>CM077618.1:4843825-5270116 GCA_039566895.2 Turritopsis rubra | reverse complement strand
CATGTCGAACCCCACATGTCAGGCTAACAATAGCAGCAAAAGCTGCCCTATATTCGCAGCAAAACTGCATGACCACGCAGCACATCTGCCCTCTATGCTACAAATCTTCCTTCGACGTGAGAAATCTCCCTTGCCTAATTGCAGCATCTCTGCCTTTAGAAGAAATTCTGCCCTATTTTTGCAGCAAATCAACCACAGCTTGTGCAGCATATCTGCCAATACATATTATTATTATTATATTATTATTATTATTATTATTATTATTTATTATTATTATTATTATTATTATTATTATTTTATTATTATTATTATTATTATTATTATTATTATTATTATTATTATTATCAAATGTTTATACAGGATGGTTCATTCAGTCGTATAATACATAAATATTTACACTGTTTTCAAAGAAGTCCTGTTAAATAAAAGGATAAATGTAATTATATGCAAAATAAGTTAAGTGTTTTATTTATAAAATACAGAAGTTATAAACTTATAAACTTAGGAAGTCACACGACCTCGTAAGATCATAAGCTTATATGATTTCCCTAGTTAAGGTTTATTTAGTAAAATCTTAAATTTTAAAAAATCTTTCTCAATTCGAAGCGCTCTTGGTAAATTGTTAAATGCCAATGCTCCTTGAAAATAAAAGGAGGACCGAGTAGCTTCTAATTTCACCTTCGGAACTCGTATCATATGCCCATTGTTTCGTGTGTTTATTTTTGATTTCAAAATTTCGAAGTAGTTCTCAAAGTTTTTAATTGTACTTCCGTTAATCCATCGATGAACATAGGTAACTACTCGTTTCATTTTAATTTGCTTTGATGATGGTATTGTTGAAAGTGTACCAACAATTTTCTGGGCTCGTCATTCTAGTGCATTTGTTTTATCCTCAAGAGTAGCTGGTATCGTTCCATACGTCGCAAACGAACAGTAGGTTAAGATTGGCAAGATCATCGACTTGTAGACCAAAGCTGAGGTTTTTGAGTCCAGATGAGATCGCATTTTCTTCAACAGGTTTATTCTTGAAGAGGCTCTCTTTATGGTATTTTGCACGTGTTCTGACATGTTAAGTGTTTTGTTCAGCGTTAATCCAAGGTATTTATACGTACTTGTGTTGTTAATAGGTGAATGATGATGGTTTATCTGAAGTTGAGGATCATTCAAATTGTTTAAACGTTTACTGGTTCCAAACACCATAACTTCGGTTTTTTTTATGATTTTATAACATCTGACGATGCTGCACAGATGTTCAACGAAATATTGTGGATATTCTGATATAAACTGATGTGTTTTAACTATTTAAACACTAACAATTTCAATCCTCCTACTTCACCAAGGAAATCACTAAATTCGGGGGGAAAAAACATGATTTTGACAATTAAGTTTTAAAAATTGAATTCATGAAATGAGATGCACCATAGGATCTCAATAACAAATGATAAACGTTTTTCCAATAATGTTAAAAACTTTGAATTTCAATGGAAAAGAACATCAGTAAATAAAATAACAAAAAATAAAAAACATTGTAAAATGTAAAATCATTAAAACATTAGTTGCTCTAAACTAAAATTGATTTATATTCTTTAAAATAGTAGTAATTATTTTTTATAATGCATGTTTAGCTAAACCAATTTAACATTTAAAAGTGAAGGTCAGTGCTCTCAACAAAGTTTAAAATGTTGGACTGTGAGGCAAAATCGAAAAAGCATTTTTGCTCCAGGAAGGTCGAAATAGGAATTTCTGAGTGATAGCTAAAGTGACAGTGATTAAGGGAATTCATTCTAAAGACATTCTAGTTAAAATGACCTCTCAAAATTGAGTGCATATACCAGTATCAATTCAACAAAATCTTCATCATAAAAATTAAAGATACAAAGCATTCATTCCAATACTTATCAACTTAACTTACCTGCCTACACATAAAATTAATTTTATAGAAAAAAAAGACTTTTGTGTACAATTTTATCTATAGTTTTATCTAAAGACATCTTTTCCAATGAAACAAAACAAGAAAGGGCATTTAAGAGGGGGCAAATAACTGCAACATTACACACAGAATGACTGACTCACCGACCACCCACAGACACGGGGAAATGAAAGATTAGCTTCCTTCCGGCGCTAACTAAAGGGAGAAATAAACACTGGACTGATCCTTCCAAAGATGTGCGATTTCCAGCAGGCTAATATTCGTGATCATAAAGAGTTCCAGACATGAGGTTAAGTTTCAGTGACATCAAAGGAAAATTGTACAAAGATGTTAGTGTGGAGTTTGAAATTTGCACAGTAGGTGGCCATAACGTTCACGGAAAAGTAGAAAAAAAATAAAAGAAATAAAGCTAGACTAAGGCGTAAATGCGATTATTATGCTAGTTTAGTAGCTATCAATAAATGACAATGTATAACAAAATGAGTTTTTATAGACGACTACTTGCCAAGTGACATAAACATTAACATTCTTTACTTGATAATTTCTGTAAGTTTCATCATAAATTCTATTGATCAAGTCATTTTCCTGTGAGCATGTGGATGCACCTTTGCAGGGAATAAAATACTCTTTATTATTATACAGTGCGTCCCAGAATGTTAGCTTCAGTAACTTTATTCTCAATTTTCTAAAAAATGAATAATGGTATAATAATGAAATATATACCATTAGAAAGCTGAGTTTCTTGGCTTTCTATTGATGTGGTACCCATTAACTGGTTTTTTATATTTAGCTTATAATTCAAGAAAAAACAAGTGTTTTAATCTAAAAATTCTTAACGATCAATTAAAACTCAGTTAACAATAAAAATATTAAACAGCAAAAGTTATAACAAAAGTAAAAAATTATCATTACAATAAAAACGTTTAAAAAAAGAACAATAAGAAAGTTGTACTTTAAGGTCCTTCTACATGTTCACCATTTCTTTGAATGCAAAGTTGAGCTCTTCTTTGCATTTCTCGAAGTGAGTTACGAATAAATTGTTGATTTTGCCTCAAAATATCGAATGTTATCACAATTCTTCCTCTAAGTTCATTTAAACTTTGTGGTGGGGATGTAAACACCTTTTGTTTTGCGTAGCCCCCCAAAAAAAAGTCACAAGGTGTCAAATCTGGAGATCGTGCTGGCCATTCAGGAGCGAATCCCCGAGCAACAACTCTTTGATTGAACACTGCTGCTAATCTGGGTCTTACTGTTAAAGCATAATGAGCAGGTGCCCCATCTTGGAACCACCACAGATTGTCAAAAATATTTTGGCCTGGCAATGCAGGATAATTTTGGGCCAATGCCGGAAACACTGAATTGTTTAATAAATCAAGATAACTATTTCCGTTTACATTGTTTTGAAAAAAGAAGGGACCGACCAGAGTACCATTTCCACAGATACCGCCCCAAACAGTTACTTTTTGACGACTCTGATTTACATCAAAATTGAAAGGAGGAGGGTTACCTTTAGGAGCATACATACGAACGTTTTGTGTAGAAACCTCTCCATCCATACCAAATGTAGCCTCATCCCCAATCACTATATTGTGTAGAAACCTTGGATTATTACAGTTTCTCAAAACCAGTTACAAAACCGCACTCTTCTTGGAAAGTCTGCTGGTAGCAGTTGATGACGCATATGAATTTTGTATGGATGATAATTAAGATCTAATCTGGCAATCCTGTTAAATGTTGACCTCGATAAACCAAGAGTATTTCTTCGGCAGGTGATATTACCTCCATTCTGTTGTAAAACTTGTCTGACATCATTGATATTTTGATTAGATCTTCCTGTTCTTCTTCTTCCACACCTCTCTTTATGGAGATTTCGACTTGTGCCAGTAGCTAAGTATTTTCTAACGTTTCTGTTTATGGTTGATTTACTTGGAACGGGTCTATTAGGATAGACTTGTTGAAACCTTCTTAACACTTCTTCGCAGTCTTTGGTTTCCAAATAATGTTGTACAAGAAATGTTCGCTGATCTACTGATAACTTTCTGTTCATTTTTTATTATTATTTTATTATCAAAACGCTATGAGCTTTTTATTGTGTAAAACTACCTTTTAATGTTATGTTAACATTTTTTTTATTTTTGGTAACAATTTTTGAGAATTCTCAAATGGTTTGTAAAAAATCAATACCATAATTATAAACAACAATGAATATTTTGCTCATTAAACGAGGTGTTAATTGATCGTTAAGAATTTTTAGATTAAAACACTTGTTTTTTTCTTGGATTATAAGCTAAATATAAAAAAACAGTTAATGGGTACCACATCAATAGAAAGCCAAGAAACTCAGCTTTCTAATGGTATATTTCATTATTATACCATTATTCATGTTTTAGAAAATTGAGAATAAAGTTACTGAAGCTAACATTCTGGGACGCACTGTATACTTCAAACTGTTTTCTCTGTTTATTGGTTCTCTAGAGGACCCATAAAGACAATAAAATTAAATTTATTTTAATGCACATTAACACTGTCAATTTTTGTTCATTTTCTTTGATTTTTAGTTCAGACAGAGTATAAACTTGTAATTAATTTTGGAAACTCGTCCATATTAATTCTCAACAAATATTTCATAAAAAAAATAATAATAAAAAAATGATAAAAAAACGAGACAAGATAAAAAATGAAAACATGTACATCCAAGATAATATGGACCCTTGGAGGCAGCAGAGCTATCATATCCATTAGGTCATTTGCCCTTACACCCCTGCCACCATATTAATAAACACACACCACAAAAACCCACAAAATTCAGTATATAACCTAGGATCGCTCAAAATACGCGATCACAGTATTATCTTCTGGATGCACATTGTATGCTACCTCTTAAACGTTCTACTTTTTCACAATGCTAAGTTTCTTGTTTTCATCCACATCAAATTGCTGTTTTTATCTAATTTTTAATCATCTTATCTAGTATTTTATTTTTTTTATAATTTTTGGCAGGTCCTACACTGATAACAGAAATTTGTATTTTCTGACGTAGTCAACCTCCTAAAATATGAAATAATAATAATAATAATATAATAATAATAATAATAATAATAATATAATAATAATAATAATAATAATAATAATAATAATAATAATAAAATAATAATAATAATAATAATAATAATAATAATAATAATAATAATAATAATAATAATAATAATAATAATAATAATATAATAATAATAATAATAATAATAATAACAACAATTATAAGAATTCCTTTTCCTTCTTGGTAGAATAGATATAATATGTATGAATGCAATCTTGATTCAGAATATATTTCAAAAATTTCGCAAACAAACTGGCTTGAACCCTGAATTGCTCTTTCTTCTGGCAAGTTCACGTTCCAATTTTTCATTTTACGCCGCACTTACCATGAAAAAAACAACATGTAACGACTTAATCATGAATGATTCTTTAATTTAACCATGGACCAAAATAGCCTAAGTTCTGCCAGCCTGCACGGTATCAGCCTACAACTGCGACATTACACACAGAATGACTGACTGACAGACACGGGAAATGAAAGATCAGCTTTGACCAACAAATATTCAATATTTTTTAAATGTTTCCAAATCCCAAATATTATCAATGAATGTTTATATTTATGGTTACTCTAAAAGCAAAAACATTTTTTATTTTTTTGATATTCTTAGAGTGGCCGTTAAAATGATTATTCTGATAATCTTTACGTGAATTAATTCATGATCATCATGTTTCTTTAAAAAACTTTAAAACTTTAAAAAACTAATTTTTTATAACAAATAACAGTCTTATGATTACTTACAGTCTTATAATTCATAACCAAAATAATAAATACAAATACACAAAATTATGATTTTTTTCTTTATCATTTTTTCAGCAGCTGGAATTGAATTTGAATTAATTATTTTACCAAGGACAGAGGGAAGTGGCAGTTAGGGTCACCTATTTATTTATGTTTTGGATAATCTTAACAGTAACTTTAGTGGAAATTGAATTTTTTTCTCAATAAAATTTTTCTTGGCGAAAATATTAAGTAGAAATCCACCTTGAGATAGATACCACCTCTTATTTTTATACCACATTCACACACTGTCTAGTTCTATTTCCGATGTAATTCATGTTGTTGAACTTTCAAACTGGTTCTCTTAACCGACTGGTGGCCTTGTGGTAGAGTGCTCGCCCCCAGTGCGGTAGGTCAGGGTTCAAATCCTGGCCGAGTCATGCCAGCAACTATAACAGTGTGAATCGATCCACTCAGTTTAGCACTCAGTTTGAGAGCGGGATTGATATCTAAAGGGGTTGTCTGGTTGAGCAGTCGAAGCATACTTGTGGCTTCTGTAGCCCAAATGGGGGCTTTAACTGCTGTAGGACCTCCTACGCAGGACCCTCATTGATAACAGTTGCATCAGAACTGAAGAGGCTATCCTGGGTAAACATTAATAATAATAATATAGTAGATGATGCCTCTTTAATTATTTGTGTTTACATTTTTAAAAGAAAGAAGAAACAAAAGAAGCATGATACAATAAAAGTTAGACTTTACCTAGCTACAGTGTAAGCAAGCAAATAATTGATTCATCTCTTCACTATGTAGCAATGAATATCAACTTACTGCCAACATAAAGGAATATAGTGTGTGTTGTTAAATTTTGCTGGGCTTGTTCATATTCGTAAATATTTTTATGACAGCTACATACATAATGTGGTAGTGGACAAAAAACAGCCAGCATTCTCAGCCATTACGTCCTTTCTTTTCTAGTCGCAAAGCAACTTACAAACGTTTATGGGGTGGGGATGGGCATGTAAATTGAATTATTGAGAGGTTGGGGAGTGAATACTCTAATATCGCTATGGGTGAGTAAAAATTGTCTGTTGGATAGCAAACTTTCAAACAAAAACATGATGTAGACAAACATGCCTAGCTAGAAAAGCTAGCTATAGTTAAAACCAGTGCTTGTTTAAGACCTCGATACACCAAAATGTGTTCAAACTTATTTCTTTGCCACCATCTTGAATACACTAAATATATTGTCGCGCGAGCCCAAATTTTGAAAAAAACATGTTAGCCGCATGTATATCTTTTAAGGTCTAATTTCTCCTCGGACTTATATGTTGTACATTATATTTTCATCAGGAAACTAGTTACGAGTTTTACCCATTCCGCTTCAAAAATCAGAGATATACACTCAAAGATCGGTCGAAAACATGTTGTCAAAATTGCTGTCGCCCCATGGCGGAGTTTTTGCGAAAGTGGTAAAATGGTGGATATATACGCCGATATGTTTAAGACATATATATACCATTTGAAAGCCATAGAAATAACGAAACTTTGAATGAACCGAGATTAAATAATTATTAAGCGTTTTTGAAGATCCGTTGTCGCCTAAACGATAACATTCGTCTGAAATGAATCGTCAAACGTTAAGGTGACACAAGTTAGTCACCTTAAGGAAACTGTCGCCTTAAGTCATTTTTTTTATATTTTTTGTCACCTTAAGGACTATCTAATGAAATATATATATATATATACAATTAGGAACTAACTAAAATAAATTCTATTTGAAAATCGATGAAATCAGTTTTAAATACATATCTACAACTTAATAAAATATCATAATGTTATAACTAACTAACTAAATAAATAAATAAATAAATAAATAAATAAATAGATTTGACCTGAAATTCGAATAATGATTTTTTTTAATGCAATAACAACTAGAAGCCTATTGGCTTGAACAATTTTCGCATTGGAGATTTCGAAAGGTGTTTTATATATCTGTATATATGCATCTACCGGTTTGAAACCATCTTATCTTTACGGTCAAAACCTTGTTAAATTTGTTTGGGAGGGTGAGGTTTTGGCCAAGTGATGTCTCGTTCTTCCAAACGCTTTTAAGAGAGTTTTCACCGAGAAGTTTGATGGTTTGAAACCGGTAGATGCATACCCTCATATAATCAGTCAGCGGCTTTAGCCAGGAGTTTATTGGAAATTCTGAAGCTTTGATGTTGGCGGAAATCCCGAATGTAATTTTGCAATACATAATATATATTTCATTATTTGCGAAAATTCAGGATGAGGCAATAAAAAAAGCAATGAAACTAAAACAACTGCAAATAATGTTTTTTCAAGCTGTTAATTCAGCCAACAAGCTGGTCGACTATTTAAACTTAAAAGATGCTAACAAAAAAAACAAGTTGATAAATTCTTCGAAGCGAACAAACTAAAGTTTAGCAGTTCCTTTAAAATGTCTGTGAATGTAGTATTACATTTCATTCACCTTATCTGAATAATAACAGGCAAATTCTTCTAATTTTTCTTTATGCAGTTGACTTTGCTGTGGGGATGCGAGTAATCAATAAATAAGATTTTGTTTATACGAGTTATATCATGTAACATTACAGATGTAACCAACAAGTAAAAAAACAAGCGTTGGAAAGTTGAAATCATAAACTATAAGACAGATAACGCTTATTCATTCAAGAACCACTTCAAATTCTTCCAACAGAAAACTGTTCCCGTATTTAATCTTTTATAACAGTTTTGTGAATAAAACACTTGATAGCGATAGAATAGCAAAATTTGGTGCACAAATACACAAAACAAAAGCAAAAACGTTGTCATATGAACAAATCTTCAAGCGAAAAAATATCGATAAAATCATATAAGAAGCTATTATGTTATGTCAAACGTTGAACTTTTTCTTTACCTTAACGCAAAAATTATAAATACAACACAACCTGCTCGTTTTTAAAAATCATTCACAAAATTAACAGAGTTGTATAATCACAACAACACAAAACATCAAAAAAAAAGTATGCGTATCACACTTGGCTAAGAGTCATGTTGTTTTTGTCTACCAACAACAACATCGGTTCGCTGAGAAGAACTTTCTTCGTAACTTCTTCCTCGTCGATATCGAAGGGATCATCTCTTTCAAGATCGTTCCAGATGGAGCAGATATTTTTATCGTCGATAGAAAATATTTTGTCTCGTTCACCATCTATCGTGACATGAACCAACAAAACTTTCGGTAAACCATCTGTTGTTGTTCTAACACCACAAGCATCGCATTTGATAATTAACTCTTTAGATTTGATTTGTACAATTTTCTTGCAAGTGCAAATGTAACCATATCGAAATGTTCTCACCGATCGAAATTTAACTGACCTGATATCCAAGTTGTCATGTCGAGGTGGCAAACCAGCAACTTCAGCAGGGACATCAGAAGCATATTTCGAGAAAGTTGATGAGCAAGTGGACAAGTATAAACCTTTCGGCTCGTAATATAGTACTTGTAAATTATTTAGCATAAAATCGGCATTTCCACACTTTAATTCGTCAACGAAATATTCATGCCAACCATCCCACAACGTGACTGAAATTGATCCAGTTGCATCTAAGATATAGCAGTTTTCATAGAGGGTCACAGATTTTCCGTAGCATTCAACATTCTTTTCGACACAACGATCCATATTTATACGACCTTTCACAGAAACCAATTTTTGAACCATATCTTCAGTTATGTTTATGATATCGATCGGGTCACTGACGCGCTCGTTTCGCTGAAAATCAACCTCATTATGTTTTGGCTCTTGAACTTTGGTAGCTGAGTTGATGATGACTTCAGCAAATCTCTCGTTAGTACTCGTTTGCAATAATGCGTTCACTAACTTTATTGGCTCGCATGACTCTTGTTTTCTTTGAAAAATACGAAGTTTCTTTCTGTCGAAGCAGATTGCTTTCTTGACATCTTTTTCCCCAACTTGCAATTCAAGTCGAAAAGAATTCGATTTTACCGGAGAAACGTGGTCCACAAAAGCTACAACATCACCTGCTTTTCGCTTGCCTGCCATTTCGAATATGCTAGGTCACGAAAACAGTACCGCACTTCTAGTAAAATATCATCAAGAAAAAAAGCTATTAAATTTTCAATAGTCCCTTTGTGCTATATGTATTCTGATTGGTTAAAGTAAAAGTACCTTTGTGCTGTATCTCTTCTGATTGGTTAACGTAAAAGTGAGCTTTAACCGCTGAACTTACATTGACTTGATCAGTTATTCATAATTTCATTCGGTAAACAACTGGTATCAGATTTTTAAAAGAAAAGGAATTATCAGCTGTCATACCCGTAAATATACTTATCAGGTGTTTTTGACGGTGCTGTTGGCGAGTCTCTGTTTTCATTCTATTTGACCAGCACGTGATCAAAATTATGCTGTGTGCAACTTCGATCCCAGGGTCTCATTCCTTTTTGATATACGGTCACTGTCCGTATATGGAAAAGGCAAAAAACCCCGGGGTGAGGTTGTGCAATGTGAATATCACGATTCTCAAAGATGGCATTATAATTTTGGGATCACACAGTGTTTATGTTTTGCTCGTTATGTTTTCAAATTTTCTCTTTTAATACCAGTAACTAAACTTTCAACGCCTACCAGGATATTTTTTTCCATATAAACAGCCCCTAAAAAAGTAACTAAATATTTTTCTTTTTTTCACACTGTTTTTCCATAAAAACTTCTGCTAGGGTTTACCTAGAACGAGAACGCTACGCGATACTAAGAAGTTCACTAAACGATCAAAATATATCTTGGCATGAATACTCAATGAAATGAAAATGGGGTCCAATTAGCACATTTTCCAAACGAAATCATCATACCTGCGCAATGCTGGTGTAACTTATGTTTATTTTTAGATAGCACATTCTTACATAATCCAGGTCAAATTCTTTAAAAAATCACTGTGGGGGAGTACATTTGTATTGAAAGTCGCATGAATTTACACAGCATTTTAATACAAATGACTTCTCTACGCCTTCGATTAACATTAAAAGAACAACATGAAACCAAAAATGCCTTCGAAGTAACTGCTTATTTTGAATTAGATCTTTTTGTAGATTGCTAACAAACGAGAAAGGTAATAAGAAATCTTGAACGGATGTGCTTTACTTGTAAGAGCATATATATATTATATGTAGTTTTTAAAATGTCAAAGTGCTTTCAGTTAAGTTAAAAGTTTAAATTTTATGTTATGTACCTTTTTGATTAATATCCATTCCTTCATGAATTGTGCGATAAAATATCGAAGAAAACGCATTTTTTTTAATGTTTGACATGTAAAACTTTCAAAAGTTTGAAGACTGCGTTCCTCCATTAGAATCTATATAGCATTTATGAGAGGACTCACATCAACTCTAAAAAGTACGATAAACTGAAATATCGGCCGAGGAGTTCGTTTGCGCGGTTGCTGTATAAAACGTGTGGAAACAAACGTGCTTGTATCATCATTTCTTTATTACTAATCTACAAGCATCGTGATCCGTAAAAAAAAGACTTTCAATGTGGCATTCAATCGAAAAGAAATCTAGCTAAGACTTTCTTACATAAACGTGATCAAGAAGAGAACCAGAAAGACCTCTTTTTGTAAAATTTCCAACTGGTATACCTAAACCAGAATGTAATGTCGTTCCATGAATATTTACAGCAGCTACACCAGTAGGAGCAAACAAAAGTACTTTGGGTTTATCTGGTGTGCCTGTTCTATATGAAAACACCTTGGTTAATGCATGATAAATAGTACTAATCAAGTGAGATTTTCCAACTCCTCCGCTTCCTGTCACAAATATCCTTAATGGTTCTACGTGTTTTTGAATGTCACAACCCATGTTTTTTACGTACGTTTTAGCCCAATCATAAATGATATCAAATATTCCTCTTTGTTTGACATTAAGTGAACATATTGAAGAATTTATTTGGTCATCAGGTAAACAAATATTCTGGGAAGTTCTAATCTCCATAGTAGCAGGTTCAACATCCTCTGCAAATACAATTCCGTCTATTTCTTCATCATCAGAGTTTAGATTTCCATTCGCTTGGCGTAACTGATCTAAGACGTCTTCATTTTCTTGTTGGGCAAACGAATCCATATTGTTAGAGGAATGTTCGTGATAATTCCTGATCGCTTCATCCACTAAATCTCCATAGGGCTCAAAGGTCATTTTATTGTGATTCACTAATTCTAATACGTCTTCCTCTAAAAGTTTATCCATGTAAGAGCCAGTAACAGGAGACTTCAAATCATCTTCATTCCGAAAAGGGTATAACATGAATACCAAGTGGTGTGCATATTTTTCAGGGTGTCTATATCGGTTGGGTGTATGGTATCTTAAAATTGCTTTAACTTTTCTACATGCTAATACTTCTTTCGAAGACATGAGAGGCATTTTTTGAGGATATAGTTGCGCTTCATGGTTGTTCTCTACAACTTCGTTGGTTAGAATGTCAGGTTGACAATCGTTATCAGTGTTATCATTAGGTTTGCGACTCACATAGTAATGGGAGAGGAACTCTGCATAACAAAATTTGTCAACTATTTTATATTTTCCCTTCTTAAAGTTAGAATCAGGTCTATCGACATATCTGTCTAACATATTTTTCTTGTAAATATCAGTGCTGTCCGCTGGAAGCTCAAGAATTTCTTCCTCACTTCTACATATTCTATATCTTTGCTCAGGTAAGTTGCTATTTGCAAAAATCACTCCAGGAAAACATTTCCTCATCCACAATTCTGGCATGATGTGATACACAGCTTCTTGAACTGAACATTCTCTTTTAGTTGCATATGCTCGGGCTATAGATTTCATTTGTTCAAACTTGCTTGAATTATTTGTTGAAGCTTCAATCGTTGCTTGTTTCATGGCTTGTGAAGTCTCGTCTTCTGATTTTGAGAAATAAGCACACATATAACTAACAGCTTTATACTGATTAACGACTGGTTGGATATCCAGATTAGCACGCCATGCCATAAGACCTTCACAGAAATAGTTGTTTATGTAGCATGAATTTGTTGGTCTTTTAAAGTGAATTTGAAAATCTTCATCACTGGAAATAGACAAAGCTTGGTAATATTCCTGTTCTGTTATATGTAATTCGTCCAATATGTACGGAATGTTTTTCACTGGGACATAATCGTCTTTGGTTGGATCTAGAAAGTTGTTTTTTCCGGGAAACAAGTTCTCTTCGATGTACTTTTTAACTTTATCCAAGATCTTTCTCCTTCCTTGTAGAATTTTTGTTCTTTCCATTTCAGGCAAATCTTTAGAAAGAGGTTCCGCTACTATTGTTCGTTCAGTGAAGAAGCGTCCATAATTAAATCTTCAATCTGAATTTTTATATTTTCTGCAAGACTTAGAATGAGTATGTGTCTGATATGTTTTTACAAGCTCATATAGTTCGGGCTCTTCATCTTTATCTGGAAGATAACATTTAATAATTTCATCCATGAACTTAACATATTCAGTTTTAGTTTCTTTAGTTAGCACTGGTGCGTTGACAACCCAGAGAAAAGAGTGAATGTGAGGTGAACCACGGAATTGAAACTCTACTCTTATGGCGTAATACTTTACTTTTCCTAGTGGACCATTGATTACAATTTCTTTGAAGAATACTTCTACACGATATTGGAAATGTCGAGCCACAAGCACTGGGTTACTGTTTAAAATATCACATCTTTCCATATATGAGAGATTTTTTATTTCTTCTTGTGTCTTTGGATGACCTTCAAGGTTTTTTATGATTGTGACTAACTCATTCCATCTAAGGTCAGCGCAAGATAGAGTAAGAAAAAATGTGGGAAGTCCTAATTGTTTTACTGTTGCTAGTACTTCTTGCAGAAAACGTTTCCAGTATGCAGGAGTGCCTTTAATTGTGTTCATAAAGGAATATCCTTGGTCATTGGAAACAAGTTCTTTTATTCTCTCACTGAAATTTTGACTCAACATTCCAGCAGTTAACTGATTTCCACCAACCTTCTTCATTGCTATGTTGATACTACTTGTCAGTCGCAACTGTTGTAAGACAGAATGAGTATAAAATATATAATCTGGATCTGAAGCAAACGTTTGCTTATAGTTAAGAAGACGTTGATTGAAATATTTCACAGGACTCAAATAAACATCTCTCTTCACCTTGTACCCAAATTTGCCAGTTGGAAAAAGACATGGATGAGCAAGCTCTTCACAATGATCATCAGTAAGTAAAGATAAAGGTCTTTTTCCTTCTCCTGGAGCTATTACAAGATTCTCTTCGTCCGTTTGTGCAGCAATACAACTTATTAAAGCTGTTTCTGTTGTCGGAACTCTGTAGTGATCCAATGGATTTTCATTTTCTTCTATCAAATTTGGAATTGACCCTACTTCGTTATAATGTTCTTCGTCTTTTAGGGACAAAAGCGGTGGTTGAATATTATCCATGTCAATGGTAATATCACTGTAAAAAGGATTATTTTCTTTTAAGAATTCTAGCAACATTTTTACTCTGTCAGGACGTACTGCTTCAAATAAAACATGACCTTTGAAAGCTAATTTGCGTTTAAGTTTTACCATGACTATGCCAGTGCTATCAGAGGGTTGGGGAAGAACATTAAACACTTCGTTTGTTTCTACTGGGATGTTGCAAATGGCACCTTTCACTTTAAGCATTTGCCCTTTAGGCATAACTGCAACTTTCTTAAATAATAGTCTTTTAGAAACAATAGCTTTTTCAAGTTTTCTTATATCATTTAGTTTTTCCGGAAGCTCATAAGTTTCTAATCTGTTGTTGGCAGCCTGACATGGTATTTGACCCTTCAATAGCTTTTTATGACACGTGCGACAAACATACTCATTCCCGTCAAAACTTACTACTCGAGAGAAGTTATCAGGTGAAACTTTATACTTATCCTCAAAAAATTGTACAACCGACTTGAAATACAGACACCTATTGCACGATACGCAAATGTAGCAAGGACCTTCAGAAACTGAATTGGTAAATTTAGCAATTCTCATGTCAGATGATCTCTTTCTTGAAGACTCCATTCGATACTTTCTCTTACTATGGGCACGCATTTTTGTCTTTTTAGACAGGTGTGCCTCAGTTCCTATGTTATTTTGGTATGATGCGCGATTGTGATTCCTCATACACTTTTTTTTTGCGTCATGCATCTCTGTACCCATCATGCTTTTATAAGAGACGCTATTGCGTTTTCTCATTTTTTCCTTTTTTGTTTGGTGCTCTTCTGTACCCACCAAGCTTTGATAGGACTCATTTTGACGTTTTCGATTCTTCTCTTTGTTTAGTTTGTGTTCTTCAGTATTTTTCTTAGAATCCCAAAAACGTTTTTTCCTTTCTCGACCATTTCGCTTTCTTACTTCATTGTTGATATGTGAAACATCTTCTTCACTCACGGCAGCTCGAACGTACATGATTTCATATTGTTTTACATCAGAGTTTCCTAAGTATGTTTGATGTACATATTTACAAAGATCAAACGACGTCTTAAAACGTAACAAAGCTGAGTAACCAAAACCTGACATGCATCCAGTTTCATCATGCGAGTGAGAATCAAATAAATAATAAACGTTTTTGGACATTAAAATCGCAAATGAAAACGGATGAATAAGCATTATCATTCCGTCTCCAAAGTCAATGGTGGGTGACTCCAGGAAATTTGTAACTGTATTTACATTCAGAAGTCCGAATCGTGTGCTTAATTTAGAAAGCGCCACTAGTTTGTCAAAAACTTTGACTTGTTCCGGAAGTTCGTCTAGTGAAAGATAACGATATTTTCCTATTTCCTTAAAAGTTTCATCACCCAACAGTAGTACTTGGTCCAGATCATACGTTTTCCAAACCCCTAATCGCTTTATTTTTGACCAACAGACACTCAACAATGCATTACATGTACACTGAATTCCAGCTGTTTCCCCAAAACGTACATCATTTTGACTAAATGATCCTAAAATTAGCTTCTCAACATTGACAGGGCCGGGATTACTTTCGACATCGCCATCCTGCATTAACTTTAGCCTATTCCAAAATAAAGTTGCACGAAGAACCAGAAAACACTGCAGAACACACGCTGTTATAGCTAGGGCAGTAACCAACTCGAGCGAGCTCCGAAAATGCCTCGATGAGGAAACAACACGTGGCCTGATAAATTCTTTCGCGCACGGAAATAACTGTTTCATCACCCACTGTGTGACCATGCAAACATACGCAACCTGGGGAGGCAGAGCAGTGATGACGAAATGATATAAAAATGAGGGTGATCACGGCAAAGTCTTCAACAGTTTCATCAAGGGCAATTTTACAAATATAGGTGTTACGACAAAAACAGACAGGATAATAAGTAACAACAACTCAGCCAAGAACTGCCACCATGACCTGACCCGTAAGTCTTGACAAGTTACCTTCCCCGCAAAACATCCAATTCGCGCACGATACAGTTCCAGGGAAATCATTACTAAAGTATTACAAAAATGATGTCCTTTGATTTATTTGAGAGATACGGAACAATCTAGAAATTATGGGTGATTTAATTTCAACGGGTACAAGGAATCTCAATAAGTCGAAAGTGTATCAGGTATTTCAATATCTCAAATTCTCAATATCCAAGCTACTATGCAATCCAAGCTACTATGCAATCCAAGCTACCATGCACTCACAACGAGTATCAACTTGCACTCCCTCGAAAGGAGGGAGTATCGATAATAATAAAATAAAAGATAAAACAGCCAGCAAATTGACCTAAAGCAAGAGAAAATATAATATAATAACATCAAACATATTGTATCATAAAATATATATAATATTATACACTTACTTTAGTATTACTGGCTGTGGTGCCTTCAGGGAAGATTGAACTTGGTACAATATATATCCTATAAGGCAATGGTATGATAATGAGTGTTTTTATAATCTCAATGGTAAGAAAACAACACATGTCATCTTGAAACATTGCTGAGGTTATGAGGTCTACAACAGTAACAATTCAATATCAAACCAATAATTTTTGATTTCAAAACTTGCAGCAAAATTATGATCCATAATAATAACGAAATTATAACAGAAACACTGGTGCTTATACGTTTTTTTCTTTTTATAAGCATAACGTCTATAAGCATAGGAAGGCTCAAAAATGGTCACAAATTAAGCATATGCTAAGCATAAGAGCAGCTGCCCAATTGGCTGAAAATTTATGAAAACTGACTGCAAAGTAATATATTTCTTGAGAGCCCCAGCAATAAAGTGAACTTATCATTATCTGTTTAATTAGGAGGATAATTGTTGAGTAAAAAATTTACATACCATAAGCATATTTCAGGCTTAGGTTAGAGAGTTAGCTAAGCATATTGAGGCTCAGTTAAAAATACACTATGCTTATATATAAAAAAAACGTATATTCAACTGCAGGACCAATAGATTCCACTGGAAATTTATCTAGGTAAACTCATATTCCTAGTGTAGGTAATTTTTGACAAAGGGAAATTGTGTATCATTAGAAACAAATTACTTCACAATATTTGTTTTAAAGGATAAAAGGAAACTTAGACCTCAATTCAGAACCTTGAGTTTTATTTTTAAATAGGGTGCACGCCTAATAATTAGAGCAAAAAATTATTTGGGTGTGCACTAAACTAGGATAATTATATACAGTACCACATACATATGACAAGCATGTTTCATTTTCGATTTTTTTTATTAATCCAATTCAATGAAAACACTACCTTAAGGGGATTAAATTTTGCCACTTTTGCGAATATTGGCCTATTTCGCAAAATTAAATCCACGCATACACCAAGAGATGGACGATTCGCAAAAACAAATCCACGCAAAATTTAATTCTTTTCTTTCTTTCTATATAAACCCTTCCAAGAGCTTTAAGTATCTTTTCAGTAGACTATATTCTGTATAAGCAATGAAAAACTAATGAAAAGGGTAAGTTTTTTTTGGTGAGAGAAAGCTTTAATCGATAAATAATACGAATTGTACTTTGTAGCATTATTTTGAAATTTGATAGCTCTTTTGCATTTGCGATAATTAATTTGCGCACTTTTCTTCAGGAGGCCTGACTCGCAAAAATTAATCCACGCAAAACTCATCCAAGGTGAGACTCAGGGTGTCCACACAAATTTTTTTCCCCTTAAGGTAGTTTCTTTTTCTTTCATCTTGTTCTCTCTACTATAACCAGTTTCTGCCCCCGCAAGAGTCATGCTATGTAAGTTCAATATTTCCTTTATGTACTTCTTAACACTGGCTTATATGTAGTTCACTTCCCGTAACTACTGACCTGTTCTATGAACCTGCAATTTTAAAAGAACAATATTCTGTTTATTAATCATAGTTGCAGGACAGAAAAGCCACTTCGGAAATTGACTTCAATTAAGGCCTAACAATAAACATAACACTAGACATTACGCTAACCCTAGCTCTACTGGGCACTATATATTTCCTTTTCGTACCCCCTAACACGAAACATAACCCTAATCCTAACCCTACCTCAAATCCTATAGGGGGTACGAAGGAAATCGTGCCACCCTACTGATCTTATTATAGGGGGTTCGAAAAGGACATTATTTTCCAGACTCAAAAAAAGTGCAGACTTTCAGAATTATGATTCCAGTGGATGGAAAATAAATTGATTTATGCAAGAAAATTTGTAGCCAGAAGTACTAATTGCATATAGTGTTCTCCACTGCATCTTTTGAGAAAGATAGAAATTAACATGGAAACCCAAATTCAGTGCTGTCTTTTTAGGTGCAATTTGTTTATCTGAACCACATAATTATTGTGATGCTTTTCTTTTTATACAGGTATCGAATTAATTTTTCGTGACTTGCTCATATTCAGAGCGTTAAACTGTGCACTGCATCCAAATGCATAACTTCATGTGATATGTGGCCAGACAAACATGCATTTTGCAGCAGCATATTCGAAAAGAGGATAAAAAGAAATATTACCTTTGAGCCAGCCACTGATTATGATATACTGCAATGACAGCACTATACAGCAATTTTTGTATAGAAAATGTTTCCACGTTATAAAGGTTCAAAATACTTTAAAAAGCAAGCAAGCAAACACAGCGAACTAAGTTGGCTGTTATGATGGTTTTCACAAAACGTGTTTGTCCCTACTTAATTCCTATGCTTTTTGGCGAAACAGGCGGAATAAAGAGTAGGGACGAAGATGGTTGTAGAAAAGAATATTTAAATGACTATCTAATAAATACATAAATTTGGGGGACAAACCATTTCTGATAATATTCAGTTGTATGTTATCAAAAATTTGAACAAAACATATGCTTCAAATCCCGATAAATAATGATTTTTTGTTATATCACCCTATTCTATGTGACAGATTCCGATGTCTGTAATTTACAACCGCAAAGACCCGAACCCGAAAATCCTGTATCCGATAACTATCCGAAAACGACGAAAAACTGTTACACAGATAGATAGATAGAATGTGTAAACCAAACAATTTCCTACGCTTACGCGCGCGGAAATTGAATTAAATGATATGTCATTTATTTACTAATAAATAAAATGTAACTTTTACTCCTCCGATCTTCAATAACTTTAGGTCCGTTCAATATGCAATGTACGTTTTAAAATACATAATTGTACACGATGACTTATGCTTTAATTAATTGCTCTGGTGAGATATATATCGTAATTCATGGAGCAGCATACATGCTTTTCTCTTTAAACAAATTCTTTATAAGGAGGTAAAAAAGGTAAGCACTCCTAATTACCATCCTAGCCTCAAATTTTGATAAAGGCCCCACACTATCTTGTTTTTTTTTTCATAGAGAAATATATCTTGGGTATTCACGACATATGTGGAGAAAATTCTACAACATTACTCTATGGGCATCCAAATTCTGGCTATGTAACATATGCGTGTTTCTATGGAAACGAATCACTGATCATATCAGCAGGAGGTGACGGTACAGTTCGAATATTTGACGCATCGTCCGGAAAATGCGTTTATGTTTTTTTCCAGTCTAATGCTAAGAATTACACATCTCTGGCTGTCCACCCAAAGGATAATTTGATTCTGGCACCAAATGAAAATGGTACGATGTACATTTTGAGTCCTCCGTCTGGACTTTAGAATACGAGCTCGAACCCTTGTATTTCTTCTCATAGGAGAATCTTTATATTAGGTTCTATAAATAGGTTTGGTATTGTTTCTATATAAAAATTGACCTCCCAATAACGGTCATTAATCTCTTGTTGTTAACTTAAAGACAATGTGTTGTTATAAATACCGCCGGATGGGAACCACCTTATGCTGACATCATCATTACCGATGCAGAGCTTTCAGTTACTTCTTTGAAAGTCATCATTAAAATCAACAAAAGTAGTAGCTTATCTTTATGACCAACGATAATTCACGTGTTACTTTTATGAAGATCAAACAATAGCTACAACGATTCCTTTTCTTGTTTCTCACCTTTGTTATTATTCATGCTCATGTACTCATCATGTGCTCATCATGTGCTCATCATCATGATGTCAGATTTTGCTATATTTATAACAACACATTGTCTTTAAGATATGCAAACGAAGCGTTGGATTTTCGGCAAGGGATTTCCCTGGCTAGAATTTCAAGTTTAGAAAGAAAAATAAAGTTTCACTGTTAGTGAACTTTCAAGCTCTTTAGTGCAAAGTTTTGACATACTACTGAGTTCTTATTTTGAACTGAACCTGATCTAAGCTTCAGCTTGTTCTTATTTTGTGGTACAATCTGAACGTCAATGTTCTTATAAAGTGTGATTTTATATAAAAAATGAGTGAACCGTAAATTTATCTACCATTTTGATTTACCAACTTGACCTTTAATTTGGATCCAGTTTCCATATCATAACATCACAATAGCTGTCTCACTGGAGAGTATTTTCTTAACGCGTAAGTATTATTCAAACTCTAGATCAACGTAATTCAACTATCAAATTATTAAATTATTAAATGAAAAACTTAATTTACTTTTATTTGTAATTTTCGTCAAAACTTTAACCAAGCTTTAAGGCGGGGGCACAAAGTCACATATGCTGTAGGTGGAAACTAACACATCAATGCAAGTCCTTATAGTGACGCGTGTTAATATATAGTTAGAGTAATATTATATTTTACTGCCATTCTTCACATATGCAAGTAAAACATCAATACAGCGGCCTGAAGACCAGTCTTTTAGCAGATATTAGCAGGAAAAATCTAATGGGCTGGTAAAGATTGTGCAATCTTTTTAGCTTAGGCAACATTTACGCAGAAAAGTCATGAGTTGTTTAATGTAGAAAAGAAAAACATGCAAGTATTTAGCAACGAAAAGGGTAATCTTGTGATTATATTGTATTTTGCTTATATCTTTTACAGGAAAGACGGGATTTTGGTCTAGTTTACTACATTGAATATTAAATTAATATTATTGAGACATAAAAGAAACTTTTAGTGCCAGTTAATCATGAGTATATTTTCTGGTATTACATTCACAATGGCCGTGAAATATCAATTTTTATAAGCATCTTCAAACGAACTCATGTCTTATTATGTCTGACAAAAATCAGCTTAATCCACATTATGGTAAAACAAAGCAAGCAATCCCTTCGGATTTGTAACCATGACGGCCAACCACACCGGTTTGTATTGTTCCAATCTCACCAGGTCTTGTTGTATAAAAGTGATCGGAGGCTGGATTAAAATATCGATATAGAGGAATCGAGTTACCATACTTGTTTGGATAGCAGTATCCAGTAATGCCTTCACTTACGTAGCCGTGCCTTCCTCTCTGACCTGATACCGTCGTTCCAATTTCGGCTGCGTTTGTGGTATAAAAGTGATCGTTTCTTCCCCAATATCGATACAAAGGAACTGTACCTGTTCGGCGACATGGGAAAATATGACATTGTATTCCTTCAGATTTCCAACCATTTTTTCCAGCTCCCACTTCTCCGTAATTTGTTGTGTAAAAGTGATCTCGTATCCTCGAATTCCAGTAACGATAGAGAGGGACTAAATAATTAAAATTTGTAGTTATGCAGGATGTTTATATTTAAATGATATCAATAAAATCTGCTGAGGTAGCTAAACTATTACTACTCAAAATAACAAAGAAATAAAAATTTTGCAATCCAAATATTTAAGTTTACCTGGACAACAACCAGTATTACAAGCTTCTTGTTGTTTGGGTCCTCCCAAACCTAAAGTAATGCAATCTTTTCCACCATAACGAGGGATTGGATTAGTACATGTTCGAGTTCTTTCCCTTATACCATTACCACATGACTTGGAGCACGATGACCAAGAACTATACGCAGTGTAACCTCCATCGATCGCTTAAGGTAATATGGTAAACAAAATGAATGCTCCACTAGTTTTATTCAAGCTAGTAGGGTTAATGAGCCATATATAAAAACTTTCAGTTATTCCTAATTAAAAGCTGTTTTAAATATACCCATGTAGTGAACACGTTCATTTTAAGTGCACAAACTTTAAGTGTTTAACAAGTAAAAAAATTTGTAAAAATGTACTTACGGCATTCCCTTGGTTTACAACTTGTCACATCCTCAATGACTTGACATGTTATAGAATGTCGCTTTCGTGTTTTTGAGCCATCTCCACAGGTTACACTACAATCACTCCAGGACGACCAGGAGGCTTTGCACTTGCCTAAAATCATTACCATATTGAAATTAATAGATTTTGTGATCTTACTTGGATAATTGGAGAATTATTTGTGGAAAAGAATAAACATGATAATAGAAATAATAGAAAACATTTTGGGAACTCCAAATATTCTTTTAGACAATATATACTTATCGCTAATCGTACAGTTATAACTCTGCGGTTGTGTATTTTCAATGCTCTGAAACAAGATTAAAATGATAAAAAGTTAGAACTGATCCAAATAACGTTTCATTTTAAAATTTTACAACAAAATGAAAGAGAATTATAGAAGTCTTTTGAATCATTATTCCAACATGCTAGTGGCAGTGTGATGGCATGGTTATTACATGCCATTATTAGCCGTTGACGTAGCTCAGTGGATAAGAGCCAATGTTAGAAAAACATCATTCTCACTGGTTTACGACTTGGAATCCTGTCTGGCATTCAAAACATGATGCATGCAACAAATTCAAAGCTATAGAACTTATCGCTTTTTGGTTGGCTCAACGTTATAAAAGTACGACTCTCAACTTAAAAGATTTTTGATCACTCGAAGACAACGAACAGAGAGCAGAAGATATCAAAATGAAAAGAACTAAAGACGGAGAAATCAACAAAACTGGAAGAAAAGATGAAGGGTGAGCAAGAAGAGTAGCTAACAACCATGGTTACAAACAAACATTTCGATGTGGAAGGGTTTTAGCTAATAAAGAGTTATGCTTCAGAGAAAATATGTCAGAACTATTGAAAAAAAAGCCATTTTGCAAAGTGCTGCAGAAACCAGAAAACTGGTTAAAAGAGGCATGAAGCAGTTTTAACATTACAGGTTCATGATTTTATTTACAAAATCTAATGTACTTTTTCATCTCAAGGAAAGACAATATCCCAGTATTTTGTTTTTTACGACAAATTCAAAACATTTCATTGCTTTATCAAGTTCAACCTCGCATAACACACCAAACAACAATAAAAATTATGTTCAATAAAAGATTCGATGGACAATTTTGGAATTGGAAGACTAAGTGGACGCAAACATGGACACTACAGTTAACCTAATATAAAAAATTGGCAAAAAAAGCTCACTAACAGTTAAATCATGCTCATACACTGACACCAATGAATCTGTGGTATTTAATGTCATCACACGAACATCTTACATTTTAGGAAGATACACCAACACTCCCATTTCTATTAGCATTCCCACCAACAGTCACATTCAAGAAAGCAATATCCCAACTAACACGTAGGCCAGCTTATGGACAAACAAACATCTCGTGAATTTTGTTTTAATTGCTGCATGTTTTTACTTTTGCATGTACATTTACGTTATATATAAAATAGTGTTAGTTGTGTTGAAACGCTAAAATACAAAGCATCACAGATGCCTGTTAAAATACATATTAAAATCTTTGAAATAGATCTACCTCATCTAAGTTGTCCTCTCTTCCATATTCAAAAGCTTGCACTAAATTAAACAAAAGTTCTGATTTTAGAACAGTCAGAAGAGAACTCACACCAAAATCAACACAATTTCTTATAGACTGATAAATTGATGCTCACTTACCCTGAATGACATGAACAAGTAAAATACATATAAAAGTTATCTTTAACGGAGTCATGCTGCAATAGACGTTTTCTTTGATCAATTCTTTTGATTACCGGACAATTCCCCGACGGACAATTCCCCGACGGATAACTCCCCGACGGACAACTTCCCGACTGACAATTCCCAACCGGACAATTCCCCCCACGGACAACTCCCCGACAGACAACTTCCCGACCGGACAATTCCCAACCGGACAATTCCCCCCACGGACAATTCCCCGAACGGACAATTCCCCGAACTGACAATTAGAGACAGTTAAAAGGAATAATTATCCGATATTGACAGAAATTTGGATATGTTAACTAATCCCTGCCAGCACACGACGTTATTTTGACGTCACAACAACGTCGAGCCAACGTCATGACGTTGATATGACATTGTAGCGACGTCGTTTATACGTCATGTGCCGGCTGGGATATAGGATGTTAAATAATATAGGATGTACTTGCGATTACGTTTGCGTGTATAACAAACCTACATATACGTATTCCGTTTGATAAATCGCTAATTGTTGCACACGGTTGTAATCTCGTTCGGGGAATTGTCCGTTCGGGGAATTGTCCGGTTGGGAATTGTCCGGTCGGGAAGTTGTCTGTCGGGGAGTTGTCCGTGGGGGGAATTGTCCGGTTGGGAATTGTCTGTCGGGGAGTTGTCCGTCGGGGAGTTATCCGTCGGGGAATTGTCCGTCGGGGAATTGTCCGGATACCATTCTTTTAATAACTTTAAAAGGAAAAGGCCTTAATATATATAGGAGTTGAATAGCGGAAATATGCCAAATTTTAGCTGATTAACGATTTTCAATCGAAACTCTAAAATTTGCGTTAAACGGAACTAAATATCCAAATTAGCATTCTAGATCTTTAAACCGCCCCTCACGAATGAGCGCCCAAGTTTATATCTCACAGTTTAATGTGTGGCCATATTTGTTTAAGCGCCCATATTTCATTAATTGCCCTCTTTTCACTAACTTGAACATTTATTTGAATTTAGTACATTATCATATCGATAAGTAAAGTAAATAAAAACCCATTTAAAATTCCACCCACTCGATTTAGCGCCTAAGTGAAAAGTCAAAAACTCTTATTATAAAAGATAAAAATGATGTGGTTTGTTTAGGTGACTATTTAAAACCGGAAAAATCATAACACAGCCACTAATATGGTCGTTATGCCATTCGGGAAGTGAAACGAACAAGGAAAAACAGCTTTTTTGTTACAAAACGCAGAAAAAAAGGATTTTAGGAAGTGTAACAGTTTTTCCTAGTCAGAAAAGTATGTGACTTTCCAAAAATCAACAAGAACCGTATGGCGCAAAATAGTATATTAAAAATAATAGTAATAGTAGTAACCGACTCACCGACTCACAGAATGTACCATACCGGACTCTCAGCCGTATGTTTACTTGTATTGATAAACAGCAGCTTAAATATTTAGGTTCTTCATCATTTTTGCAAAAGCACATTTATTTTCATTAAAAGATCAAGTTATTTTCATTTTTAATGTTTTTAACTGAGTACTTGGGATTCTATTCTTTAAAAATCCTTAAAAATTAAGACAGTAATATAAAAAACATTCACCATGTAAAAAATATTCCTGACAGATTTGTTTCGCAAGAAGCCATGAAGAAACAAAGCTTTTTTAGCAGAAGAATTCAGTTGAAAGTTTTTATTTCCACCAAAACGTTTGTCCAATTACTACGTAGTCTTGTAATCTTAATGTAATCATAAGAACATTTTGTCCTCGAAGAGCCGAAATAATGATCTTTTAGAAATCAACACTCTAGAAAAGAAAGACAGCTATAATGTTGATCGTAAAAAAATGATAATGATGATGTGGTAGATAGATTGATGTATTGGGGAAATTTGAAAGTCATGTTACTTCCACACAGTTAGGAGGGTGAGGGTGCTTTCCAAAAAATCCCAGTTGGAAACTTCAACTATGATTTTTGGAAGTTTTAAAACAAAAACAACATTTAATCACTGAGTTTTTATTTGCTAATATTCTCCGAAATATTCCAAAAATCATTGAGTCATTTTCCACATTTCTTTTGTTGGTTTAATCAGATGAATAGACCATTATCGCTTCCGTCAGAGATCAGAGAGTTGAAGAAAAATTGTTTGAACTCAATCGATTTCTCTCCATGACTGAAGTGGAAGTTGTTCAAGCGTAGGGGCTTCTAGTTATATACATTTAGTTATCATAAAAATATTGCAATGAGCAAATTCAAAACATCCCAGCCGGCACATGGCTTGTATTAGGCGTTTTTTTCTAAACTTATGTTGGCCTTTGAAAGACGCGCACCCGTAAGACATCTTTTCGACGTATAAAAGACTTTCGAAATCGCCGCGTATTTTCATGTTTTTTACCACTATAAAGAAAGGGGCACAAAACTCAAAACTAGAAAGGATGTCTTTTAGACGCCTTGTTTTGATCTTATGGAATCCGTCATAATACGTCATAAGTTTTTATATCATAAATGGCGCGTAAAAATGGTTGAAATACTAGAACAATTTGAGATGTTTCGGAAAATGGTGACGTCACACGTTCTATTGATGACGTCATGAAATATGAAGTCAATACGATTAACGGCTCTGGAGATATAAAATTTGATAGAATGCCGAAGGGCATATTATATTATTCAATAACTATTCTTTTGGTATTTTAAGCAATATAGTTTCTTCTGCTTCTTCATTAAACGTTATTTATACAGTTTAAAGCTCGGATGAATGAGTTTGTGTCTATTTTGTTGGTATTGAGACTTTGAAATGCTGCTACCGTTTTGCACCATATGGTTCTTGTTATATTATAATTCGTTTATATCAGTCACAAATTTTACAAGGAAGTCATATTTCCCTGTCACAAAATAGTGAAAAATAAAATCATTCAACCAGAACTAGCACAAACGTATGTGCTTAATAACGACTTTTCATTCCGTAACTAGGTATACGGCGACATCTTTCCCCAAAACATCTTTCATACTTTTATATATGTTTTCATACATGTTTTTGTTGTATCGTCATTGCATTTTTGAGGTAATGGTGACTTAATAACCACCTTGCAGATTACTTTTTCATGATATTGTTAGCAAGGTTTGATTCTTCGATTCTTCTATAGTTTTTGATTGAGTGAACTTCTCTTTTGAATGGATGGAGAAATGCCTCAGCTTATCTCAATATAAATAAATGCTATCCCAGTGATCCCGCTCCATTGAATTCATACGTAGGTTAAACACCATTAAATTCCTACTTGTCTTACTAATCTCTGAAATTCGTAATAACTCATAGCAAAGCATTATAACATGTCCGAGGCAGATCATCTTTTATTTCCCCGTGTAGGTCAGTCATTTCAACACCTACCCACTTACTCACAAATTCTTGGATTACGTGAAAAAGACAGACATTAATACTTATACAAAGGTGATGCTTTGATTAATTTACAAGTATTCTCAGTGTTTTAATCCAGTTTTTAATATAATCATAAAAGTAAGTCTTTTATGTTAGCTTACGATGATGGATTATGACATGGACGTATATAAGATATTCTGTTCATTTTGTCGCCAATTTTAAAACTCGGATTCTTTAGGAACTCTTGCAGTTACAGCTTTGAACATTTCAGAATTGAGTTACAAGATATTCTTCGTCCTGTAGATTGCGTGGTGTTTACCCGGCATCTGTCTAAAATGTGAATTTTTTGTAAAAGAAGTATCAACTTAAATACTGAATTACTCGTTAAAATTCGCTGTAAACGTCCATCAGACATCTTGAAAACATATTAAGTAGTAGTTTTGAATTACTAATGAAAATCCCAGATTTATATGTAAATCACATTTCTTTAATTTCTGAGATTTTAGGCATAATTATAAACCCGCCCATGTAAACCAGATATCCAATGAGACATGCTTTATATCAAAGGAATGCCGACATAAAAAATTTCAACAATAGAATTCAAAAGCTTTAGACGTTAGTTGTAAGTTCTTCTCTTCTTTTACGTCCATGATTATAAGGATAGCTTTATATTTTATGAGAGTGAGAGCTCTGGATATAAAAGTGAAAATAGCACAGCTCCACCAACTAGAGGGTTACCTTATGTATATTTTATCGTTTGATTTGATGTGATAACTTATATATATATATATATATAATATATATTATATATATATTCATTTCATCACGATTTTTAAAACGTATTTTCCTTCCAAATATATATATGTTAGCGGATCTTAAAAAGTGCAGATGTAAATTCATTTGTTTCTATATATACTACATGATTAGCTTGTTAATGATGATTGAATTTAGTTATGCTGTTACTAATAATTCATCACATTAGCAATTATCTGAAACTCGTAAATTTTAGAAAATTCGCATACTTTACGTGATTAATTATATGGTCGACGACTTTTCAAGTTTTTCTTCCTTCCTTTGGTAACACAAAGAAACTTCCATATGCAAACAAACAAAATGTAGTTTCTAATAAGTTTCTTTTCTTGGAAGAATACAATTAAGAACGTTCCGAGGCTGAAAAAGTATGAAAAAATTCAGCCCATAATATATATATATATATATATATTCTATTTATTTATACTTATTACTTCATCAAAAGTAAGCAAAAGATAATAATTAATCTATTTTTTAGTCCACCAGAATTAACATAAATCTCCACCAACTAGAGGTTTGAATATAAATATGAATCGTCTTGATTTAACTGACACAAATGTTATTCATTCTGTAAGTGCATAATTTATGACATCTTCCCAACATACACACTTTCGTACATGTTTTATATTTGACGTCTTCGCATTTTTGTGGTAATGGGCGCCGACCTACATGATTTGCAGATTTCTTTTCCATGATATTGTTAGCAACGTTTGATTCTCCTTTAGTTCCCTGTTGTTTAAACGTTTCTGTGATATTGATAAAGATACATGTGATGAATAGAAGTGTGATTGCAGTCACTCCTTTCATGCTTTTGCTTTATCTGAAAAATTAATAAATATAGAAATCAGTGGAATAACGTCACATTCTCGTCACATTCTCAACTCCTAAAAGTTAACCATGGAGTATGCAAAAACGTTCCTGCAAATAATCTTGTCCTATATGAAGTATGAAGTTAGATCGTTGCTAATATTCCGTTTTACAAGTAGTTGAATGATTTTACAAATCGTCGAATGGTTTTTAAAAGTATACGCGTGTGCTCTGCAAGTCGTTAAATGGTTTTCGGAATTATCTGTACTTTGTGTGTTTTTTTCTATGGAATAGTACTTTTCATGTAAATTTTACGTGACACGTTCTTCTTCCTTACCACGCTGGTTCATTCTATGTGCTGATGTGTTTTTGCGAAAATTTGCCCGAATTGGCAGTCTAAAAGGCTCTGATTAAAATATTGTTCCCGGTAAACATTTTCTACCCGTCTGTGGGCGTATACATAATGATAATCAACAATTAGATATAACAGAGAATAGCAATGTAAACTTTTCCTGAAAACAATCGCACGAGTATACTTCTAAAACCATTCGATGATTTGTAAAACAAAGTTCTCTTTTCTGTATCCTCTTTTTGAATCGAAGCTTGCTTTTATAACTTTCGGACATTTTCATGTTTTCGTTAAAATGCATTTAAAAGGTTACCTACAAACAATCGATACCCACACTCAAAACCGCCGAATATCTTATTCATGCCGAATAAGATATTCAAACAAACATTGTCAAACATCGATGGGGTGAATGTAAATTAGATAAGCCTTGATACTTCTCAAATTATAAAATAGCTTATCTCAGATCGCTTCTTTTGTTAAATTTGCATGTTGGTTATCTTTCTGGATAAAACTTTTTATTTTAATATATATAATTAAATTATCTTTTTACGTTACTTGAGTGAAGCGTTTACTTCTAAGGTCTGCTGTGAATAGAATGCAAACTGGATTACCGTTTTGCTTCAAATAAACGGTGCATTTAATTTTTGTCATTTTTGGGGAGGTGTTTAATCAAGGGTGATGTTTACACGAGGGAGGGCGGTTATTACAAAATATAGAAAAACTGACAATTTTATATAATAATGTCAATGATTTCGTCATCTTATTCTACCCGAAAAAACAACGACATTATCTCCTTCATCAATATCTGAATACGCCCATTTCTTAACCTGTGCAGATAGTTTAAATGACATTTCTTTTCTTGCAGTGAAATGAAGGGGACGTTTATTCGGAGGAGGCCTGCAGAACATAATTTAAGAAAAAGCGGGCGTTTATTCGTGATAGGGCGCTTAGTCGAAGCAATATGGTGTTCTTTTTATATTTGTATCATATGTACATTAAATAAATACAAAGTCATTCCATTTACTATTTCTTAAAGCTTTCCGGCGGGGCGGTTTTAATCAGTGCAAGTACCAGGAACACCCAGCGGTACAAAGAAGTTTTGAGTGGTGTTAAAACGGTTTTCTTAGAAGTTTGAAGAGCTTTTTTGTCTTGTCTGAAATGTCCGTTTTCGAAACTTCTTTTGGAAAACGTTTTAATAACCTCTTTCTTATTAGTCAGCGGCTTTTTTTGTTATTATTTTATTTTTTCATTTATTAAAAATTGATCAGATTCTACAAAAATACAAGATAAAAGTAGCAGGTAAATGCTAATTAAAATCGACAGGCCTGATGTCAAATTCCAACTGCTTAACGAATCCGATGTGGCACAGAGACGGCATTTACAACCAAGAGAAGGCAATGAATTTTTATTTATTACGAAAATAACATTTGATTTTTGTTGAAGATGTTTAAGTATTTGGTTTAGACCCTATGACTTGCGTTCTTGTTCCCTCCCCCTTCTGGTGTTATTGCTCACTCAGCGCAGTCTCTTCCTCCAGCCAGGTGCCATTATATTCGACATTTCTTCCAGACTTTCAGTTAAAGATAAAGGATATTTCCTAATGTTCTGCCGCTTTCAGATGTTTATTAAATTGACACAACAGTGTTTGAATTTCATTTGATTTGATTATTTATTGTCAGTGTTTGGATTTCATGTTAAAACATCCAGCCATTAAGTTGAAGGACGGACGACCCAGGCTTTTGTAAACAATAATACGCCATTTTGAAGGGCATCGATTAACTGTGGAATGTACTCGCAAAAAGAATCATAATCTTTTCATACGCAGTTTCATCAGGGTAATGGTTTCGTAATGTTTTATTTTCAGCATGATTTTTAAGAAGAAAATCAGATGAATATAATGTATAGTGAATTTAGTTCTAAAACTTTCTTAACAAGTTTCTTTCATCAAAAACGAATAAGTAACCTAACTCTGTATATAAATAGAAAACAGCCTGAAAGAAGTTTTGGGCGTTTGCGAAGGAAAAAAAATTTAGATGTTACGTATCTATCTAAAGTCATTAAAACCTTTTGTTTTCAACGCAATTTGTTTATATATACATCCGAGTGAAGGACCAATAAAACGTGTAGTCTCAACAACTCCGACATGAGTGCTGAAGAGACAAGAAAAAAAATGTAAACAGAACCCCGTTTCATATATCCCCTTAATTTCACCTGCCATGAAAAGCTGAATCTCCACTAGGCGTAAAATGTCGCAGTTGGCAATTTTTTCCACTTCGAAAACAATCGAAGTTGCGGCGTATAATGTAGATTGAACGAAAAGTAGAAAGTAACCATAAAAATCGCTCGCTGCGCCATTTTCCGCCTAGTGGAAATTCGCCTTTAAAGCACTCTTTAAAATTTTTGCACCAATTATTTATTGACTTTTTGCTTTTATTTGAATTTCAGTAAGATTAGATGGCTTTTTTTTATTTTATGACCAAGCTTAACCAAATGTTTCTGATTGATATTGAGTAATCTCAATTCTCCCCTTCTGATTTTATTTTCTGTTATTTTTGAAAAAAGTCACCACATTTTGAGTCACCAATTTTATCATAAAATCATTAAATCACAATTAGCCGCACATCGAACCATTGCAGCAGCTGCTGACTAACGGGCATTTATGGTTGTTTCATTCTGCTTAAAAACATGCCTAAAAACCTCTTTAATCGGTGTTGTTGCATTGTTGGTAAAAGTTTTCTGTTTACGATATTTTACGAGGGTTTAACGATAATTTTCGCAATGTTTCGGAGTTTAAAATGGAAACGTAATCATGTATCGGCTGATGATATTACTATTATTTCTTTTCGTGAAAGTAAGCCTTTCTGTAAATTTTACAATTTTCTTATCAACTATTATAAATTCATATAAATACAATATATCCTAATATTTCTAATATTTCTCCAACAAGTTTGCAGTGAAAATATTGTCATCTTTTTTCTGGATTAACGAGTGATCGCATCTCATTACACACACATACATCTTTTGATTCGGCGAACCAATTTTTAAAACCTTTTCATGAATTACGTCGCAGCACTGATCACCTATTTCCTAACCATTATAACCACTTTGTACTTCAGCGTTGGAAAAAAACTCCGCGAAGGTATGTTTTTTTTGTAAAAGCGTCATTAATATTCAGGTTTTGAAAACGAGGCGATTGATTCTATCGGATATCCCCCCCCCCCCCCCCCCCCCTCGGTTAAAATCCCCCCAAATTTCACACAAACATTCTCCCGGTTATAAACCCCCTCAGATATAAGCCCCCGTCTTAGCCATAAGCAGTCACATCAAGGCTAGACAAATTTCGCAGAAATAAGTAATGTTTTCCTTTTAACAATATTACATCGAAGCATTTCGAAATGCTGTTCTCATCTTCACTCGATTCTTCTTTTTTTATGGAACTTTTTTTCTGATACAAAACTCCTCCCGGTTATAAGCCCCCGCCCGCCCGACCCCTCGATAAAAGACCCCCTTCTTTTCAAAAAAAAAAGACCAGGACTTATAACCGGGATTTTACGGTAATGCAAAAAGTTGTCTTTAAATTCCTTTGACCACACTTAATTTTCAAAGGCTTAATTGAAAAAGAGAAAGGGAAAAACCCGGAAAGTAGGTGCAAACTATTTCCAGTAAACATAATTACGTCTTTAAGTCGTCTTTTGTCGTCTCATACTGGTTTGGACGTCTTTCGACCAGTTAAAGACATGTTTAAGTCGTCTTTTTTTGGTGTCCATGGAACGAGTAAAAACTGCGCGAAACAAGACGTGTTTGAGTCGTTTTTATCTCGTCTTCATGGAACGAGTTAAAACTCGGTGATAGTCGTCTGCTCTCGTCTTAGTGGAACCAGTGAAATGCATAACCCGCCCTCGTTCGTACCGTTTACTATAACCGTATGATTTGAAACCTTGAATGATCATTGTGCTGATGATTGTACGTGATATTATCCGAATTGGGAAACATTTTGTAAACATTGTAAATAACAAATTTTGGGGTTTCTTATTCACAAAGTGATGACACATATTTTTTTCTTGGAGTTACCTCGCAAAACAATTTCTTAACAAACCTTTATAAGTTTGTTTGGAACCCATCTACGTATCTGAAACAACGTGCAGCATCCCAACATCAAGAAAATAACAAATTAGGGGGTGGATTTGATAAAATTAACAACTATTTTTAAGCGTAGCTGGATTTTGTTCCATGGAAATTAAATAGTAAAAGAAATCCTTTTTTGTCTTTGAATTAGAAAATACCTTCCGTTACAAAACTATATCATCTTTTGCTATGATGATGATGATAAGGTTAAACTGAATTAATTGACCCCAAAACAAGTAAAGAATCATCATACTGCTGTGATTCGATTTCTATGAGAAAATAATTGAAAGGTAACCCATGGAACACAATACGATCATCTTTTCAAATGTTCATCGAATTTTGTTCTTGAGTTTTTACGATTGTGTTGTGACTCGTCATTTTTATTTTTTGGTACATGGTTTTGTTTATCGTTCAAGTTGAATTTAATCGGAAAGTTATTTTTTAACATTCCTATACGAAGTAGATGCTTTATATATATTATGTCTTCTTTCTGTTTCAACTTTGTGTTTATCACTTTTTGATGTTATTGTCGGAGGAAGTACATTATGGGGGCTGACCGGCTGCTGCACTGATGTGTTTATTAAAAGAAAGTTGATAAAAGTGAGTACTCCGATATTATATTTATGCACATGGATTTATCATATATAATATATTTCATATTTTTAGCAATTATTTTAATTGACCACTTCAAAAAGTGAAATTAATTAGCTAATGATAGGTAAGGATAAATCATATTTTAAATTTTATCAATATTTCTGTTTCAAAATAAAAGTTGGGAAAATATATTACTTCCATATTGACGTAATATTACTAACTTTTACAACTTTTCATTTAGATTCGATATCATTAACATTCTTGTATGTATAAGGAAGGAAGACGTGTTTTTGGATGTCGAGTATGAAATAGAGAAACATTATAAGAACAACCGAAAGTTATCTATCTATTTTATGGTTGTTGTGTTAGATGGTTATTCAAAATCGAATTTAACGTTCACTTTAAAATGGGACATCATTAATTTTTTCACCTAACCCTAGATTACTTTTCGTATCTCAGTGAAAGTTTATAACTGATTGTGTGTCCCTCGCCAATTTCTTTTCTGTCTGCTTATGGAATATTTTGGTCTTTTTTTCATAAGTTTTATTTTCACCTGTTTACATTTGTTTTCATTTATATTAATTTTTTTCACTGATTTTTTTGCAAATATTTTCTATCCGAGTCTTACAGATATTATTTAGTCTACTTTTTGAAATACTGAGATTTCGGTTACAGACACAGTAACATTTAAACACAGAGTTATAAGGTATATCCAATATTTTAATACATATAAATTTATTTATTTTAACCGTTCTATATTATGTCGTATATCGAACATAATGTTACAGTGTATACAATTCCAAAGAAAATTGACTAAGATCATTTCATATACTTTCTAATATTCCGTCTCCATTTCCATTTTTTGTTTTAATGTTTGACGTTTCTAACAAGTCCCCAACTGATCTCAATGTAGACAACAAAAGAGGTCTCTAACACGTCCTGTCCTGTCCTCTTTTACCTGTTTTGTAACACGCTTGCCTGCCAAACGTAGACCTTATAATAAACTACACTGTTTACAAGTTAGTGGTGTTAATAGCAATGACCTCATTGCTTTGCTTCTTCTCTCGTCACTTCATGATTATTTGACCTGTTTTTAGTTTCTTTCCAATAACGAAAAATACAAATCAATCAATAAATCAGAAAAGTTATAAGTTATAAGGAAGGAGCCCATTTCTACGAGCAAAGGCAAAGGCAATGGCCAATCCTTGGGACAAGTACAGGTGGACAAAGAACAGGACTTCAATACTGCAGGAGGAACCAGCAAAGCAAAACAAAAACATCTTCTTTTAAATTTTACTGGCTGAAGAGGTTTATAATAAACAAAAAGCTTACCAATCTCCTTGAAGTTTACTTAACAGCCACCTTACAGCAGACGGTCTGACAAATGCTAGGTAAACCTATTGCAGTTCAAAATAGTGTCGAATACCGTGTTTTCTTTATTCCGTCTGTTCATTATCTTTTGATCATGCCGTAATGACGTAATCAAAATTATATTCAACAGAAGCGAGATAAGATTTGTTCGTTGAAATATCTTTAACATTAATACTATCAGTATTATTTTTCAAGCATTTCAGAAGTTCAATTTCATTTCTTTTTGTTTTGCTATAACCTCAGAAACATTGCTTTAGCAACTTTCTAACATCTCATAGCACCAACTGTTTTAACATGCCTGTGTCAAAATTCCTCCGTGTTTAATTAGTTGTAGTACAACAGGAATTCGAACAAACATGCTACGTCTGGAAAATTGACATTCCAGATAAAACATTTCACTATCTTGCAGGTCTCAGCAAAAGACATTTCGAGAAACAATGGGACAAATGACGAATTATTTATTTATATAATGTTTTGAAGGTGAGATTGGGTATATTTGTGACGCCATGTGAATGAAGACTCCATCCATTATGATAAACGCATTTAAGACTGAAGAGTCTTAATTCCCAGCTTCTTTATTGCCAATAAACAAATGGAGCTACAACTCTTACTCAAATCCCGTTTGTGTACCCGGATATCATAAACAAATGGAGCTACAACTCTTACTCAAATCCCGTTTGTGTACCCGGATATCATAAACAAATGGAGCTACAACTCTTACTCAAATCCCGTTTGTGTACCCGGATATCATAAACAAATGGAGCTACAACTCTTACTCAAATCCCGTTTGTGTACCCGGATATCATAAACAAATGGAGCTACAACTCTTACTCAAATCCCGTTTGTGTACCCGGATATCATAAACAAATGGAGCTACAACTCTTACTCAAATCCCGTTTGTGTACCCGGATATCATCATAGGGTTTGTCACAAACTGCTCACTTTAAAAAAAACAACGTCACGGAAACATATTCAGTACATGTTAAAACACATTTATCAAAACGTATCAAACCCAAGCTCTTTCAAAATCTTCCAGAAACTCAAATTGCAGGTTTAATTACGGACGTTACTTCACAGAACGAACAATAATAGCCGAATCTCTTAAAAAAGAATTGCCAGAAACTACGAGGATAAAGAGATTGCAACAAATAAGAAAGACCTTGGATAAAGTTAAGAAATGCATCGAAGAAAAACTATATCCCGAAAAAATAATTTTCTTCATCCTACTAAAGACGATTTTTGTCCCGGCAAAAGATATTGGCTAGTGTTTAGCGGAATTGAATATAACAGAACCAGAATATCGTGAAGCTCTATCTATTTCCAGCGATGAAAATCCACTTAAAAAGGCCGTTCATGTTACGTAAACAAATATTTCTCTGAAGATCTTATGTCATGGCGCGCTAATTTAGATATACAACCAGTAATTAATCAGTATGAAGCTGTTAGTTTTATGTGTGCCTATTTCTCAAAATCAGAAGACGGGACTTCGCAGACCATGTAACAAGCAACGAATGAAACTTCGACAAATAATTGAATTAAGAAAGAACAGATGTAAACAATAGCACGAGCGTATGCAACGAAAAGAGAATAATCGGTTCAATAAGCTGTATGTCATATCACGCCGGAATTATAGACGAGGAAATACTTTCCAGGAGTCCTTTTTGCTACTAACAATTTGCCCGAGCAAAGGTATAGAATATGTAAAAGTGAAGAAGAAATTCTCGAATTTCCAGAAGATATCAACTTACAAAAACAAGAAGCCGAACGACATTAACCGGTAGCAAGAATCACAGGATTAATTCTCAGATGAAAAAATGTCATTTGATCCAACAACGATTAAAAAGAAGTCACAAAACACTTCTTCTTTCTGTTAGTGTAGATTTCAAAAATGTCAGATATACGGATTAAATCTTTCTTGGGCCCTCAAAGTCACGTGTTGAACCCTTTGGACCGACAAATAAAGAAACCAAGAAGACCATTTCTGCTCTTTCGATTCTAAAAAGAAAATGCTATTACAACATTTTCTGAAAACTTGTATTTTGGAAGTTACAGGGGTTCTACATTCAATTCAATTCAGGGGTTCAAAATGGCTGAGAATGATATACACAACTGAGAATTATTTTATTGTCTTCATTGTCAAATTTATATACGCAAATGAATATATGTTCATTAAGATACTCTCTATTTGTTTACATTACGTTTTGACGTTTTGAGAAAAAATTGACTCAAAAATCAGTCAGGTTAGTGGATACATGGACAATTTTGATACTGTTCATTGAGAAATAGCCTTCACAATTATTTTTGGCATTATATTAAAAGAACTGTTATCTCCTGTACGAGATCTAAATGTACTAACAAATCTTTAAGTAAGCGCACAGTTCGCTTATTCGAGAAAATAAGGTAAATTATATATACTATGAAGAATTTAAAACCAATATCGTCGAAAATTGTGATCCTGTGATTATTCATTTTAGGTAAAGATATCTTTTATAAGATAATTAATTTTCATTCACCCCCGAAAAAATATACCTATTCATTAGTCTGCAAAATTTAATGTTGACAAAATTTTTCATGATATTGGACTTTTGATATTGGATATTTTATTGAAGATTTACATTTTTTAAAACAAAACAACTGTGCAAAACCTTCTCCATTCGACTTATTACGGGAGAGAGCGTCCCGTATTTAAACCAATTTGTGTTCCTGCTCCGCGAAACCTCAATTCTAAATCGAAATATTTTGGTGAGAAATATCAATGAATAATTGTGTTTTTTGGTTGAAATTATTAAATATGCTAAAACCTCACTCAACTTCCTATATGGATTTTTATTAATAGCCAAATGAGAAAATATGTGGAAAGTAGTTGACATAATGGCACAACAAAAGAATAAAGTGTCCAGCTATCTTCTTATACTTATACTAAATCTTGTTTTTTTCTTACCTTACTTTAAAAGAAAGAACTTTAGGAAAATTTTCTCTGGAAGTTCGTCAATGGATATTTATTTTTTCCGTTTTAGTATAGGGGGAATCTCCTATTAGAGGAATCTCTAGCTCCATCTTACGTGGTTTTGCTTTTCGTGGAGTGTTGTGCTTTAAGAAAGACATCATAAAGCTGCCCGAAGGAGAACGTAATGCAATGTTTTTTTGCATTCGAAAGTTCATCAAATTTTCTCAACGTTCATTTCTTAATGAGAATGAAGACGCTGTATGTTACATTTTTTGGTTTTGTTTTTAATATTTTTTTATTCAACGCTTTAAGTTCAGTAGTAAAGAATAACAACATTGATCGGTTTCAGTAACAATTCTATCCGACGAGATAGACCTGTAATGTGTTCGTGTTATCAGTTCATTATTTTCTACCGATGTCTATTTTTAAGTGTGTTTGAATGTAGCTTTTTCGTATCAGTTAGTTTTGACTACTATGCCGAAATGTGTAGCTAGCAGTTTATTTGGTATTTCATTGTAGTATGACGTTTTTATCTTTCAAATCTTTATTCTGCTATGAATTGTGGAAATATCAAAACCCAAAACTCCACTTGCGCATCATGATACAAAAACCATATATATATGTTTATAACCAAGTGTTTCTCCATGATGGAATTATATCATATTTAACACAAAATTAATGTATTAATATTTTGGATCGATCATTCAAAGAATGCTATTATCCCTATTTTTCAGTGCTATTTGGTCTTTTTAGAGATTTCTAAAGTTGTACAGTTAAACTAAAAGCTAAAATTCCAATGTTCAGAGATTTAGAAAAGAGACAATACAACGTGTACGTAAGTGATTTAATGTGTAATGTGTAGTGTGTGTCTGTGTATGTTACCCACACCAAAGTGCACTTGAAGTATCATTGCGAAGCGTTTTCAGGTCAATATTTTTAGAAGATCTTGTGGACTTGTAGATGAGAGATTGACGAATACGTACGAGTATCAAGTAAATCATGCTGTGGGCTGATGTACCCAGATTGTAAACTCCAGATGGTATTACCTTTGACTCATCTGTAACCAGAACATGATCAATCAGTGTCCGTTACACGTGTATAGTTTCTAATAAAGGTTTTAAAAGTTGTTTGTAGATAGGATTGAGTTATAATTTTTGTCTCTGTCCGTATTGTTGGAGTTTGATAGGTCAAGATTTGTATCACCTAAATCACAATGTTCTCTCGGCGAGTTACCTTATCCAAACATAACTTGAATCTTTTGAGAAAGCTTTTAACTTCGGGTGGTCGGTTGACACAACTAAATAAAAAGGTTTAGCCTCTTTTGACGATGTTCTGTCAAATAGCTTCAATAGCATCTTCTTTCATAATGTATTCCGAGACATTTAAGTGGTCTTTGTAATATATCACAATACCTCCCCATGTCATTTCTTATTATATCGCAATTTTCTATTCGAATCTATTTATCTGTTCATTTGCAGTATGTTTGCCAGTATTTTAGACCAGTATTTTAGACCAGTATTTTAGACCAGTTTTATAATTTTTTCCCCTTATAATAGACCCTGGGTAGTTAGTTCGGTATGCCTTTAGCTTGAATATCGTAATACAAACCTCCGAAACCTCCGTAAGCACTCCGAGTAATTTAACATCATTGTAGTAATTTTGTGGTGTATTAAAGAGATATTGTGGGAACAACTAATTGGATATGATGGAGATAAAGTTTGAGGTAACAAAATGAAAGGTAAACGCGCAAATATGCGTTTTGATGTGTTACATCCGTTTTTCAATTAGACGATTGTGAGACTCAAAATAACGATGCTCATGCTGTATTTTATCATTTTATGCGATGGGTGGATTAATACCAGCCTCGTTCCCAGAGCAACTTGCCTTTTTAATATACTCTTCTCCGTCGGCCAAGGTGGATGGATACGAAATACAGATTCCTAAAAAAAACGTTTCTTTGAAATTATATTATCTTACAAATAAATAAGTAAATATGCTCAACAGGAACAAAAAAACAGAATGTCAATCCGACAGCAGAATATGTGACGTCATCATCTATGAGGCGTCGTACATGGATGGTCGTTTTCCTACCATGTGGAATTATCGAACACAATCGGACTTAGCAGATGTCGAGAGTTACTTTTTGATTAATATATCGACAACCGTTTGGAAGCAACGCGTCTTACTTCGTTGTTCGTCAGACCGTAACCGATGAAAATATAAAGTCCTTGAAAAACATTGACAATAGTAAACAAATACTGAAAGCTCCGTTTCACTGCAAATACCCCGATCATCCATGATGTGCCATAAACGTGTAAAAGTATTAACGTAAGATGAGCTATCCGACTCGCATCTTTGGTCGCTGTTAAGATGATCGTGTTTATAGATGTGACGAAGAGGGCAGGTACAACAAATCCTCATATGACGCCCTTTTTCAGTAGATATCCAATAAAATTATTCGGTCGCCATCAACTCTGAATAATTAATCGATACGCTCACAGTGATGATCACAGGTAAAGCAGGTGCATCGAAACTTCATAAATGCTGAATGCACTAATTTACACATTTGTCACATTATCAACATGAATATAAAATGCAGTGCAGGAGAACTTAAGGCCTAAACCTACAAAACAAATACCTGGTGAGTGCTTTAATCCTCTCCACCACAGAGAAACAACATTTTTGTTGATAAATTATTATTTGAAAATCACGTTCCTGTTGATATTGTTGACGTAATCCAGAAGTGAAACTAAAGAAAGGCCGTCACTGAATTGTCACAAACGAATTGTCACATGTAGTCGTTACTGTGTAGACAATTTCAATCCAATGTGTAAATACACTCGATGTTCATGGAATATTGCTAACGCTCGTTTTAAAGCGGAATATATATACATTTTGTTTTGAAGAAAAGCTACAGATGTAATATAAAAAAGTTGGTTTTATAAAGTGGGTCTGTCACTAAATATGAAAGCTCTTTTTAGTCTTTTGATGCCTGTTTTTCTGGATTTATTTTAGCAATCGTTAAATCAATCTCTGCTATAAATGAAACGTAGTAATTAAGTTTTTTTTAGTTTTTCAATTTTTTTAACCTTCACACCATTTTTTCACAGAACCAAACGACATAAAAACCTGGACTTTTAAAAGTTAAGGTCTATAAACATTCACGATTTTAGAAGGTTTGTACTGATGTTTCAAAATGGTAAATGTAGACATGTACAATCGCGTGCAAAATATATTGGGACAAAACCATCCTCACTCCCCCATACAAACAATGTTGAGTTGCTGATGTGAGTCTCTCTAGCCAGGAACCATCCAGAACATCTTTTCATGTGCTCTCAACATTGTTTCAGGGGGGACGGGGCAATTTATGTAAGAAAGAGTTTTGTCCCAATATTTTTGTCCCAATTGTCTGAATTTTGTTCAACCTTAGGTTTTTTCGGAGGCATGATAATTCAAAGTCGATAGTGATTTCTTGAAGTACATCTTATTTCAGTAGATCCAATATGACTGTGTGTGTATGGTTGAGTATGTAGCCTCGTGTTTCTTAGTCAATAATGGCGTGTTCGGCTGTGGAAAGTTTTTGTTTTCTGTTGGGAAATCAGTTCTATGACCGGTATGTATGCTATTTTTACATTATAATAGGTTAGAAAATAAACGAAATAGAAACTATGGCTGAGAAGAGATACAAGCCGATAGCGGTCAGGCATTCTGTGCAACATTCATCATCGTTAGTCCAGCTAATTGTGGGAAGACGTTCTTGCTGCGTCTCATAGAGTCAATCTTCACCACATTAATCCTGTCGTAGATAAAGTACGCATGGGTCGGGGCTGAAAAAGCTGAATGCATATTCCTGAACGACTTCCGCTGGGCTCGAGAACTTATAAGTTAGTTCTGTTAGCAAGGTTTAAAGTTCTTCAGATAACATACTGTGCTGGAGAAGTTCTTCCACACGTAACACACACGTAACAGTACACGTAACGCTTTCAAATTAGTGATTTCTCAGTGAATTTAGTTGTTTTTCCACACGTAACGCACGTAACGGTATGTTTTTTTTTTAAATAATATAATTTCTTTTTTTAAGCATTTCCCTATATCAACCTGAGAAAAAAGTGTTACGTGTGTGTTACGTGTGTGTTACGTGTGTGTTACGTGTGTGTTATGTGTCGAACCATTGTAGATGGATAGATGGATAGTATTTACATACAATCGCGAAGTACAAATTACTTGTTTAGTAAATATTCTCAGCAATGCCGAGAATTATAAGAAATCGATATTTTCAAGACATGAAATAATCTTTTGATAAATTCTTTTCAGTGAAATTGAGCCACTTGTGGTTAAAAAGGTGGCCCATTTGAAACAAAATGCTATGGAATTCAGTGAGGGATCTAGAGTTAGTCAAAAAAGTGGAGAAGAACAGTGTCATTTGCAAGTTTTTCTCTTATATGCTTAATGACCTTACTATATACTCCATAAATTTCTACTAGGTTCTTTCTAGATCCGCCTCTGGAATCTTTAATGTTACATATGAAAGTGTTCTATGATCAAAGCCAATTTGCTTTTGCACGCTTTCTTGCAAACGTAAATCTTTAGATACACAAAGTAAGTGCCATTAAAAGCATGGGCCATTTTTTCAATAAAGAATTCAAAAAGTCTTTTAAGCAAAGAATTCAAACCAGCTTATATATGACTTAATGATATGAAAATATGGAAGATCAGACAATAATTAATTATTTTTATTGTAACACCAACAAAAGATGGTGGATGAATGTTGTTTCATAAAAAGTAATGATGTTTATATCAAATGGAAGCCTTAATCTTTGATCATTACGAATATATAATTTCCTGAACAATCTGAAATTCATTTATTGAGAAATGTTCAGTTGTTTCGAAGTAGTCCAGTGTTTTCAATATTTATGTCAAAACTGATTTTTGACGATAATAGGCGGAATATATTTATACCAAGAATTCACCTATAGCACGAGAAGCAATAAAACATTTGAACAGATTGAATGAAAGCAATCAAAATTTTGATATTTTTAATAGTTTTTGAATGTAAAGATTCTTTCAGCGTTTTATTCATTTTGAAAGATTATTAACGATTTACATTTTGCCAGCAACATAACTTAGAAATGAGCACCCCCTGTTTTCTTTAAAAGTCTGTGTTTTTAAAAACATGTGAAGAAACGTAACTAGTGCTTAAAAATTCCAATATCGTTTTTCGTCAAAACGTTTTAAAAATTCGTAATGAGAAAAGATTGTTTCGATTGTCTTATCTATCATTATTGGCGAAGCTCATTTTTTTGCATCTTGAACTTTTTCAGCTTCAGTTTTTCTTTTTTGAAGTAAATTGTCATTGCATATTATAATGCTCAATAATTATTAAAACGGTTGAAATGGCTTAATGCCAAGCAATGACATAAAGTGTGCTCGTAATTTTTAAACATTCTTTAAATTTGTTATTTTTTTAATTTTTTTATTAAACAACTGTGTAATGTCATTTTTTTGAACACATCGCACAAAAGTGTTTTAATCTAGGGTTCTTTTATCAGAAGAAAATATTCCCATGTCATACAGGTTCCTTTACTTTCTGTTACACGTTTTTTTATAAGAACGTCTAAATTTCAGCTAATCCTGGATGTGCTTATTTTTTCACACCTTTTCAGCCTAGAGGGTTCTTATATGTGTTCTCCCAAGAACAGTGTAAAACACTTATAGAATATTGCAAGCACTGATTGTTTGTTTGTTTGTTTGCGTGTGGAATATATTTATATCCCAAAAAAAAAAAACTACGAAAGAAACTTTGGAATTTAAGAAACAAATATTTAATAGTAATTCTAACAACTCTCTTTATTCTTTTATCCATTAAGGTTAAATAAATGAGCATGCCTTAAGATGCCTTAGGATGTTCTCAATTTTTGCTCAAATCTCCACCTCAGCGTTATTATAAACAGGGTTATAATAAAAAAAATTGAGATAATGAAAACAAATCTCAAAGTTTCGAAGTTTGTGAAAGTAGTTTTGTTTATAAAAAACGATTTCTTTACTTCCTTATTTATGGGATTAATGATAAAACCTTCTTTTATATATTTGTATTCTTGGTTTGATATTTTATATTCGTATTATTCTATAACGAAAATAATGCCATTCAAATTTTTATATGAAAAATGAGCAGATCGGTACGGTAATTTTAAAGTAAATATGATCGCTGACAAACAGATTTATTAGGAGTTATGGTTGTTTCGATAGGAGTTGCTCTATAGCTGAACAAAACAAACCTGGAAAGGAAAGAAGAAAAAGAAAACGTGATTGGGTTAAAGATTAGTTACAGTTGCAGTATCAACCGTAACCTTCACTGCATGAAAATTGATGTTTTCCAAATATCTGCTAGCGGAGAAAGGCATGTTTGTACATTACAAACAACATTCAACACCATGTTTACATGTTCTAGAAAAGGTGATGTTGCGCATGTTAAGCACGGAACATTAGGTTTTCTACGTTTTTCTATTAAAAAATATGAGGTTGATCATTTTCTGTTTTGTATAACATATGTACACCTACTGCAATTGTAACATGAAGTGCTTTATGTTATAACAACAGTTTTAGTTTCAGGTGCGCTTAATCTTTTAACGATAATAACAAGCATTGATGTTAAACATTACAGCTGTCACACAGAAGTAATAATATTTATTTATAAAACTATCGACGTGATATTAATTTTATTTAATTTTCATTACGTTTTTTACAGTAGCAGCGAAAGCGAATACCGTATTAAAACACCCTTGGACTACTACTACTCCTACTCCTCCGGCCGAAAAGGTATTTAGCCCACGCTTTAGACTCTGCGAAATTTCCTTTACGAAAATATATAAATTGTATGAACGAACGCAGGCTAGGAATTTTCAAAAGCTTATCAAAACATTCAATAAGTATTTTTATTTTTTTTTGTATTTTACCAGTCATTCACGAAAAAATGGATCTTATTCCCATGAAATACAAAAAGGAGAATTTCAGTTACTTCTGAATGCAAAGTATATCACTTGAAATTAAGTATTATTTTGTTACCGAGGCATTCGGCTCACCTACAGTTCAAGATGAAAAGCTTCACAGGCGCGGATTTAGCGGGCGGCTTAAGCGGCTCGAGTCGCCTCCAAATTTTGCCAAAAATAACCCTATAACATTTTTTTAAAGAGTTCTCCTCCCTTCTTTCTTAACAAAATTGAATAGCGCTCCATCATAGAGCTTTCGGACAGAGCCGCTGAGAACTCATAAGTCATATTTTGAAACAACTCTTTGAGCCGCCTTCCTATATTTTTTATCACCGAACTTGATTATAACTTTCAGTTTTTGAGCCGCTCTAATTTACACTAATTTACGGAATCAATAGACTGTTTAGCCACAATTTTATCGATAGATGCAGGGCATTGATCTTTCGTTCTGCCGGTTGATGAGCTGGAAGCGGCTCAAGAAGCGGCTCAAATTTCTTAGGCTACGGAATCGATATGTTTTTAGTATAAAAGAAATGTGTGAAAAGGTTATCTCATCAAGTTTTGTGCTACAGTTTAGATTGCAGAAGCGGCTCTGAAGTCGATTGTCACATATTTTTTGATATTTTTTTAATAAATCGTTTGCGTACTAGGTGTATAAGCTAAGTATTATCTCATCAAATTATCCATATCATATACATCCGAGAGAAGTTGTAGTGGTGATGGATATATGCACATGGCTAGTTTATATGGAAGTGTTGTCACCAGAATATTCCGCATGGAAAAATAAACCAGAGCTCATATTCGTTATTAAACCACAAGCTAAACGTTCTATTATTCCATTCATGGTGTTTGCTGAAGATGAGAAGGAAGGAGAGAGCGTACAGATGGTCATTATTATCTCATAGCTAGCTAAATTTACATAAATTTCCCTGGATAATAAGTAAGTATTTTTTTGTTTTTATTTCATAATTTGTTTAAGAAATGAATTAATCTCTGATTTGGATTTTTCACTCCTATGAGGAGAGAGTGTTTAATATAATTAACTCCTTCCCCCTAAAGACGGGTAAATAATGTTTAAGTTTTTACTGAAAAAATTGGGTCGCTTTTTACAAACGTAAACAATATTTACCCTTCTATTGGATGGAAAACAGAACATTTATACATTGACTCTTCCAGAACAGTTCTGGTGCATAGCAGTGTATCATTCAATTCAAACGTTTCTGTAAGGTAGTTTCATCAACACAACAACTTTACAATCCAATAAATGAAAAAGGAACATTAGAGGTGATATTTCCTTTCTTTACCGCTAATTACCCTTGAAGATACTCGTAACATCTTCATAACTATTATATCACGACGCAAAAAAGCTCTGATAATCAGCTGGTTATTAAGCATGTCGAAAACAAAATATCGCACCGGGGAAGGGAAAACCTCCCTTATATGAAAATCAGCTTTCAAAACGGGGATTTAAAAGTCATGATTTGAAGTCCCAAGGCCAATCTTTCCGTTCCAGTAGTAAACAACATGCGGCGATAACAGCGCGCGTGAATATCAACAACTTTATTTCGTTCGTGTTTTTTGTGTTTGGATTTATTTAAAGAGGTTTCAGACTCATCTTGAATTCACCCCCAATTATTAAGCGATATTTCAAATTTAAACTATTGGGTAAAAAGTACTTACTGTAAGCTTCCTTTTTAAATGTTTTTCATTTTTTTTCGTTGATTAATCGCTTCAATATTAACATGTGTCGAATATAGAAGCATGTCGAACTTAGATGAAACTACCTTATATAGTTCATTTGTAGATGACTTTCCAATGGACGTATTATTTATGAATATTTGTGTTCTTTTTGCTTTAAATGCTCATTTTAGACTTTAAAATTTGCCATTTATTTCTCTCTCCAGCATACTCATATGCATATTCAAGGTCAGTCAAAAAAAGTGGAGGAGTCCAACATTATGATTTTAAATGAATATACTCTCCACTACAAATTTGACTGAGCTCTACCTATGCCTCTGAGTATGCATGTTTCTGCAGTTTTCCTCTGAAAGCAAAAGAAATTCCTATTTAACTTTGTATGTTCGATGATATGTTTTGTAAACCTTTGTCTGTTTGTTCTTTTTTGTTTTACTGTTGTTTCAATGATCAATTCATTTTCTTCAGCATAATAGTGCATCTTGATTGGTATTAATTAAATTGTTATTTCCGTTGACTTTCTGAGGGGTTATAGTGCTGTACATAAGTAGGTTGGACAAAAAAAAAAAAACAAGAATGAAAAAGACACACTTTTTGTTTTTTTTCACTTATTTTGTAATTTGTATTAATATTATAAAAACATTGGAATATCTTTACTGCCCATCTTCCTAAATTCTTACTGCTTTCTCAAACTCTATTTTCTCACTCAATAAAGATTTCATTTTGAGGCATTTGTCCTCAGTTGTTTCTGAGTTTACATTATGATTTAATCATAATTTCCTGGATGGTAAATTATTACTGTTGCTGCTGTTTATCTTTTTGGAATACATTTCATATTATTACCATGTTGAGAAATTATAATACAATTGTTTATTTCTTTATTTTATGTACTTCTCTGTTGGTGACCCAATTGATTCCTGTTACTGTTATTGCTGGTTGTTGAAATCAGAATCAAATATCGTTCAAATTATATGTTGGAATTATAATGTACTAGTATCCCGGGTAAAAACATTTTACCGGTTCACTTTCCCCATGAGTTCACACCATCCGTGCGCTTCCTCTTTCAAAATATAGTGGTAGCGAAAAGTAAGATCACATAATTGCTAAGAATAAGTAAGTTATAGAGCTCGAAAACCTGATCAAGAAAATGTATGGGATCGCCTGTGTACGACTTACCGTTACGGAGATATCGTCGATCAAAGATTCTGATGACGTCACACCCGTCCCCAAAAAGTTTCAGACCCAAATTTTTCGACACCCCATCGCCAATATCGCACGCCCAAAGTCAGTAAGAATAATTAATTTAAACATCATTTATGTTTATGTTAAAAACACCTTGGGGGAAGTTAGTAGAAAGTCATGATAAAATATTATGCATATTATTTAGGTTGGTGGTATAAAACCAGGTTGTTTTAAAATTGGAAACACTGGTGGAATGTTAGATAATATTTTAGCCTCAAAACTGGTGACGTCAGTTATTCCCATTGGTTCTCGAGATATTTGCCCTTAAATATCGCGTTCTATTTAGGGTGCAATGCAATGCGCCCACTGACGTCGCGCAACTCCTATAATACCAATATCGCCTATATCTCGACAACTCAGTTACGCACGATCTAAAATTTAATCATAACATTTTCCATACGAACATTTCATTCCCAGTCCTTTTATTCACACTGACCAAATTAAAAAGTGGATGCACAGTCGCTATTAGTATATAGACTAGTGCAGCGTGTAAAAACATTTTACAGTTTTCTATAAATTGATTTTTACACGCAATACTGCCATGATAAGTCTGTGTATATACAAAAACTGTTGTGTTTCTCCATGTTGGAATTATATCATATTTAACAAAAATATTTTGGATCGATCATTCAAAGAATGCTATTATCCCTATTTTTCAGTGCTATTATTTGGGCTATTTAGAAATTTCTAAAGTTGTACAGTTGAACTAAAAGATTTAGAAAAGAGACAATACATAGTAGTCCTACCTAACCAATGGATACTCCTACCTAACCACGATAAAACGTCTGATATATAAGAAAATACCTTCAAATTTCCCTATTAACTAAAGCTAACAAAAACAATACCTTCTCAGACGTTTTTATCTTTCAATTCTTTATTCTGCTATGAATTGTGGAAATGTCAAAACCTAAAACTCCACTTGTGCATCATGATACAAAAACCATGTGAATATGTATGTAATCATGATATTCACTCTCTTCTTGCATTACAATCATTTATACTATTCAATTTTATAATCTAAAAAAGGTAGCATTCAAATACTATCAAAACAATATGATAATGATCTTGCTACCTTCGTTTACCTTAATAACAACAATCCACATACTACAATGAAATACCAAATAAACTGCTAGCTACACATTTCGTTATATTAGTCAAAACTAACTGATACGAAAAAGCTACGTTCAAACACATCAAAAAAATAGACATCGGTAGAAAATGATAAACTGATAACACATAACAGGTCTACATCGACTATCTCGTCGGATAGAATAGTTACTGATACTTATCAATGTGGTTATTCTTTATTACTGAACTTAAAGCGTTGAATAAAAAAATTAAAACAAAAACAAAAAATTATACACACAGCGTCTTCATTCTCATTAAGAAATGAACGTTCAGAAAATTTGATGAACTTTCGAACGCAAAAAAACATTGCATTGCGTTCTCCTCCGGGTGGCTTATGATGTCTTCCTTTAGGCACAACACTCCATGTAGTAATAAAAACCCGTAAGATGGAGCTAGAGATTTCCCTAATGGTAGATTCTTCCTATACTAATACGGAAAAACAAACATCCATTGACGAACTTCCCGAGAAATTTTACCTAACGCTCTTTCTTTAAAAGTTAGGTAAGAAAAAAGCAAGATTTAGTATTAGTATAAGAAGATGAATAAATAACTATCAAATGAATGCTTATTATTTCAAAAATGTGTTTTTCTTGTTTGAATGAACCTGCGACTGAAACTTATTTTTGCTTTCATTATTATTGCTATGATCCAGCCGTACCACTTTATCCTATTTCATAGATTTTAGCGATATCTTTTATATATCACCTGGAAATAGCATTAACAAAAAGATTTGTTTACTGAATTGTAGTTGGCAAGACTTTTACATGAGAAAACAATAGATATAGTCATTCTTGGATGTGTAACAAAAATTTGAATTGTTTTCCAATAGATAGTTCCTGAATCTATTTAAACGCTGTGTTGTGACCAAGTCAACAAATTTCGCCTCGTTTTCTTTATCGTAATTGTGTTTAACTAATCCGTCGGGAAATAGGAATAATAAGTGACCATTACTAAGTAATAAACTTTTGAAATCAGTTAAAACAATAAAATTCATAGAAATGAGGTGTTAAATTTTTGGAAGGTCTATTAATTGAACGTAAGTTTGAATTATTGAATAATGAGAACATGCCGCTTTATAGTTTCACTTTTCCATCATTATAATTGTTGGGCACCCCAAGTAAATATACCTATACGCCTATACGGAATAGGAAGTAAAACCGTGAGCTTTAATGCTCGGGCTTGTGTTTGGGGTTCACAAGTAAGTACCTGGCCAATACAACGTCCCCCGTCTGCATACAATTGGATGATCTATTGGATGTATACGCAGTTAACTAAATATTACGTATAACATCTTTCCAACCCGAAATTATCGTTTCTGTAGCACATACGGATCACCCAGATTGGTCACAAGGCTTACTATTCTGAATTTTCTTGGATCCACCCCTGATCGGAATGTTCCGGTAAAAAATCGCGATAATCGGAATTTAACTTTAAGACCACAAGATTTTGAGCCGCCTGCCAAAAAAATGCTGGATCCGCCCCTGCTTCATAAGAAGCAGTTCTTACTTTAACTCTATTAAACGACCTTCTTATAAGTATTTTTGTTTGTTATTTGAACGTTTTTTTTTACTTTGTTCGACAAAGTTTAAAACCCAGTATTTGGATGGATTTTTCGTTTTTATTCAATATAATATTTTTTTCGATGAAGACGTTTTTATTTTTGTTTCGTTTTTGTTGTGTTTTTCCTTTTGGCTCTTATACATTTTTTTTTTAAAAAAAAGGTATTTTAAAAAAAGATAAGTATCCATGGTACAGCTCACAAATGTACATTTCTTTTGTTTTAAGCAATGCTGTTTCTTTATTAAACCTTGTTTACACTTAATAAAGTTTAAACCTTGTTTACACTTAGCCCGTCGTTAGCGTGGTAAGTAGTTTTAAGAAAACTGGTCTGGTGGTGTGTGAGATACCCATAATAAATAAACCAACTGGACATTTCTTTTTTTAGTGCAAATGAACATACAGTAATTTTGAATGATTTTCATAAAGTTTTAATTGTTATGAAAGTACTTAAAGTTTCAAGCAAAAAATCCCATCATACGGTTTTTTCAATGAATGTTTACAGGACGAGTGTAAGAAACCCCACCACTCTCTAACGAAGGGTAAACAAAGTTTACAAGTAAAACTCGGATGAATGAGTTTGTATCTATTTTATTAGTATTGCCACGTTTTTGAAATGCTGCTACCGTTTTGCACCATATGGTTCTTGTTACTTTTACTTGTATGTAAAATATTGTTGATGTGCGTAACATATTGTTGATCTGCGTAAAACATATTTTGTGGCTTTACATTTTGCTCTATGAATTTGGCGTTAATACAAAACTATGGTCATAGCTGCATTTTAGGCTTTCTATAATAAGACTTTCGTAAATCTCGAGTAACAGACTTTTTCCGAAGTATTAGGTACGTTTTAACTTTTAGGATAATTTCAATAGCTAGCTAAATGTAACGTGTATTTTACGTCATTATTTTATCTTAGTGGTAATCTCTCAATTTATACATATTACACTACGTATTACACTTTTTATCACGTCCACGTTTTTATGAAGCAACTTTAGAATACCGTATTTCCTCTAATAAACGCCGCGGCGTTTATTACAAATGGCAGATTTTAGATGCGGCGTTTAATAGAGGGCGGCGTTCTTTAGAGGGCGGCGTTTATTTCAAAATGAAAAAATGACATAAAAATAGACTTTAAACCACAATGTTTTCTTTTCCTAAAAAGCGTAACAAAAGATAAAAATGTTTTATACAAAAGATGTTAAGAAAGAATATCAACATCACTGTCGCCGTCAGAATCCTCTTCTATGATATGAAAGCTTTCATAGCTTTCGCTAATGTCAGAATCCAAAATTTGAAATGGATTTTCAGCAGATCGATCTTCATCCAATGCTTTCGTTGCCTGCTTCAATAAATCAGCTCCAGTTGAACAAGACGAATCTTTTTTGAAACAATAGATTTGCTCATCTTCTGATCCATCCGTAGCTAAGTTTAAAGCACATGACTTAAAAGACTTGATAATTATCTGACTGCTCAATCCATTACACGCTTCTAAGACCCATTGTACAAGTTTTCGTCGGGGTGGGGGTTTCTGATTTCCCCCTTTTGTAAACTGCTGTACGCCTTCCACCATCCATTCATTATAAAGATCTATCATCCGACTCTTGAAGGGCTTGTTCCATGATACATCTGGCGCCTGTATGTATTTTGTGCAACCCCCTGGAATTATGATATTTTCAATTTTTCCTTTCGACAATACTCGCTTAACAGAGTCCATGATGTGGCACTCAAAAGAATCCCAAACCAAAAGTCGCCGGTTGAAAGAAAATGTGCCCAAAATTGTTTCAACAAAGTGTAATGTGAGTTCCTGATTCATCCATGCATTTTTTGATGACACAACAACACATTTATTTCTAAATTCAGTGTTAAGTTCTTTACATTCTCGCTTTGCACCACCAAAGACAATAAATGGTTTCAATTTAGTCCCATCAGCTTTTGCTGTCAAACAAACAGAAATTCTGACTTTTTCATGGCCAGTTGACTTCAGCATTACTTCCCGTTCACCACGTCGCTCTACAGTTGTTGGTGCAGCCATATCCGCCCATACAGCTGTTTCATCCATTGCAATTATAGAGCTTGCATTGAATTTGTACTTTCTTGACATTCGCCGGACATGGATCACATATTGTACTAGTCTATCAACAAGGAATGCTGGATCTTTTTGGATTGTTGTTGTTCTGCGCCGCAATGAAAGGCAATTTCGTTTTCTAATAAACGCCGCTTTCTAAGGTGCGGCGTTTATTAGAGGGCGGCGTTCTTTAGAGGGCGGCGTTTATTACGAATGTTGAAATACAGGTGCGGCGTTTGTTAGAGGGCGGCGTTTATCAGAGGGCGGCGTTTATTAGAGGAAATACGGTATGCGAATGTATTCTTTTTTTCTTATACCTATTCAACTTATTGAAATTTTGACCGTTATTTGTTAGTAATTTTAAATTCAAAGGTTTTAAAAGGTGTGAAAAATTTCATTGTTGTTGGGATAAAAATCAAAGATGTTACTGTTAAGACACTTCCTAATAAAAAATTGAAACAATAGAAGGGTGTGAAAAGCGTAGTTGTAAGTAAAAAAAATAGGTTGAGAAAGAAATATATAAGTAAAAACATTTTGTGTGAATACGAACACATTTAAAATATGGATACGTTTAACTGTCAAACAGCATGGGCCAGGTATGATTTATTAGCTAGTTAATGATACAGAATATATAAAGTATAAGCTCTCTCAAATTAACTTAAAATGTATTTATTTTTGAAATCAAGGCAGATAGAAATTGATTGGCAAACGGAATGAAATCTTTGATATTATGAAATTATTTGAAGATATAGTAGATATGGTACCCGTTCCTTGAAAATAAAGATATATATATAATATACCGATTCATCTTTTTGCTCTTCATTTCAGCGAGTGAATTGTCAACGAAAAATGTTTCGATTAGAAAAACATAAGATGCAAATGGGTCGATGTCCTGAAACATGATCCATCGAGAGTAAGAACTGACTTTAAGAGGAGTTAATATTTATTTGTATATTATAAGGCACAACTATATTATGAAGTTCAGATCGGAAATCACTAGTATTCAATTTGTGAAAAGTAAGCTCAGTGAAGGAGGTTATATGCTCATTTATAAAATGTATTCGAAACGAATATCTGAAGTTAGTGTTAATCCACTTAAACTTTTTCGGTTCTCTACTTATCAGTACTAATCTACTATTTAATATAAAGTTATTTATAGGTATTTTATAGATAATTTTGATACATATATATTAATATTTATTTGCGTGGAGTTATCTTCAATAGAGTTTGCTTGTATTTAAATCAATGACTTGCATAATTTTTCCAATCAATTCCTTGCTATAGATATGCAAAAAATCTTAAATAAATCCATCCGCTCTTGAAAAACATCGCCGTCGCCGAAATGTCACGAACAATGTAAGAGATGGGCAGGCCATTACAGCGCGATGTGGACGACATGTACATACAAATGTTCACGGAATATTGCTAATGCTCATTTTAAGGCATAAGACATTATGAATAGACAATTTTTTCGATATCCATGTTTTAAATGGAATGAACGGTATATATTAACACTGATATACATTTATCGATCTGGAAGAGAATAAGTGAAAACATGAGTCATCACTATGCTACACATTTTATTGACATTGGCGGCAAGAGAAACTGAAGCAAGAATACCTGCAAAATGCAATGTCATGCGATGTGAGAAATGTTATGGAAATTTATCATAAAAATATGTAATTGGTGTGAAGTGATTCACCCAAGAAAGATGTTGAACTTTCATATAAAATAATAGCCAAATTGAGAAAGACATTTTGAGTTACTTAAATTGTTTACATTTTGAATATTATTAATAATACGAAATCATTAATTAAAAATTAATACATTAATTAAACGTTTCCACAACCGTCCGTGTTATTTATAGTTTCCTTACTGTCCAAACCTAGCATGAAATATTTTGATTTTGCAGTACTACTGAAGTGTGTCCTTACACATTAATTATTTGCTATGTATCTTAAGGACAGAAATTGCCGCGGGCAGAAATTCAATTTTTAGCTTACTCAATTAAGCCAATTAGTGTAGTTACTTTCTGTGAATCTGGATAGTTGATTTATACTGAAATATTGATATACCTCTATCATTGTGTAGACCTGTTATGTGTTCGTCTATTTTTTAAATGTGTTTGAACGTAGCTTTTTCGTATCAGTTAGTTTTGACTACTATTCCGAAATGTGTAGCTAGCAGTTTATTTGGTATTTCATTGTAGTGTGTGGATTGTTATTATTAAGGTTCGCCTTTAGGGAAACGAAGGTAGCAAGATCATTATTATATTGTTTTGACAGTATTTGATTGATATCGTTTTGCTTTAGATTAGAAAATTGAGTAGTATAGATGAATGTAATACAAGAAAAGATACATGGTTTTTGTATCATGATGCACGAGTGGAGTTTTGGGTTTTAACATTTCCACAATTCACAGCAGAATAAAGATTTGAAAGATAAAAACATAGCAGAATAAAGATTTGAAAGATAAAATAGTCTGAGAAGGTATTGTTTTTGTTAGCTTTAGTTAATAGGGAAATGTGAAGGTATTTTCATATATTTCAGAAGTTTAATCGTGGTTAGGTAGGAGTATACGTTGTATTGTCTCTTTTCTAAATCTCTGAACATTGGAATTTTAGCTTTTAGTTTAATTGTACAACTTTTGAAATCTCTAAATAGGCCAAATAGCACTGAAAAAAAGGGATAATAGCATTCTTTGAATGATCGATCCAAATATTTGTGTTAAATATGATATAATTCCAACATGGAGAAACACAAATTTTTTGTATATACACAGACTTATCATGGCAGTATTGCGTGTAAAAAACAATTTATGGAGAAAAACTGTAAAATGTTTTTACACGCTATTAGTATATAGTCTATATACTAATAGCAAGGTGCGGTCATTTTCTCACGAGGAGCACGTAAAACCACGATGCTGCGAGAAGCGTTTTTTCAGTATTAGTATAGTAGAAGCAAATGACACGACATGAATTTTTTGGCATGGGGGACATTGCATTGCACCCCCAAAGGAACGCGACGTTTAGAAGCAAATATTTCGAAAGTCAATGGGAATAACTGAAATTGTTGTGGTCTGCGGTAATTTGGCGATGAAGAGACGAAAAAAAGTTGGATCTAAAACTTTTTGGAGACGGGTGTGACGTCATCAAAATGTTTGATCGACAATATCTCAGTAACAGCAAGTCGTACATAGACGATCTCATACCTTTTTTTGACCAGCATTTCGAGCTCTATAGCGTGGTGCTACTTATCCTTTTGGATTGTGTGATTTTATTTTCGGTCACCCTTATATTGAGAGAAAAATCACGGGCTGGTGGTAACTCATGGGGAAAGTGAACCAGTAAAATGTTTTTACCCGGGATACTAGTCCTCTTTATTAATAGCGAGTGTGCATAACATTTTTAGTTTGGTCAGTGTGAATAAAAGGACTGGTAACGAAATGTTTGTATGGACTGTTATAATTAAAATTTTAGATAGTGCGTAACTGATTTGTGAATGATTAAGGACGATTAGTATTATAGGAATAGCGCGAGGTGAGGTGGCACATTGCACCTGCAAAATGTTTTTACACGATATACTAGGCTATATATTAATACTATAAGCGTTTTAAGCCCTGGTTGCGAGTCCTAAGTGAAAAAAAGAAAAAACGTCAAATTTGTTTAATGTGGCGGTTTCCGTATTTGTATGCGTGGTAGCATAGGGGAAAACATTTGTTGACGAAGAAACAAGAAAAAGAAAAAGAAAGAAGAAACGTATGATAAAGTTAGATTTCTTAAAAGTTGTATATCAGTATGCTATATAGTTGTTGTTGTTACTGTATAAAAGTGGTGTGTTATGCAAATAGACAAGCAGGTATGATTATATTTTTGCTTCAGTTTTATAATTAAAGATTGTCTTTATAATACAGAGTAATAAATTTATTTCAAAAGTAATGGCATGTAGAGGAGGGTATTTAATTCACAAGTTCTTTTTTTAATATGCCCGGGTAAAGTACAGCCAGACAGAAAATTTACGCGTCTCTGAAAAAATGAATTTTTATATGGAAATATGAAGTCATTATTAAATTAAAAATATTTTGTATTCTACGCAGTTTGGTTTAGACATGTGATAGAAGTGGACCTGAAAATAACACCAATCCTTCGTGAAAGCTAATTATCTTACGCGGACACATAAAGTTTCTTTCGCACTGTACAGAACGAGAATTGCATCGGTTAAAAGTTTTTACCCGGGCAGCTAGTATTATGTGAGTCAAACACTTAAAACGGCAACTTAAAAATGCTGGTTGAGATCATAAAAATCTAAGCAATTACCTAAAGTTGATCTACCTAACGTTACAACGTTTCTTTCCGCCATATTATTTAGATATCAATATGTCATCCGACGGTAACTGATTTCAAACTGCCAAATCTCGTCGTCGTCGTCGTCGGAGTAGAATCATCATGTTTTAAACACGGAAAGCATTAAATGCTACCGTAAATAAAACGTGAGATTAGATAATTATAAGGAAGTGAAGCGCCTGAAAAAGTTAATACAGTAGACTCGAAGCTCCAAGGGAAATGGGAATCTACTTCGAATAACCGAAATGTCGAATAACTGAAAATCCACTCAAGGTGACCTCTTTCAAATTCTTATTGGTTTTTCTTGAAACTAAGGTATATGATTAAGAAGTACACGTTTTAAATAAGGTTCTCATATGTATTTTCTATCTCTACTGTTAGTAAAATAAATGCATTTCACTATCATATATGTCACTGTTATATATATCACAACTTCTTAAACAAATGCTGTAGTGGGGTTTGTTTTTTGACCTCGGACTAATGTTTGTCGGACTTCTTTAATACGAATTGAATTGATTTCTTTATTTAATCTCCATCATTGTCAAAAAGAAACTAGCGTTCAATCAAATCTAGCGCGTCTTCAATCTCCGATAATTTTGGCTTTTGGGGAGGCACTTTGTTTACTTTAGGTTCTTTACAGAGCAAGCAAGTCTTTACAGTGCTTCAAGATACGGCGTCACCTGCTCTGACAAAAATGTGCATGGCGTCAAGAAAGTTGATGTTTGGAATCGTTTTTCCAGCACGGTGTATCTGATCTGGAGTTTCACAACATTCGTGCGATAGAAGGCTTTTCATGCCCTGGTCATTCACTGATCCATAGATTGAGTTTTTGAGGTTGTATTGGGTGGTAAAAACAGTAATTCAATAGCTTTGACATTTTCAACTTCAGGATGATCAGGACAGTTATCTATTATAAGAGCAATTTTCCTACTCTCCTTGTGGAACATCATGTCAGGCTTTCTTACATAGTCGGCAAAGATTTCAGAGTCCATCCAGGATTTCTTTTGGGATCTATACCGACTACGTAGGCTTTTGACACCATTGAAACATCGGTTTTTTTACGACTTTCCAATTACTAACATGGGTAGCTTTTCACTAATGACATGGGTAGCTTTTCACTAATGCCTGCTCCTAAGCCCGTTAAAGGAACTTTGCTAAATATTCCGCTTGCAGATCGTTTACCCTTTAGATGGAAGGTGTTTGTTTTGATTGTCTGGACTGTCTTCTTTCGTGAAGATGCCATGTGGAAACGTCTACAACAATTTCAACTACAGTGCACTTCAAAACGTATGTTCGAACACTTCGAAAAGTTCTCGAATGTTTTACAAATTGGCGTCTTATGTTTTGATTGCAATGGTATAATCCTTTTTTTTCCTCACAACTTTGAAGTAGTCCGTATGGATCTGGTATCCATGGTTGTTAATAATGAAGAAGCTATGACGATTATTCTGCTTGCATGCTTTGAACTCTAGTGAACAGTTATGAGATTTCATGTGTATCAAAAGAACTGGAAACCTGTTGTTGGAGAAATTTTGAAGACATGTATGGAGCCACAAAAAGAAGTTGATAAGAAGAATATTATTGGTCATTTACTCAAAGTGAAAAATGGAAAATATGAGAAAAAAAATATTTGTTGCTTTTGATACTTCTTCACTTTAATTTTGAGAAAAATATGTTATATTATAAAATATATTACTGTTTCACAACTTTGCAAATATTTAGTCGGTCGTTGGTCAATCCCTATTTTGTCAGGATTTTTAGACTTTATTGTTATACACGGCATATCATACGACAAAGTTAATTTCGTTGAGGTTTCTCTTGCTGAAGATGGCGTTAGAAATCAAACCAATCGCGGATATTGTCTATTCAGCCATCAAAATTTGTAACATTTGTGTGGGTAATAACGACATAAATCCAGAATCGTTAACTAGAAAAGTGATGCACTGTACTAACGGCATAATCATACAATTACAAGAACATGGATTTTCCAATGCAGCTGCAGGAGGTACTATGTTAAATGAAAGACTTAAGGCAAGGAAAAGATCATTTAGGGAGCTTCCTTCAGTAATTGCTACCTATGCATCTTGCAAACGTGGATGTCCACAACCGTTTGGTTCCTTGGAAGTAATGATTTTTTTAAATTTAATTTTTCACATTCGTACTTGCATGTGTCTTAAGATTTGCTATAGTAACTATTTTACAATTCAATCAATACCAGATTCCAACAACTAACAGTGGTCATCTCCGTGCATCTCTACTTATGGATTTCATCTGGGTTCATCTTCGCCGATGTGATGAAAAAATACCTAGCTGGACAGCTTTCAATTACTTGATCACCCTGAAGAGTTGACGGAAAGGTATGAACAAGATCTTCTTTTCCTGACATACCATCAATTTCAGGTAGAAGTCTTCCTTGAGCTATTTTAATGCTACTCGATATTTGACATTTAAGAATTCATCAAGTTGCATATTTTCCCGCTTTTGACGAGTCGTCTACTAAAATGAATGTGGTACTGGAGCTACTTTTGCAATCACAAGAAATAGCACGCAGCCTTGGCTTATCAGAGAGGGATGTAGTGATGAACCAGGTAATTTATGCGAAAGCGTATGAAGTATTGATGAATTCATTGCATGCTGACTTGAAGCGTTCCATTGTTCTTAGAATGGGTGCTTTTCACACATCAACGATATTGTTAGCAGTGATTGGTAAAAGATTTACTAATGCTGGTTTAAGAGATTAGACACTAGCTGCTGAATTACTTGGTAAGAAAAATAGGAACAGGACTAAAGTCCAAATGCAATGTTACCAAAATTATTTTTATAGGTAACTCATACACATCTGTGAAGGTTCAGTAGAACGTGGGAATCTACCAGTACCTTTACGTTGCATTAACACAGCATTTCATTGACAGTTTCATCACTTTCTTGGCTGAACGTTCGTATCCAGATTTTGAACACTTCATCAGATGAGTTCCAAGCTTGCATTCACAAGTTGAGCTTATCGATGTTTGCTTGTGTGTGATTTTATAAGAGTTACCAATATTCATGTCACTTTCGTCCTGTGCAGCCCGTGCCTTGTTTTGCCTCGTTTAAGAGTATGTTGAAAGACTTCTTACCTTAGATATCTGAAGATAGTATTGCAGAGCTGTTTGTAAAGCAAAGTGCTTTCGAGAAGTCATATTCGAACATAAAAAGATGATTTCGAATCCGAAAATATCTGGACCCACGTCCTGTTTTTGGATGTCTTTTCTGGAAATGATTGAGATCCTGTTTTAATTCAACGTTCAATGACAGTTGGTGATTGGAATATGCATTTGGACGCCACGAAAAGGATATACCTTACTTTTTTTGCCATGACAGACAAAAATATTTCAGGTTTTTGACATATTATTCGATGGAAATGTCTTCACTACCAGGTGAAAAAGTTCACAACCAATTCATGTAAGTAAATAAACTGTTCTGATTCGCTGTTAAAGGATGTGTAATTTTATTTACTATTGACTGGCTTATCGTATCAATATGTCATTTCTATGGAGGGAAACTTTGCCGTTAAACGATCGAAAGGCGAATTTGAGCAAACCATTAATCGCGAGCAAAAATGTAGCGGTGATATCATTGGTTTTAGTGCATCAGTCGGAACTATTCAGTGGTAGGTGCTGATGAGTCATGTCGCTTGTTTGGAGAATGATCTTCAAATAAAGGAAAAGAAATTCGGGCCTAAAGGTCTCGGCGCTGTAATATATAGCCTCTATGGCGGAGAGCTGCCCTATATATGCAGCACCTTGCGCACATTTGAGAGAGTGTAAGTATTAATCGAGATAAGAAACAAGTATACAAAACTGGCGACGAGGAGAAAATTTTTAGAAGAGAAAATTTTTAGAAGAGAAATATTGTTATGGCGGTAAAAAATCTACATTTACCTAATTTTTCAACTTTTGATTGTTCGGAGGACGATCCAGGCGCTTTGTTTACAAGTTGGAAGAGATATGTGAAGAGATTTGAATTACTATGCAATTCCATGGCTGTCACGGAAAACAGAAACTTTCACTTTTGCTTACTCTGGTGGGAGACCAGGCTTACGAAATTTACAAAAACATTATACCACAAGAAGAGAACACAACATATGCTGAAATAGTGGAAGCTTTTGAAAACCACTTCAAACCTCAAGTTAATACGAGTTACGAGATATTTCTATTCCGAAAGATGACCCAGAGAGTCGACGAAACGACTCAACAATACTACGTACGATTACATGAGCAAGCGCTAAAATGCGATTTTGGAGACAAAGATAAGGAGATCAAACAACAAATTGAACTTTCCACAAACAATACAAAACTACGAAAATACAGTTTCCACAACCCTGAGAAAACTCTACAGCAACTACTTTCTACGGCAAAAACATTCGAATCAATGAAAATTCAGACCGAAGAGATGGAAAAACAGAGCGAAACAAGGCCAAGTCAATGTCCTCAAAAAGCAGAACTTTTCTAGAAACACAAAACTTCCTCATCGTAAACCCAAATCATTACAAGACGGATACAGCTACCAGAAAACGTGTTACCGTTGCGGAGGAGAATTTCTTCACAAACAACAGAAATGCAGCGCCCTCGGAAACACATGCCCCAATTGCGGAAAAAACGACCACTTCTCCGGAATATGCCGATCGAAACCGAACCAAAGAAACTAAGCAAAAAGGGGAAGAAACCGACGGGAAAGAAACTACACCAAACCGTTAAATACCATAAAGGAGCACCAAGGCGACTCTGCACAGGATTACTACACGCATCTTTTTACAATCACACACGAAAAGACTCAAGGGACAGTGAAAAAACAAGATTTCGAGACACATGTTCTAATCAAGAAAACACCCACTGACGTTCTCACCGATGCAGGTGCTTCTATTAACGTTCTGAATGAAAATAAATTTCAGAAACTCAATAAACTTTCAACAAAACCTTTACAACTCAAGAAAACGAAAACTAAAGTGATAACCTATGGTGACGACGCTCCTGACCTCAAGATAAAAGGAGAAACCTACTTATTGATCGAAAGCGAAAATAAATTTGTGTACACGAAATTCATACACGTGATTCATACGTACCACAAAAACATTTTATCCGGGCAAACAGCTGCCACTTTGGATTTAATTAACATAAATACCATTGAAGAAGAAAATAACTCTGCGAAGGAGATTTTAAACTCAAAGAACATCTAAAGAAAACCATCCAACGATACGCAAAAACAGTTTTCAATGGTAAAATCGGGAAGCTACGTGACTACCAGGTGGAGTTAAAGATAACCAAGGACGTGACGCCAATTGCCCAACGAGAAAGGCACCTTCCATTTGCTATACGTCAGAAAGTGAAAGAGGAACTTGAAAAATTAGAGACTGCTGGAATTATCGAAACCGTTACAAATGAACCTACTCCGTGGATCAGCCCGATGGTGATGGCACCGCAACCGAACCAACCAGGGAAAATAAGACTTTGCATTGACATGAAAGGACCCAATACAGCTATCGAAAGAACGAGATACCCGACACCGACACTTGAGGACGTGAGATACAAACTCCAGAATGCAAAACTCTTTACCAAGTTAGACCTCAAAAGTGCCTTTCATCAGCTTGAACTCGCTCCAGAATCACGATCTATTACAACCTTCCAGACCGAACCTGGATTAAAAGGATTCAAACGCCTTAACTTCGGAGTCAATTTTGCACAGGAGCAGTTACAACATGCCAACCATAAAAGACATAGAAGGAACTATAAACATTGGTGACAATATCCTGGTACACGGAAAAGACCAAGACGAACACGATGCTACTCTACGAAGTGTACTTCAACGTTTCGAAGACAAGGGGCTAACACTCAATCTACAGAACTGTCTCTTCAGTCAACGCAAGCTGAAATACTTTGGCTTCGTATTTTCAGACCAAGGTATGCACTCCGGTCCTGAAAAGCTGAACGAGATCAAAAACACACAACCTCCAGAAGACGTCAAAGCTCTCCAAAGTTTCCTCGGACTAATGAACTATTTCAAACGCTTCATACCGAAATACAGTACCATTACACATCCACTACGTCAACTGCTACACAAAGACACGAAATGGACGTGGACAGAAGCTTCCCAATGCGCATTTGACAAGCTAAGAACCGCTCTAACCTCACACTCATGCCTAGGGTACTTCGACCCCGAGAAAGAAATTTCCGTCTACACCGATGCCAGTCCTTTCGGTATATCAGTTATTCTCGTACAGAACACTCCAAACAAGGAAGATCATAACCTCATTTCATACTCCTCACGTTCTCTTTTGCCGACAGAGCAACGATATTCACAAATGGAAAAAGAGTACCTAGCCATTATTTACGCATGCGAACATAATAAACTTTACCTATATGGCCGTCGATTCAAGCTACTATCCGACCACAAGCCAATCGTCAACTTACTCAACAACCACAAATCCGTCGTACCACTTCGCAAAGAACGAATGACTTTACGTTTACAAGGATACAATTTCGACCTTCGCCACGTGCGAGGAGAAGATAACATTTCCGACTACCCGAGCAGACATCCTGCTGACACCGCACCGATCAATAATTACATAGAAAATTACGTCAATTTTGTTGCCGAACATGAAGGACCAAATACCTTATCGATAGAAGATTTACATCAAGAAACTCATAAAGATCCATTCCTGCAACTCGTAGCTGACATGATAAGAACAAACACATGGTACAAGCTTGACAAGCCAAACCAACACGCAGACATAAAGGAACATTTACCGAAACTCTTACCATACCCCAATATCAAGGAGCAACTTACGGTAACCGAATCGCCAAACCTCATCCTGAAATCAAACCGGATAATAGTTCCCGAAACTCTCGAGGACATCGTGATACAGCTGGCACACATAGGACATTCGAGGATAACGAAAACCAAAAGTTTGCTTCACAAAAAAACCTTCTTGCCGAACATGGACGACAAACTAGAGAGTTTCATAAAATATTGTGCAGAATGCCAGGTCCAAGACCAATCGCACCAGCAAAACTTGCCATCACACCAACTCCTGACAAAGTCTGGGAAGTAGTAAACGTAGACTACTTGCGACCTTTACCAAATGGATATTACCTTATCGTTTTGGTTGATCAGCTTTCAAAATTTCCAATCGTCGAGCCAATACACAATACAACCGCAGACCTACTGATCGAATTCTTACAGCACACCTTGCCACTTTTGGCATACCCAAAAAAATCATCTCAGGCAATGGACCACCCTTCCACTCATACAAGCTTAGACAATTCTTCCGAAAGACAGGAATAAAACACCAAAACATCACACCATTAGGGCTGCAGGCAAGTTCACAGGCCGAATCGTTCATGAAACCACTCATGAAAGCAATTCGTTCTGCCTATATTGAACGAAAGAACTGGAGAAAATAATTACAAAACTTTCTTTTCGCTTACAGAAACACACCACATTGTACAACCAAGCTGACTCCAGCTTCCGTGATGTTTCAACGCAACATCAATTTCGCGATTCCTACAGTCAACGACAACGTAAACCCGCATATTCACCTTCAAGCGAGGGAGAGACAACAGGTCGCGAATATTCAATGAAAACAGTATCACGACATGTGAACGAACGTAAAGACCACGACATCAACGTCGGAGACACAGTGATGCTCAAACAACGCAAAACCAACAAACGCACGCCACGCTATGAACCGACTCAGTACCACGTTACCGCAAAGAACCACAGCATGATTAATGCAACCCATCCAGACACCCAAGTCACGAGAACACAGAACATCTCACACTTCCGCCCTATCCCGCCGATCCAGTTCCAGCTGAAATAAGAAATCGAAGACGACCTTTGCAATATCGAACAAGGTCAAGAAATTGAACATAGAAACGCAATCCAGCACGAACAACCTCGGCGACGCAATCCACATCGTGAACGAAGACCATATATAATAGACAACTACCATGGAAATGTGTATAGGATCTTTTAAGCGCAAACGGACATTTAATTTACGTTAACAATCGTCTTTTGAACTTGATAGTATATTTTAAAAGACGAGGGAGATGTAATATATAAGCCTATAATAATATAGTAATAGTAATATATAAGTATTGGACGAGATAAGAAACAAGTATACAAAAGGCGCTTTCAAAAGAATCTACGATAACGAAGCTGTCGAACGAACATATGATGTTTTACGAAACTGGGGATCCCCTTGAAAGTTTCGTGAATCTCTTGTCAACATTTCGTCTGGTAGAGAAGCGTCTTGTAAAGTAAAAAAAGATTTACCAAAAGAAAATTGTTTAAAAGCGTTCATAAAAAATAGACTCAAATTCCAGAAAATTTATTTTTACGCACCAAAAAAGCGGAAGAAGTTGAAGGATATGATTCGAAAGAAAGAAGTATTGCTTAAAAAAATCGGTGACAATTCCAGCTGAAAGAAGTTTGTTCGGTAGATTATCTGTGATAACTAATGATCGGGAGGACTTAAGTTTGAAGAAGGTGTTGTCTTACTCAGTTAGTCCAATACCGTGGTGTTTTGGTTTTCCCGATGGAAGTCTCGTTTAAATTGTGAAATCAAAATTATTAGGTATGATTAAGTTGTACTTTTCGTTACATGATTTTACACACAAATACCCGTTTTTAACTTCTCTATTTTTTTAGATGCGGTAGAAGCATCTGCACAAGCTGTCAACCGCGATATCCCTGGAAATGATGCTACTCATAATTTTTATGGAATGGTGCTGTTGCAGCAAATTAATTCAGCATCTGCATCAACATTTGGAGATGTTTCTGAAAGATCGGAAATGAGAATTATGACAGGATCACTTGTTTACTTTGTGACAGATCGGTATCTTGCAGGTTCCATCAAAATTTTGGAAGATCCAGACGTTGTGAAACTGGGAGCTTAACATACCGTATTCAAAGAAGAGATTAAGTAAAGCCAAAACAATGGGCGAAGTATCTGAAAGACCCGGAATATAAAACGGAACTTGTGCAATTCCTATTGGATGACCGGTCTGATATTCAACGCTTTTTCCATATTCTTCATGGACGGACTTTAGTTTTCAATTGCGATTCAAAAGAGATAGATATTCGTGGCATTGCTGAAGATATTGGTGAAGCTTGTGTTAAGGCAATATCTACACTACATTCGTTTACAGGTAACGATAACACAAGTGGGTTTTATGGCATTGGGAAATTGAAAACTTTCCATATAATGAAAAATAATGACTAGTTCTAGTCTCTTTTTGGTTCGTGGTGATAGCTTCACGTTTGAGTCGTTGCTATTTCGGATGATTGAAAAATTTCTGTGCCGATTATATTCGATAACAAACACCGAAGACAACAATGAAGCTCGGGGTATCTAAAATTTGTTGCAAACAAGGAGACACCAGAGCCACAAAAGCTTCCACGGGCAAGAGATACTCTTCTGTGCAAATGAGTGTCATACGTGACGGCAATAATAAAAAGAGCTCTACTGATAGCCGGTATAAACCAATACAAAAATATCTAAAAAGAACCATTAAAGCACAGGCAAAATGAGTACTTTCATTTAAATGTTCAAAGAATAAACCTGCAAGCTAATGTTAGGCAAAATCCAAAGTTAAATGTTAGATCATTTCAGTCCCTCCTTAAAACAACAAACAGTAGTTGAATCATACTTGTTAATGTAACTAAATCATATACAGACATAAAGAAGATTTCGATAAACACACCTGAACATAACTCAAAAAATCACTACAAACAACGACAAAATAATTCCACAAATCTTAAACAGCAAAATAAAGCAAAAAGGGTATTCACAAACTGTCCAAGGGTTTAAATTCTACTAATTCAAGGTAAGTATTGCGATAATGTATCAGATAGAAGGCGATTTTTTCGTTTATGCTTGTTGTCCGCCAAGCTTTCCACAACTTCCAAGTATGCTTCCGGTAAAAACAAGTCCCATCTTAGAAAAGTTATTGACACTTGTCCGAAAGTGGTTAAATGCGTTTGACACAGAGCCTCGCGAAACCCAGACTGCACTTCCCGAGAAAAAATTTTTTTATCGATAATTATGTTTTTTAACTTACGACGAATCACCATGATTGACAAATATTATAAAAATGTACTAAATCAGCCTACATTTACAACTGCCTATAATAAGATACCCAATTGTTAAGTAGAGTTATTTTACTATGTTCGTTAAGTAAATGCTCAACAAGCTCTAAATTTTCAGCAAACGCACGGTCCATTTCATAATTCATTTGTTTTTTGTAAGTATCTCTTGGTCAAGGGAAGTATAAACGTCACTTTCCGTGTATACCACACGTGCATAGTGTGGTCTCAATTCAATATCAAACCCACCATTTTCGAATCCATCTTCACATGGCGATTTAGGTCTGGGAAAAGAGGTAGCAGTATGATATGGAATCTCTGTATACGTCTCCTCATTCCTTTCATTTTCAACTTCCGGTTTGTTGGCTTGCTTTCTCCTACAGCAGATGACAACCACCAGTACCGTTAATAGTATTACCATAACAACAGGAACGGAAACTGCTACCACAATAGTAACAGTGTTACTATCTTCAGCTAAATAATCATAAACATAATGAAATCATAAATGAATTTATCTCAGTCACTTTTATTTAAACTATTTAGTTTTGTCAGTTTCATATAAAGGTTAATAGAAAGTAATACCTTTCAGTTTGCAATGAAAACCATTGCCTACATAATTTTCTTTACAACCACAAGCATATGAAAGCCAATCTGGCAAATTAAGACAATTGGCGTGTTTGTGACAATAGGAAACTTTACTGGCGCATTCATTGAAATCTAATGTAAAGAATAGAGAGTTTTAAATTATTGCAATGCACATATATCGCACGGTTTGAATTTGAAAGAAGGCAAATCTTGATGCAGCTTTGATATTTCTGTTTGGAAATTACATTTGGCATTTCTTCAAAACTAAATACAATAATCTTTTGATTGTCTCTTCGAACTTTGCAATTAATGCAAACACGGCCGTCTTACCTTGAATTATTAATGTAGAGATGATCACTGTGGCTTGAAATAATTGTTTTCTTTTAAATAATTTGTTTTGATTTTCTGCAAAAATTGTTTTGATTTTCTGTAATATCTCTTTGGTTCCAGATATATCATTTCCAGTAAAATACACAGATGCTTGCATTGACATATTTTGGCTGAAATAAAATTGGACACATCAAATTGTGCATTCATTATGAAACAGTTGTTTAGCAAGACCTTACATTTTTATTGATTGTCGTTCGATAATCACACTTCCTTTTGACAGCATTGCAAATGTTTGTGTTAGCTAAAAATAAATTGAACGCAAAATAACACTTGTTCTTATTTGATTTTAGAAGTTACCGAGCCACTGAGCTTTTTGAATTTGGCCCAATCTTTCAAAAACAACTTATTGCCACTTTTACTTTTTACATCAAATTTTTATTTTTATGATCTAACATTGGAGGTTAAGGACTAATATATATTCCTTACTCTTTCATATGCTCTTTCCTCGAACGGTTTTCTGAATACATGAAAATTTTCTGATGTTTTAGGCTTTCCATTGACATATACTTCATGGAAACCAAATGAAACTTGAATAGTCTTTTTATCTAATTGAAGACATAGATGTAGATAAATGCAGATGCATATGTCAAGTTAGTATCCAAATATTCATTATAAAAGCAAAGAAATTTATAAAAATTGTCAACATGTTGTTACCTGCAATATTGTATAACACAGGAATGTCTATAAAATACAACAGCAATAAGTTTACTGAAGTTGTTAAAAAATTCGAAAAATGCACAAAATGACTCCTTCTAAATATAAATCTAAACGAGATGGATTTCTGTATTATTTCTGAAATAATAGGTCCCTTAAAAGTAGAGCTGTTTATAGTTAATCTGAAAAACGTTTTCATTCATTATAATTGTTTTCATTTTCCATTCAGTTGAGTGAACTTCGAAGGTGAACTTCTGTTTACTAGGCAAATGCATTTCCAGAGTTATTTATATGTACAATGACATTAGTTTCTTCAAATAATTAGTAAAGGCAAAAGGCAGTATTGTGAAAATATTGCCATTCAATGTAACACTTAATCTGCCTCTAATCAATTAAATTTCCTATATGTACGTAATGATATTAAGGTAATGAAATTCAACTATGATGATTTCAAAGTTCTTTTTTAAATTCAGAAACTTAAGAAACGCTCCTTCTCCAAACATTTCACCTTTGAACCGACTTGCATTTAAATAAAAATCATTTCAAAATTGCTGAGACTCGGCCATGGAAATATGAAAACAAAGCCGGCTGTAATGTATTTGTTCTTTTTGCAAAAGTCCAAATATTTTGTTCTCTTTCATTGGCCGTCCGTGTTCTTAAAATAAAATATCCATCTGGTCAAATACCTGTAACAATCAAAGATATTATCTTTTTATCTTTTTCATTCTTCCTGTTTGTCATTTCGCATTCATAGGAACCAGTGTCGGTCCTCCTTGTGTTCAAAATTTGAATGCTGTAGGTATTGTTTCTAATATCGCATATCAAACGATCTTTATATTTATCCACTTGTACGGAAGTGAAATAATCTTGTTCTCCGACTGCAATCAAAATTTCTTCATTCCAGCATTCAATAACAACGTCAATACCATACCAATTCAGCGTCACATCTTCTCCTTTCTTCTTTCGTACAATTGAAGGTTCTGAAGCATAAAAAGGTAATGTTCAGTTTCTCTAATAATCGTCCTTATAATCGCGTAAAAATGATTTTTCCAAAACATTTCACCTAACAATGTTAGATGTATAGGATTATGGATTTAATAAAATGAGTTTGAAAGTAAAAAACGGATGCAAAAAACTTTGCTGATGTCAATTCATGTATTTTCAATCACATAAAATTCTTTCTCTAAGATATTGTTTTATTACCGTTATCCCAGTTGATAATTGACAAGAGTAGATTACCTTTGGTTTTTACAGCTGACAACCATGGAGTGGTGAAAAAGTTTAGCTGAAGAAAAAGGTGTATCGATTTTGAGCATAATTGATGTCCTATGAACTGGAAAAACAATAAAAAGTGTGTATATATATGCAAAATATACTTCATTTGAATATCCAATCTGAAGAAACGAGTAATATGTTCCAGTTTTTAGTTTTTGGTTTAAGAATTTATTTTTCGATACATTATTTCTTGAATACCATTTTCCATCTCCAATTGTAAACTTGTCACCAATATTGCCTGCAGAATATTCTATTGTAATGTAAGGTTCTCCGTCATTTGTCTCAATGAATGACTTTAATATCGATGGGTTTGGTATTAAGTCCTTTATGATGCCTTCATAAACGACAACTTGATAGTATCTAAATATATAAAGTTCATTAAGTGAGATATACATGTCATCTACAATAACCTTCTTTTATTAATCTCCAAATATTTTCTACAAATTCATTCAAGGTGTTTAGTTAAAGGAAGCAAATTCATCAGTCATTAAATCATAAGGTAATATTTTTAGAAGCAAATGAATCAAAATCAACAACTTGAATATACTAACTTGATATCAGACGGTCCCCTTTGTAAATGTAAAGTGATAGTGTCGTAAAAAACTTTGATGGATTGGTAATCAAGTTTTGAAAGGTCTCTTCGTTCTAAGAATCATTAATAAAAACATTTTTTATCCTACCGTTACTTATCTTATTGGAAAGTAAAGTTTAAACAACATAAAGCAACGATCATAATATACAATAGATCAATTTTTTGGTTGTACAAATGTGGTAGATTTATATAGTAATTGCCTAAATAGAAGTATAGAAGTCAATCAATCTTCAGATGTAATCATAACATAAAAGAAGGAGAAAATTACCAATAATTTGTTTTGAAAAAAATCCTCGGTAAAGATTTTCCTGAAATAAAATTGAATTATGAATCTATAAAAACAATACTGGTTACGTTAGACCCTTTTTGCCTTCAGTATACAATAGTTACAATTTCAATGACCTTACAACTGAAAAAAACATTTAGGAATTAACGATTCCGGGTAGAATACTTTATTAGAAGAACAAAAGTAAATTTTGGAACTAAATGTTGACAGCAAATCTACCAAACATAATATTTTAGATAATATTCATGTAAGTACAATGCTTATTTTAATCTGCTGTAAAACATCGGAAAAAGATACGGAAACCTATAACATTAAGTTAACCTGGCATGAATGAGGAATGTATACTTTTAATAGTACTGTTCTGAAAATGGCAACTTGATCTTAAATGCAGTATTAATTTAACATATTAGAACATAACAAACCTTATCATTAATAATAGCTCTCCAACAAAAAGAATAATTTCCAATTAAATCTAATGATATGTTTTTCCTAGAAAGGCTCATTGCTTTGACGCCTTTATAGCAATTGACTTCAAAATATTTGTTTATATCAGTTGCATTGATTTTTTCAGTGATATCGGCATCTGATAAGGATTCACAAGAAGATTGATCTTTGATGACACCAATTTCATAGTAACTGAAGCAGAATAAACTCAAATTTCATAGATGTAAAACAACATTAAAGTTAATTTATATACAATTCCTAATAGCAACATCTTATATGTAATCGCTACCATTGAAAACAGAAAAGCCAATCATCAAGGCAAAAAGATCAACGTGTTGCTTATCAACAATAACAAACTAGTACACACCTAATTGGACCTGTAAACTCTGGTATTACACCAAATGAAATAGTTTTACGTTCCATTGGAAAGTTTTTCATTGATGTTTTTGCTGCGTGTGGTCCTAGAAAGAATAAAATAGATAGCAGATTGTATCAAAACCATATATCAACATATTTGCCTTCTCAGTAGAAATCTTAAATTTATAGTAGAAAATATAGTTAACCTAATGTTAATTGTTATACTGGGTAACTGGATAACTGTAATCATAACAACACTAATGTAAGAAACTTACTATCATAGCTAGTAATTATTGTGAATAACTTAGACTGTGCACCAGTTCCACCTCCAGTGATTGCTTTAACATAGACTGAGTAGGTTGTTCCAGGATATAAGTTCTTATATTCAATTGAAGTTCGTTGAGTCATGTTGACTTGAGTGTGGTGGAAGCCGCTGAAGTATTTCTTGGAACCTCTCACTGTTATCTAAAAATAATATGTTAATTTAGAAATGAAAATGTGAATGATCAATCCAAGATTGTTTGCTATGCGCTATTTTATAACAGTGAAAATAAAGATAATTTTCGAGAGTCAAAACATACAGTATAACGCTTAAGGACGCCATTTAATTCTGATGGAACTTGCCAACTGAAAGTTGTTCTTGTTGAGGATTTTGCTTGTCCTGTTAATGATCTGGGAGCCGATGGTACTTAAAAATATAAATTATACTGTTAAACCAATTTAAATGATAAATTATAGTTCGATATTATAGAAAAAATTGTAAAAGACCCAGTTTGGCACAAAGAGGTTTTTAATTGGTTTTAAAAAGTGTTTTTTTTTAGAAGTTTTAAAGAGGTTTTTTTATTGTCTCAAATGTCCGTTTTCGAAACCTCTTTTCGAAAACGTTTTAAAAACCTCTTTTCCGAAACGTTTTTAAAACCTCTATTCCAAATCGTTTTTAAAACTTCTTCCTTATTCTTCTTAAAAATTTCTTTAATTGGTGTTTTTGCATTATTCTTAGTAAAAACCTGCTTAAAAACCTCATTAATCGGTGTTTTTCTGTAATTTTTTGTAAAAACCTGCTTAAAAACCTCTTAAATCGGTAACTTTACATAATTCTTCGTAAAAACCTGCTTAAAAACCTCTTTAATCGGTGTTTTTGCATTCTTCGTAAAATCTTTTACGAGGGTTTGGTGCTAATGTTTCGGATTTTAAAATGAAACATAATCATGTATCTACTGCTGACATTTATTTTCTCTTTTCATGAAAGTAAGTCTCCATGTAAACTTTACAATTTTCTTATTAACAATTATAAATTCATAAATTCATATAAATACAACATTTCTTAATATTTCTATAAGTATGCCTAACAAGTTTGCTGTGAAAACCTTGTCACTTCTTTCTGGGTTAACGAGTTTATCAAAAAGAGATGATCCCATAAGGCAAACGCACTCATTTCTTTTTAATCAACTAACGTATTTTACTATACAAAGGAAGTAGACCATTTCATAAATTAAGTCACAGCATTTATCACCTGGTTCCTAACTATAATCACTCTGTACTTCAGCGTAATAAAAGAACTCTGTGCAACATTTTTCACTGAGGATTCGTTTCTCTTTGTAAAAGCGTCATTAAGATTCAGGTTGAAAACGAGGCGATTGATTCTGTGAAGTAATTTATGAAAGGTCTATGAAACATAAATATAAAATTATAAAATGTAAAGACACCAATTAGGAACAATGTTTCTGAATAAAAATTGAGTCTTTATCATTAATTCAAAAAAATATTGTCTTTAAATCCCTTTGAGCATACTTAATTTTCGAAGGCTAAATTGAAAAAAGAAAGGGAAAACCCGGCTAACTAGGGTGCAAAATATTGGCTTCTACTTTGCAAATACAAAGTTTATAATCAGCAAAAAAGATGAACTTCATGCAACAGATGCCTCAACATAGAGTATCAAGCAACATAGCTACAAGTTCAAATCCATTTGTGCATATTATTCACTTGCATAAATGTCCTTTTGCGAAGCTATTTTTCTTTCCTCGATTGTACCTTGTTAAAGTTCGTTTCATTATTCGTACAGCCTGGACCATTTTTCAACCTGATCTACTTTCAGATATCCTTTTCTATCCAACTCTTGCATTTTTTGAGTGAGAACATCTAAAATGTAAATAATAAATAAAGCTATGGATTTCCAAACAACTTTTTTCACCCCAAAATAAAACAAATATGAAAACAGAGAACTTTTACTTACCACTGATTACATGGCATGTATGCGTATTTGCCAAACCAGACTTGTTGTTATCACCTTTCAGGTTGTATCTTGGAAGTAAGTTTACATAATCTAAATTATGAAAAGTGTTATTCAAATAAACCAACCTTGATCTGTAAAAATTTGAAAGAAAAATTACAGAGGTGACTATTGATATCACTATTTTAATATTATTGTCCAGCCAGGTATGTATCACAGGCTGTTATGAAACTACAAGAGAAAAAGATCTTTACCATTTCTTTTCTTTTTCCTTCACTCAAAAGAACTGTTTCTTCCTACAGGGTATTTACTATCACTGATGAAAAATTTGCTTTTCCATTTACACTGACAACTTCTTGTTGCAGGTTAAAAATAGTTCTTGATAATTTGTTCTGTCTTTTTGCATTATATCCATTTTTCCTGTAATATGAAATATGACAAGATCCGTTATTACAAAAACAATACCAGACAATAGAGGTGTTAAAAATTAATTACAAATTTTTTGATTCCTAGTAAAAACACAGTAGTTAAAATATTCAAAGTAGGTTAAACCATATATATCACACTTTGTATAAGATTTGATTCAACAAGAAAATAGAATTCCCACATGAATTGAAATGGAATTGCAAATCTTTGTTTATAATATATTAGCAATCAAATGAAATCAAATGTTGTATTGGAATGTTGTTATATTAAAAACATATCGAATGTTTCTTTTCACTATTTTTGAAATTTAAATTTTGTGCTTTGTAGAAAAATAAAATGAAGTAACTAAAATGCTTATTGTAAAACCAAACTCATTAGTTTGTAACAAATAAAAACGAATGAATTCCTTTTCAAGAATTTTCTGCACCAATTCATCATTCCTGAGTAAACAAAGAAAGAATGGGTGAGCCTGAAAAGATCATAGTTATACAATTTCTAACACATGTAAACAACGGATTAATCTATAAAGCCAAATGTATGCAAATTTATATAAACAGTGTGAAGATTTGAGGAAGAAAGTCAAATAGCTACACACTACTTTTCAACAAAGCTAGGTTTAAAATTACAAGATGATAAAAACGAGGAGAAAAGTTTGATAAGAAAACCAATCTTTATACTATTTTGAATTTGGGAAAGTTTTCAATTCAAAACAAAGAAATAATAATAAGAACTTTAAATGTACATTAAATCAGTGGGAGCTTATCACACCACTTCAGTGTAATTTTCTGATTATGAAACCAAAAATTCAGTATAATCTATACATATCATTCCTTACTTCACATGGGAGCAACAAAGCAAAACAAAAACATCTCCGTTCGTCTTTGCTCTCTTTTCCTCGTCTTCCTCGTGTAAAATAAAGCTTTATGAAACTGCTTCATGATTTGATGTAAAATAATCATGAAAACGCTTCAAATACAAAATGTAAAACAGTTCCTTGTTATTGTTTTGCTCCATTGATTATGAATAATTAATTTTTACTTACTTTATTGTTCTTTTCTGCCATCGTCTTCGTTTCTTCGGCAGACTGCAACACATTATTTTTTCCCGCTCGCGATTTAAAAGAAGAAAGCATATAGACGAGGGCAGAAAAATGAATAATAAAAAACCTAATGTTAATAATTAAGTAGAAATTAATAATTACTCACAATTTTGTAAATGTCATTTTACATTTTATTTTAAAAAATTGTTTTCACAAAGTAAACTTTAACTAAATTGATTTAAGCAATCACTAATATATTTTACAAACTCCCGGAATTAAAAGCGAACGCGATAGTTTTGTTTCTGTTTTAAAGAGGTTTTCAAAATGTGTTTTTATAAGAACCTCTAAAACACCTCTTTAAAACCCCGAGAAGAAACAGGAAGACATTGTGGTGTTAATTGAGACATGAGAAAAACCGATTTAAAACGTTTTCATAAACACCGTTTAATAAGCAGTTTTCAAAACCTCTTCAACACTTCTTTATAAAGCGGTTTTCCGGAAAACCGAAAAAACACCAAAAATAGAGGTTTTTAAAACGTTTTGTGCCGGCTGGGAAGAATAGAAATAAGTAATAAGTAATTCCACCTCCTTCAAGAGTTCGTTCGGTCCTCCAATCTGTCCATGGTCCAACAAGTTCTCCATTTTTTGTAAATGCTCTAACCTAGTTTCAGAACATTTTTCTTGTAAAATTTGAATAAAAAAATAACCACTTTATTACACATCACGCTCCTTACCCTCACTTCATAATGTTGGTAGTTCTTCAGACTACTAATTAATGTGGACATTTCGTCCAAATCATTTTTACTGTCCAAATAAGTGATGTTAATGTTTCCAGAATCCTTTTCTTTAAATTGCAGTTCATATTTATTGATAAGACCGTTGAGTGGGTCGGGACGCTTCCATTTTACACGAATTTTATCTTTTGATGCAGCATGAAGGATAAGATTCCGTGGTACAGATGGCACTACAAAAAAATAAAACTAGTTGTTCCAAAAGACTTTTATCATCCATTGTTCGTCAATATTTTCGCACATTATCAAAAAAAGGATCAACATGTTGTTTCTCTTAGGAAAGGTGGGAAAATGAGTAATCTCCTTTATTGTCTAAAACTAAATCCTTTTAAGTTTAAAAACATTACACATTATTATTCTTAATTATTGAAAATCAATTACACTATTTAACATTTAAATGAACATTAATAAATATTACCACGATAATTACGGTTAATTCATATGTTTTTTAACGTTGTTATATTCAAATCCTTGTGTTTAAATAATTAATTACAAATTTCATTTTAATTAATTTACCAATATACACATCTTTAATATTAAGAAAAAGTCAAACATTTTACTTAAGGACTAAACCATAACTAAAAAAGCATTTGAAAGAAAGAAAAAAGTAATATTTTATATAAGGACTTCTTGGAAGGTTTTGTCACTAGAACGATAGAATGGTATTGAAATGTATTGGCAAATTAGTTTATAATTAACATTACCATCGTTTATTATCAAAATTTGATACGTGCCATGTCCTGCTGTATTAAATAGATATTTTTGCAATAACTTACTTATGGCGTTTTTGATGGCGATTTTGGATGATCGTGTTTTGAGACATCTTGTGCAAAATACCTTGTATGCTTCTTTAATAAAAATTGTAACACAGAAGTGTTGTCAATAAATCAATGGATTAAAACAGAATTGGAAAATATTTTGAAAAAAAATTCATTCCTACTTAGTCAGGTGCACACTAAACGAGAATACACAAAACTGAAGGAAAATATCCTTGCCAACAAAATCCATTAAGCATTGATTTGGGCAAAATGCGTACCATATACCGTAATGAGAGGTCGCGTTAAATTATAATAGTTGCAGAACATTTGGACATGTACTGTCAAGGTTCTGTTCATGTCAGAAATTATCTGGTAATCATTTCTGATTTGCTCAGAAACCCTATGTGAACCCAGACTACATTACTCAGAAAAAAACGTGTTCTCTGTTAATGTAGCTGAAAGAAACAATATTGATGATGACAAAAATAGGGCAATGGAGATTCTCCGTGCACTGTTGTTGCTTTAAACAAAAATAAAGATATGGAGGCATACAAACTTCTATAGTTGAAGCAATGCAATGGCAATATTTTTCTACGATGACGGACCCGTTTTCGACATCTGAAAAATTAATCTTCCATTTTAACACAGTTTCTTGATATTAAAGCACAAAAGCTGCAAATTAAGAAATAAATATGAATATGTCGATTATAACATCTGCAATCAAAGTACAAGCAAAAGCTGACGTTAATGACGAACCAAAAACATGCTGTTTATTTACCCGAACGTTCAGAAATACGAAAGTTTTCAACCAACATTTGCGGACATGTAATTTAAAGTTGAAAAACAACGATATACAATGTGATGATGAGAACGGCGAAATTTCTGGGAGGTACACAACCAACCCAGACAACCTTAATGAGTGTTAATACCGAGAAAGCTGACAATGCTGTGGTCAATTCATCTATATTGTTAAAACAATGCACATCAAGATTGCATTTCAATTGCATGGGGTAATTTCACAGACGTGGATATTTAAAGAGATGTGGTATTTATATACGAAAAATTTGTACCTTGAAGGAAAAATTGCTTTTATCTACCGTCTGTTAACTCTATTCCTACCAAGCTTCTTTTTCCTTGGTATGGATGGGGGGGGGAGGGTCAATTCAGCCCGCCCCTAGATAATGTCTTATATCTGCTAAATCGTTGATGCCTATGACATTAAACTTAATACAGATTTTACAGACTTTAAGTAACCTATTTGCTACAAGAATAATTACAAATGTCATCATCACTTTTTGTTATGAGGTCATCAATTTTGAGGTCAACAACTTTTTTTCCAAAGTTTTACATTATTCTGTATTTAAATACAACAGTATGCCCAAATTTTGGTCATTGTGAAAATTGTTTTAATGTTAGGAGAATTTGGTGATTCATCAAAAAGTAGAAAATGTTGAATTTTTTTGAGAAATATAGCTTCGGAAATCTGGCTACATGTTACCTTAACTGATTGAAATAAGATAAAAAGGAGCTCTCTCTCAATAAAATAATTAGCAGATAATACAATTAAATAAACAACCTTCAAAAACAGCTTTCCAAAATAGTTCAAATATCTGGTCTGTAAATTTTCAAATCTGGTCTGTAAATTATTATAACTGTTCCATTAATTACTCCAAAGTTCAACTGGCAATCACAAAAGTTCAATTCATAACAAAATGAAGTTGAATGAGTACATTCTAATCAGGAAAACAAAAGCTAGTTTTAAAAAAAATGACAAAACCCCCACCCCGGAAAAGGGGTCTTTTTTTTTAATTTTCAGAAACCTTTATAATAGTTAGTTAAAGTCACAAAAGGTCAGCGAATTCTGTTAAAGCGTTAACAAGTTATTTAAATTCAAATATGCTGCTGGCCAATTTGAAGGCGACGGACAAAAGGATTACGTTATGGACACAGGGAGAGTTTCTGCAACTGTAACAAGAAGCAGAAACAATAGAGAATATAATTTAAAGTCTGTTCGCAAACCTTCAACAATAACACAGATCTATAATAAATTTTTTGCAGCAAAACATAAAGTAAATGTTAATGGAGTGCTTAAACACTTAACTGACAATGCAGAATGACGTTCTACCGCTAAACAAGAAAACCTTAGACCTGTTCCAACAGAAACTCCCTGTGGGAAGGAAAGGTTTGTTAATGTCACTAAAATTAGTTATGTTCAGTTGACATTGAGCCTTAATCCTTCGAAACATTCTCACTTGCAGATTAATTCCCTTGGAAAAAAAACAGGACTTCAACTTGTCGGTGTCGGAGAAAATCTTCGTCGTAATATCATCCGTCGCTTCGTTGCAAGTTTGTGCAAGTCATGAAAGGAAGTGTGAAGCTATTATTTATGCTAATGACACATTGTTCAAACAGGAGTCAACTGTAAACCGTTCTGCTGGTGGACGCATAATTCTGTAAACAGAGACGTATTCCTGCAAAATGTTAAAACGTATTTGACTTCTAATTTTAATTTTCGTTACTTTACTTTACGTAACGTTACGTTGCTTTCTGCTTCTCAGTTTACGCTAGTCTGTTTATTATGGGTGGAGGAGAACTAGTGAATGTACTACGCAAAGTCACCCAATTGCATATCTTTTCCAGTCATCGTTCTGTCAAAATATTCAGGCAACAACGACTATACGATTCAAATGACGAAATGCAAAGGTTCTTTTTTAAGGGTTTTTAATCCAAACGCAAAAAGATATTTAAAGATCTCTTCGTGCGGATCGGTTGATGTTTTAGCAGAACTACCTCGAAACATCCATTTTACATCAGTAAAAAGTCATCAACAATTGATAGGAATTAAATAATTGTAACGATACCTAGTATGTGTTCCATTGTTATCCTTTCAAGTTTTATATGTCATTATTGTAAATGCAATCGCATCAATGAAAATCATAATGTAATGAAGTTCTACTTAGGGTACTTACTGGCGTAAATTATCTGCCAGCACTGCCACCACCACTGTCAATTGGCCGTTTCCCTCATTCAGTTATCTTTTTAATAAATAATAAAATTACCATGATGCAATGCAAAAAGTCATTAAAAATGTCTCAGTGGAATAATGAAATTTGAATGAGAAAAACTGATATTCTCACTGCCATTTAAGGACATGTTTAAACAAAGCCCACGTGAGTAATTACAGCATTGCGTTGTGGTAGTTCTACACACAGTTTAAGCAAGTAATAAACATGTGGTCAGGCACGAGATCTAACAATGAAATGTCAATCATGGAAGATCTGTTGCGAGGAAAACAGACAATAAATTCTTATAGCATTTGGTAAATAATGTTTAAGCTTTAACTGCAGTAACAGTTTAAGTAACAGTTTATTCTTCATTTGTTTCTGACATCATACTTTTTCATAAAAGATTTGTTATGCATTAAGTCGAGGAAATTAAGACAAATTTACTCTAAAAGAGACATTTTTGGACTTCAACTACTAGTGATTTTATTTATAAAAATATTGCCTTTCTAAAGTGGAGGAACAAATTAAAACATTTTTAAAACTGATCTGTAGAGTGAACTTAGTAACTAAACCACATAAAAATTACCTCCATCAGCAGTTTGAACATCTCTCACCACTTTATTTGAAGACATATTTAATCTATTATAAGCAAACAACACGATACGATATGAAGTATAAGGCTTCAAGCCAGTTGTTGTTTTTGAATTGAAAAACGTTGTTGTTGTTTGCCATGATTTACCATTTAACGTTACCAAGATTGCAACAGTTGGAAAACCGATGCCACTAGTTTTGGTGCCAGCTTTCAACCAAAATGTGACACTTGTGTTTGTTTTTGTTATGTTCAAAATTTCAGGTTCATTAACAGTAGCTGCAAGTAGAATAAAATCAATAATGAAAGAGTTTGTGGCAGTATCAGCTGCCGAATATATCTATGAATTATGCTAAATATACATACCATTTATGCCAGAATATATAACATATGTGTTTCTAGTTGTCTTAGTAGTAGCCTTGTAGTAAACGGAACAACTGTAACTTATGTTACAAGTAGCCATCTTATCAGAATTCACAACACATGGTGCATCACTAGACACAACAAATTTAGTTATGTTTTGATGAATCTTCAATGAAGAAACATAACTGCTATTCACATCTTTTGAATTCCCTTCCAATACTGAAGAATGGTATCTTTTAAAAGGAAATATTGTCTTTCCATTAAATCTCCATGAGTGGGTAAAGCCTGGTTGTGAAATTATTTCACATGATACTGAACTAGATTCAGACGTTTTCATGTAAGCTGGTTTCACCTGAATAATTTCTGGAGAGCGGCCTATAAAGGAAATAACCTTTGAACATCAAAAAAACTATTTTTTTATAACGTAATTACAATTCATAAATCAACAAAACAACAGTTTCACCATGTTGACATCCAAGATATTCCCATCGTACAGCACAACCTCGTTGATGGCAGGAAATTGCATTCAATCTGATGCAAACAGCACTTATATTTAGTGGAAAATTATTTACTCTTGTAGAATATCGATTTGCTGGGCCATTAAAGACCTAATGAAGAAGCTAAATCAGTTAGAGGTGAAACAATCGCATTAGCAAATGAGAACAACATATAGCATTACTTACAATTTTATTTCCATTTATTAAATAATCTATCAATTCATTGTCATTATTTTTATCATAACCATATGATATAGTATACTGCAGAACTCTTCCCCAATTGTGTAAACCCATTCCTTGTATGGCTATTGCAGTAATTGTTTTCAAGCCATTAAAACATCCTTGTAACCATGGCGATTTGTCTAAATAAAAAAAAAATGTCATGTAAAAATTCATTTCATGGATTTGCAGGAGACAAAGAAATAGGAAGTCACCTGTTGAATGAGCTAACCATGAATCAACAAGTCTATTCAAATTTGAATGGCTGGCAATACCAACTTTGGAAGTATGCGATGATGAAGCTGTTAGTGTAATGAATGGATCTCCTGATTCAATTCCGAGTTTTGTGGCACAACCTAAATATATCATTCATAACAATCTTTACAAAAATGGATCTGAAAAACTATTCTTGATTTCACTGCACAAAATCATTTTAAGATGTAGTTCAGATTATTGTTTCATCTCTTGTCCACAGAACTTGTAAAAAGCAATGTTCTGCTGCTGTCCTCTGACTATTCCTTCACTGGATTTTGCGTTTGATTAAAAACATTTTATTTTGATTAAATTGATAGGAATGTATTCATATATGTCTGATATATCTGGTAAATGCCTTTACGCTTAGATGGGCGTCATAGATTTTGTTTTCGCCCTGCATAAAGAGCGTACCAAACATGAAAATACATTATCTGTCTATTTCTTTTTATTAAACATATCACTTAGACAGTATTGATATAACAAAACAAATATCCCACAGATAGGCATTCATGATAGTTTTGCCCAATATGTTGAGTAAAAGGCACATTTGCTTTTTGATATTAATAAATAACAACTCATTTTGTAGTGGAACGTTTTATGTGTCAGTTTCCTTTAATTAATTTCTCGTTTTGATTGCCTTGTTGCCTTTTTAAATTTCAATTCTTGATTTGCAATCAAGGAGTGCTTTGAATGTGAACTTGCGTAGATTGTTATGAAATTTTTAATTATAAAGAGTAATTTAATTATTCCTACACAATATTATTGCGATTGCTGTAATTATGTACTATAGCGAAATCCACTCGGTTTTCATGAAAACAGTTACACCTGATTTGTTTGACAGTAATTATTAATTGGAATAATATACGGAATTTTGCATATATATACATGATTTGCAAGTTATGCAGGGGCATCCCAACATTATGTTTTCTTAGCTTCCCATACACCCGGTTATTATTATAAATCACATGTGGACATGAGATACGCCGGATATCATAATCGTAAAGGATATGCAACCATCGGAGAAATCCGAATATAACAATTATAACTTAAATATGTGAAGACATCTTGGTCTCATTTGATTTCTATGTGAAAATATTTTTTTAAACACCCATTGGACACGTTCATCGAATTTTCTTTTTTCGATGACTACGTTTTCAGCTAAAATGAAAGAAGACATTGAAAATGACGATGATTGGAAAAAAATTCATGCCTCAATACGCTGGAAAAACAGCAAGTTTCATTGAATAATAAAATATGCAAATAAAACAAGAGCAGACAAATTTATTGAGAAATGCAAATCAATCTGCACCCTGGTTTTTGTTGAAGGGAAGCTCGTGGTAATCGAAAATATAATAATATAATACGTGCAGTATTATATGAGAAACCTCTGAAAATAGATTTTTACCTAAAGAATACTGAAGGTTTCAGTCTATTAATATAATTTTTCTTTAAATTATCTAGTTTCTTAATGGAATAGTGTAATTTTCGTTTCCTAATTGTTTACTAGAAAAGTGTTTGCTGAACTTGCCGTCAGATTTCGTTAAACATCTTAGTATCGATACTTAAAACTTTAGAAATGCTACAATAAGGTTAATTTAGGTTTATATTTCTTTTAAAAATTCCCATATATCGCAACGGCATTTACGTGGACTTGGTCTTTTCCCAAAGTCGTTAGCTTTTTAACACAGCAATCTCCCCTTGGATAAACATATGATCCGTCCGTCAATTAACCACTATTCTACTGTATCAAGATAATTTTGAATTGGTTTATTAAGGATTAAATGTATTTATTAAGTGTTTTTATGAAGTACGCATTTCAAAGGAGATATTATTACGTTTCTCTATCATCCAAGACAAAGACTGATGACTGTTCAAACTTTCTTAAAGACATTTCAGGTAAGATATGAGAAGAAATCAAGCAGTAAAATAATCGTTTCGTTGATATTTGGCATACTGCAATAAGCGGTTTCCGTTTTCATTATGTATCCGGAGTTATGCAACAGATATCCTTAGAATATGCCGAGATATTGCATGAGTATGCAGAGTATATTTGAATTCTGTATACTTTAGGATACAAAAGTGCCCGGATGCAAAATGAATATCTCTGCATACCAATTACGCATATAATCCCCATAAAAATGAATACGTGTCCGTATGCACAGTTAGGCGGGTTTGGGTAATACATAATACTTACTTCACCGGCGGAGTGTACACATTACAATTCCACCAAAGGACATACACTACAGCCAGAAGGAAACTTTACATATTTGCGAAAGGAATGTATTTTTTATTCTACACATAAAAATGCATGCTAATCTCAGGTCTGTTAACTTTAAGACTACATCTCACCAACACTTTTAAAAGACTATTCGAATTGTTCATTTTAATGACTCCTTCTGCTGGTGTCGAAATGGTAACTTTACGATATGGTGTCTGATAATCATTACTTTTTAACATCTTTTCAGTAATAGTTTGTTTGAATATGAACCTGACACTGATGGATCTAAAATTTGCATTTATAACTATGCTGAAGATAACGCGTTCTGCGTCTCAGCCAATAGTGTCACCGAGGCTAAAAATATTTTAGATGATGTTTTAAGACCCGTTGATTTTTGGTTTTCTGTAATTGGATTGCAGCTAAATACTGAGAAGTGGAGTTTTATCATTTTCGGTAAACCATCAGGCCAAATAGAGAGTTTCAATTTAAACAGTAAATTAATGGAAAATTACGCGTCTGTAAAAGTGCTTGGCATTAAAATTGACGCCTTGTTAGCGTAGGCTAAATTTTGTGCTTTGAAGCCAATGACTTATGTGTTAGACCAAAAGCAAAAGCAATTGCCATATTCGTGTTTTATTACTTCTGGTTTAAAGCTGGCACCAAAGATAGCATCATTGTAACTACTGTCTACTAGTTTGGGGATTTAGTTCCAAATCGTCTATTGCCAAAATATTTTTCATCCTAAACAGAGTGAACCTACCAAAGCTTTAGCGAAAGAGGAGAACAGTGGAAGCCTTTAATGGAAACACTGCTAAATTCTTCTAAAAAAATGTGTGTTAACCTATTGTACATGGCCAATGTTTTTTAATGCAATTGAACTCATTGAAGCGGTAGTAAGACAGTTGCAATCAAAATGTTCACGCACTAAAACTCGCTGCAGAAAAAGAAATAGGTTTCAAAAAGAAGTTAAAAGGAAACCGAAACCATGCAATCCCGTAACAAAAACTTCATAAAAATAAAAACTCATCAATATCCAAATAGACTAGCCCAAAACATCGAAAAGAACAAATAGCTGGAAAAAGAATTTAACCATATACTAAAATAAATAGATCAGAAAATTATACATTTTTCATTTTGCGAAATTAAAATAAATGTAAGAATTGCAAACTACTGGATTTGCTGTTACATACTGATATTAACATCAACCGACATTAAAACCTGTGCCGTGAACCTTAAATAGCATTCTTCGGTTTCTGGCTTAATGCAAATAAAATTTCTCATAACACATAAGTTATATTTAAACGTACCTGTAAACTCTTTAAATATGACTTCAAGTTGTTTATAAATGATAAAAAAAATTCAATTACAAATCAATGATATTTGCAATCAAACTTTAACCATATTCCTACCAAGCTTTTTTGTCCTTTTGTATAGATGGGTGGTAATTTGACCCGCGCCTAGATAATGTTTTATATCTGCTAAACCGCAAACCTATTTGCTATAATAATGATAAAAAATGATGTCATGATGACATCATCAGTTCGTGTTATAACGTCATCAGTTTGTCTACTTTGTGAATAATTTTGAAATTTACGTAAGTTCTTAAAAATCATAAATTATAGGTAAAACTAATTTTATTTGCAAAATTTTACATTCTTTTGTATCTAAATACAAACATATTCCCACATTTTGGTCATTGTAAATATTGTTTTAATGTTAGGGCAATTTGGTAACTGATCAAAAATTAGAAAATCTTAAAAATTTTGGAGCATTATAGCTTCGGACATCTGACTACAAATTACTTCAACTGATTGAAATAAGATACAAAAGGGCTATCTTTCACAAAATTAAGTAGCAGATACGCAATTGAATAGCACAACCTTCAAAAACAGCTACCCATAATAGTTGATATATCTCCTCTGTAAAATAAGAAACCTTGTCTGTAAATTGTCAAATGAGGTTTGTAAATTATTATAACAGATCCGTAATATCTTCAAAAGTTCAACCGGTATTCACAAAAGTTCAATTTATTGCAAAATGAAGTTGATTGAGTTCATACCAGTCAGGAAAACAAAAGGGTAATTTTTAAAAAAATACCCATTGTTGAAGAAGCGCCCACCTCTGGAAAATAGGGCGTAGTCACCTTTTTCTTTTTCTTTTCAGAAATCTCTATAAAAGTTGGGAAAAGTCACCAAGGATCAGCGAATTCGGTTAAAGCGTTAAAACAGATCTGAGGATAGCCTTTTTAATGTATCTGAACCGTATTTCAGTTGGTCAGAATGATGGCATCAGGCTTTTGTCTTCTTTAAGTCAACCAACCCCTCTTTGCAGGGCTTAAAATATGGTCGTTTTAGAATACTTTAATGTACATCATTTTTCCTATTGCTGTTGAAAACACATACGCAAATGCTATTGCGCACGCTTCTCAAATCTCACGCGCTCATGGTATAGGTTTTGAGGGCTTCTTAATACTGGGTCTGGCTGATGAGCCCTGCGTAGACATTGAAAATATAATATGATATAATATCAAGCAACATTTAATCAGTAAAATCACTTAAGAAAGCTTTTTATTAAAAATAATTTTCAGTATATTTTACCACCAAGAAAATTGATTGACATGGCAATACTTCGGCATGATTTTTAAACATATTTTGCCAAAAGGTAATAAAATGTAAGGAACAGCCACAAAGTTTTAAAATCTTACTAAATAAATCTGAAAAGTTATATGAAAATTCTCCCTGAATTCTCCCTATGAAAAGGGTTAATATATCTAAGTAACACTGACTGTTGCCAAAAGTTTTCCTCACAAGGAACAGGGTTAAAGGATCATTTGCACCCTTTAATTTTTTCAGTGAAAGGTAATTATCTTACATGGGCAATAAATTTTCCCTCCGCCTGTACTTTAGACAAAAGGAATTGCTATTAACATTTGAGTACTACTATACTTGCCTGTTGCACATCCAAAGAAACTAACATTCACACACCCACTCCTTCCAATCGGTACCAGATCAATTACAATACTTTTATATTGCCTCGTGAACCAAAATATCAATGAAGCTTGATGAAAGATGTTTGAATCAAAAATCTGAATTAAACAACATATACATTTGATATAACTCTTTCCAAAATTCTATTTGTGGGAATTGATAGATAGCTTCTGAATAATTGAGAAACAACAGTCATTAATGACAATTATGTAGAACTCGTAAAATTTAAAAGCTCTGTATTAACTGGTGGGTATTTTATCGTTAGCAAAGACATTGCTGTTAATAAATAAAACACAGTGTATTGATAAGTGTTCACAAAAGAATCAGTGCTCGTTACAAATGTGGCGGTATAAAAAAGGGATGTAATGTATACATAATCAGAAATAAACTAGTACCTTGCCATTTTCAATAAATGAAAAATTGTCTGTCTGTGATTGTATGTGTCGAATTTTGAAAGCAGTAATTTGTGTATCATGATTTCTCAAAATCAAACCAGTTGTAGTAACAAATTCTTTGAAATCAAATCTTATAAATAGTTGATTGGCTGCTGAGCAATGAAGTTGTTTATTTGGTATGTTCAATAAACCAGAACATGCTAAAACAGAAGCAAATTATCTAAAAACTAACAATCAGATTTAAGAATAAATTTGGGAAAGTTCGTCCTAACATAATTAGCTCATCTTTATATACCTTGTATTATTTAATATAACCATCACGGAAAACCGTTTGATAATTTTGGGTCAAATGCCTTCCAACTAATTGACTGCAAACCGATTGGGAACTTTTTTTATGAACTTTAATTAAAATTTTAATTAAAATTTGAGAGGAATCAAATTTTCCATTATCACTAAATATCTGCCAAATAATGATGACAGTGAATTCTTAACCCTGCGTTTACTTATAACTTACTTTCAGCACATCCATACAACTCCAATTTAAAACACATTTGACCACTTCCTTGAAAAATGAACTGAATAAATCTTGCAGTAAAGTATTCGTCCTTATGTAGCCAATGCCGAAGGGTATTTTCAGAGGTTGGTAATGAATAAATCTAAATTATGCGCAAAGTAAACTATTACAGTGTTCTATTTTTAATTCATTCAACTGGAATTTAAATTTTGTGGTTTACATACTCTTCGGTTATCTGATTCTGGTTGTTTAAGTCTTTTGAGTTCTGTTTCAGAAAATATCCCATAAAACATCTCCACATTTCTAACATTTGTACTTCTTCCTTGAAAAGCCATTCCAGTTATAGTCATAATTCTACCAAGGTCTATTAAAAGATTTCCAGTTGTTCTACACCACTGGCCATTACTATTCAACCGTACTCTTAATCCGTTTACACCACCCAGTTGTGAATTGGAGATTGCCCCATTTTCAATGCCAACTGGTAACATGCAAGCATCTACAAACAAATAGTCAGAAACAACCATTTTATATTTGGCTTTTTATTAAGTATATCATCTATATGTCCAATCTCTTGTTAGAGAACCCAAATCAGTTCCTGGCATGTGTAAGATACATTATAACAGTCTCTGTGATAAAGTTGAATGAAAAATACCTTGAAATAACGTCGATTGTTTCAGACTTGCAGACCATTTACCTTCAATCGTACCACTCCCAGTGAATGCTTGAATCTGAAATATAATATTAACTACCATTGAAAACAAAGGATTTTTAGAATAGTGCAAAAGCTATCTACATTTAAAATATAGTTTTTGATTAGGAACTTTTAGTCATTTAATATTTATTAAAATATTCAAATAGATGTGCACTGGCTGTTAAAGAAATGAATTAAATTATCTGATTACTGCGCAAGATTAAAGGAATTAATTAAAATAGGGTAGAATATCCGATTATCAGACTGACTGCGCTATCTATGGGGATATATTTTCGTCTCAAGGAGATTTCTCAATCTTATTCTCTGACCACTGAGTCTATACGGCATGCAAATATATCTTCTATTACCGAGATTCAAGCAAATGTGAGCTGACACTTTGTTGCTTTATCATTCATTTTCCAAGTGATATTAAAAATCTGATTACTGCAGAAGGTAATTGTAAAAATTCTTACTTGACAGTGATAATATGTTACAGAAGCTAATCCTTCAACAGTAGCATTTTTATCGTTGGGATATATTCCATCTTTTATCACTTTTTCCTTGCAATTCTTTCTACAACATTGAATCCTGTACTTGCTGATCACTCCATTTGGATTGCTTGGTTTCTTCCAAGAAAATATCAGTGATGTAACAGTTGATGTAATATATAAAATTTCAGGAGAATCTGATACTGAAAAAAATATGTTATAAACACATGATGATAAAAAATGAGTAGTCTTTTCAGCTTCATAAATAGAATAAAAAGGATTCTTACAATAACTTTTATAGGTTATTTAAGGAAGTTCACCATAAAAGGATGTAAATAATGCAAAACTTGTGTGTGTTTTGTTTTTCATGAATTAAGTTATTGCGTAAACATGTAAATGATGGCAGGCATACATTTGACTAAAAACATTTTGTTGCCAGTAAAATAAAGGAAACTCAGACCAATGTCATCGTCATGATAAAGGATGGTTTTCACAGTGATTATCGGAATGATAACATTCAAAACGTACCATAGATGTTATGTTCATCATATGCAGTGTCCACTGTTAAAACATTAAAGTTTATACTATCGGAATGAGCTACCTAACTATTCAAAGATTTTATTTAAGATTTTATTCACAGTATTTTAAGATTTTATTTAAACAATATTTCCTAATTTGAATAAGGAAAATAACTATTAAGAAATTGCTCTTAAGCAGAAACCAAAGCTTATCAGTGCTATGTACTGGACATGGTTTGGCAAGGAAAACTATTGAAGAGAAAATTTATATACCCATGTATGATATTACATAAAAAGGTATGTTACGATATGAATGTATGTGTTGGAAATAATTGTCGATGTGTTCGACATGTGTTATTCAGCATTAAGTCTTCTTCTTTTCTTTTTCTTTAATTAAAACACGCGGCCGTGTCATTTTTCCCCGTTTTTTACATCGCTGCGCGGCCACGTCTTTTATTTTTGCTGTTTTACATTAAAAGAGGTGTCGCGTGTTTTATTTATCATATATATCCGGACTGTACATTTCCGTATGTTCCCACACTATTAGAATATTGTACTGGTAATGTTCATGTTGTAAACCTTGTAAATTTATTTCGGTAAGTTTATAATGAAATTTTGTATGGTTCTTTCATAACGGATATGGAGAGCTCTTTTGACTAAAAATCTGTTGAAAGTAAATCATAGAGAAGAGTAGGCGTGTCAAAAGAAATGATCTTCTGGAAGTATATATTTGTTTAATGTGGAATGATTACGAAGAAATAGATTTTGCTTTAAAATTGACAAGAGAAATTTAATATGTGCTTTCCTTTCTAAATTTTTCGACTTTTAAATTCTGTAACAACTTTGTTTGTTTCTGTGTAAACACACCCGTTATTCAGCATTAAAGTTTAAACCCAACATTGAAAGTTCTACGTTTATGTAGACATACATAATATGTTCTCTGATAAAATGATGCTTTGACATCCACATCAGAAGGTGGTGTAAACCGTTTTCACATTATTTTAGTTATACTAATTATAATAATAAGTTTTTCGAAAAAATACAGTTACTCCAATGCTTATTTATCAAGGTTGTCTAGCTACTGATGTCAAGCTCATTTAAAAAACTTTGAAAATTGCCAATATTATTATTACATATCGTTGAAAAGAAAAATTTGATGAAGAATACGTTCACAAGGAAATTGGACAATTAAATGACTTATCTAACACAACGCTTCAGTTTACTTATGATGACGTAATCGTGAAATTGTTGAAACTTATTGCTCAATTAAATTTCTAAAGTAGGGATTAACACAGTGGTTAGTTTTACGTCATACGGATAAAAATAATTTTGAAAAGGAAGAATAATGTCCTTGACCGATTTTTATGAAACGAATTGAATGTTTTATGTTAAAATCTTACTTGTCCATTCCTTAGGCGAGTCTTTTTGTCCTGTATTGTCCTGGTCCTTAATAAAAATTTGTCCTGTATTCTTGTTTAATTTCAATTAAAATGCTGTGGGAGACCTGGCATTCCCACTGGGTTTATTCAAAGGTTTTTACTTATTGCTAAGATTATAATGTTTTATAAAAGATTTGTTTATGTATTACGTCGCGTAAATTAAGACATGAAGCCTTAACTCTGAAACATACATTTTTAGACTTCAACAACTAAAGATTTTATTCATTAAAATATTGCCATTTTTAAAATGTTAAGTTGAAGTGAACTTATTAACAAAACGACATTAAAATCACCTCCATCATCAGTTTGAAAATCTCTCACTACTTTGTTTGAAGACATATTGAATCTATTATAAGCAAACAGCACGATACGATATGAAGTATAAGGCTTCAAGCCAGTTGTTGTTTTTGAATTGAATACAGTTGTTTTCCATGATTTACCATTCAACGTGACTGAAATTGCAACTGTTGGGAAAGCAATGATGCTATCTTTGGTCCCAGCTTTAAACCAATATGTGACACTTGTGTTTGTTGTTGTTACCTTCAAAATTTCTGGCTCGTTAACAGCAGTTGCTAATTGAACAAAATTAGCAATTAGACAGTATTAGCTGCCAAATATATCTATGAATTATGCTAAATATACATACCATTTATGCCAGAATATATAACATATGTGTTTCTAGTTGTCTTAGTAGTAGCCTTGTAGTAAACGGAACAACTGTAACTTATGTTACAAGTAGCCATCTTATCAGAATTCACAACACATGGTGCATCACTAGACACAACAAATTTAGTTATGTTTTGATGAATCTTCAATGAAGAAACATAACTGCTATTCACATCTTTTGAATTCCCTTCCAATACTGAAGAATGGTATCTTTTAAAAGGAAATATTGTCTTTCCATTAAATCTCCATGAGTGGGTAAAGCCTGGTTGTGAAATTATTTCACATGATACTGAACTAGATTCAGACGTTTTCATGTAAGCTGGTTTCACCTGAATAATTTCTGGAGAGCGGCCTATAAAGGAAATAACCTTTAAACATCCAAAAAACTATTTTTTTATAACGTAAATACAATTCATAAATCAACAAAACAACAGTTTCACCATGTTGACATCCAAGATATTCCCATCGTACAGCACAACCTCGTTGATGGCAGGAAATTGCATTCAATCTGATGCAAACAGCACTTATATTTAGTGGAAAATTATTTACTCTTGTAGAATATCGATTTGCTGGGCCATTAAAGACCTAATGAAGAAGCTAAATCAGTTAGAGGTGAAACAATCGCATTAGCAAATGAGAACAACATATAGCATTACTTACAATTTTATTTCCATTTATTAAATAATCTATCAATTCATTGTCATTATTTTTGTCATAACCATATGATATAGTATACTGCAGAACTCTTCCCCAATTGTGTAAACCCATTCCTTGTATGGCTATTGCAGTAATTGTTTTCAAGCCATTAAAACATCCTTGTAACCATGGCGATTTGTCTAAATGAAAAAAGGATGTCATGTAAAAATTCATTTCATGGATTTGCAGGAGACAAAGAAATAGGAAGTCACCTGTTGAATGAGCTAACCATGAATCAACAAGTCTATTCAAATTTGAATGGCTGGCAATACCAACTTTGGAAGTATGCGATGATGAAGCTGTTAGTGTAATGAATGGATCTCCTGATTCAATTCCGAGTTTTGTGGCACAACCTAAATATATCATTCATAACAATCTTTACAAAAATGGATCCGAAAAACTATTCTTGATTTCACTGCACAAAATCATTTTAAGATGTAGTTCAGATTATTGTTTCATCTCTTGTCCACAGAACTTGTAAAAAGCAATGTTCTGCTGTTGTCCTCTGACTATTCCTTCACTGGATTTTGCGTTTGATTAAAAACATTTTATTTTGGTTAAATTGATAGGAATGTATTCATATATGTCTGATATATCTGGTAAATGCCTTTACGCTTAGATGGGCGTCATAGATTTTGTTTTCGCCCTGCATAAAGAGCGTACCAAACATGAAAATACATTATCTGTCTATTTCTTTTTATTAAACATATCACTTAGACAGTATTGATATAACAAAACAAATATCCCACAGATAGGCATTCATGATAGTTTTGCCCAATATGTTGAGTAAAAGGCACAATTGCTTTTTGATATTAATAAATAACAACTCATTTTGTAGTGGAACGTTTTATGTGTCAGTTTCCTTTAATTAATTTCTCGTTTTGATTGCCTTATTGCCTTTTTAAATGTCAATTCTGAAAATAGATTTTTACCTAAAGAATACTGAAAGTTTCAGTCTATTAATATAATTTTTTTTTTAAATTATCTAGTTTCTAAATGGAATAGTGTAATTTTTGCTTCTTTATTGTTTACTAGAAAAGTATTTGCTAAACTTGCCGTCAGATTTTTTTGAACATATTAGTATCGATACTTAAAACTTTAGAAATTTTACAATAAGGTTAATTTAGGTTTATATTTCTTTTAAAAATTTCCATATATCGCAACGGCATTTATGTGGACTTTGGTCTTTTCCCGAAGTCGTTAGCTTTTTAACACATCATTTTCCGCTTGGATAAATACATGATCCATGATGTAATTAACGACTATTCTATTGTATCAAGATAATTTTAAGTTTGTCTGTTAAGGATTAAGGGTATTTATTAAGTATTTTTATGAAGTATGCATCTCAAAGAAAATATTATTATGTTTATCTATCATCCAAGACAAAGACTGATGACTGTTTAAACTTTCTTAAAGACATTTCAGGTAAGATATGAGGAGAAATCAAGCAGTAAAATAATCGTTTCCTTAATATTTGGTATACTGCAATATGTGACTTCCGTTTTCATTATGTATGTGGAGTTATGCAACAGATATCCTTAGAATATGCCGAGATATTGCACGAGTATGCGGAGTGTATGTGAATTCCGTATACTTTAGGATACAAAAGAGCACGGATGCAAAATGAATATCTCTGCATACCAATTGTGCATATAATCCCCATAGCAATAAATACATGTCCGCATGGAAAATTATGCAGAATTGGATAAAACGCAATAATGACTTCATCGGCACAGTGTACATGTTTCAATTCTAATAAGTGAGTACTTTATGGGTGTGAGAAACAAACTTTTGTAGATTTTATGTGTCGTCCAAATCATATATCTAAGTTACATATACGTGGAAAGAAACTTTTGCACCTCTCTTCCCGTGTTCTCACATTCTTTTCCTTTTTTTTTATAAAGAATGGCAGAAAAACTAAAACAGTTACTGTTCTTCATCATGAGAAATTAGTAACTGTTAGTTCTTTTTAGTAAAATATTTTATTTGTTATATACTCCCATTTCTTTTAGATGAGAACATTTATTCTCAATGAAATGTCGATGGTTTTGTATGATACAATTATACACAATTTGTATAAACTAGTTAGTTATGGAATTCGTGTGAGCGCTTATTCCTTAATTATCTTTTACCTTGACTCTCGGCAACAATATATTTCTCCAAATGGTGTGAGATCATCAAAAAGATTATCGGATATGGTGTCTGATAATCATTACTTTTTAACATCTTTTCAATAATATTTTGTTTGAATATAGACCAGGCACTGACTGATCTAAAATTTGTATTCATAACTATGCAGATTCTGCGTCTCAGCCAGCAGTGTCACCGAGGCTAAATATATTTTAGAAGATATTTTAGATACACAGCTTCCTTGTTTACTGCAATTAGTCTGTAACTTAATGCTGAGAAGTACAGTTTTATCATGTTTGGAAAACCATCAGGTCAATTAGAGAGATTGAATATAAACAGCAAATTAATAGAAAATTGTGATTCTGTTAAACTTTTTGGCATTAAAATTGACGTTTTGTTTTCTTTAACAGAGTATTTTGACGCACATTGCATAAGGGGGTACGCCAAGGTTAGTGCTTAGAAGGGAATGACTTATGCATTAGATCAAAAGCAAAAACAATTGCTATATTCGTGTCTTTTAATTTTAACAACTGTCAACTAGTTTGGAGATTTAGTTCCAGATCGTCTATTTTAAAAATAAGCGTCATCATAGACCGAGTGAACCTTTCCAAAGCTTTAGCGAACGTCTGTTAGTATCTTGGAAAATAAAATCGTAGATAGCCAATGTTTTTCTATTCTGGCGCGATACTGGATACTACCTCATGTCACTAGATACACTGTGCAGATTTCGCATACAGCCAACAAAGTACGATCTGCAAACCGTAGCTTATATTACTGCTACACTTTGGCTTTCCTTGAAGCAGCCAAAAGTTTTACATGTTTTCTAAATTCTATGCGGTCCTTGTCCGGTCTTATATTACATGTAAGTGTGAAATCTTTGTGGACTTTTGGCAAATGTGAGATACCTTTAATTTATTTTTTTACCTCTCCTTTTTCAATAGAGTCTCAGACTACAAATCGAAAGAGAGACGGTATTTTATTTTTATTTATAATGTTTATAGTATTCCATGCAAATTATCGACGTAAAATAAAGAACTCTCATCTAGTCTTTCCTATTCTATTAAGTTTATTTGTAATTCATATTAATGACTTGTTTTCTTTTAAAGTTAACAAAATCAGAAATTAATAAACAACATGTATAAAGAAAAATACGAAAAAGTGAACTCAATGTAAACGGTAGAATTTTAATTGGCACTTGTAAAATACACTGCTGTACTATCACTTCATACACAGACCTAGTAGACAGACGACATGAAAATCTCTTATACCGCGAAATCACAAAGAAAAAACGTTATCAAAATCAAATAGATTATATTTTAGTACATAAAAACAACATTGCAAGTGTAACTGATTCCAGAGCCCATAACTGGCAATTCACAAAATCTGACCATTTATAAAATCATCACAAGATTGAAATACACAAAGCTAACAAAACCAATACCATCATTCATCAATTTTCTCCACCTCAAAGACCCCAAAACAGCAACAGAATTCCATGACGCAGTCCAAAACCAACTTAACAGACACAGCGAAGCAAAAACAAATCAGAAAATTGCAATAAATTGTTCACACACTAAAACCTTGTTTTGATTGTGCAAGGGAAACCAATCACTTTTTACGTTGCTAAATCACTACAAATTTTTTCTCACAAGCCGGAAATCATCGGCCAATATTATTCTCATCCAAATATTGCTTCCAGTACACCCTATCACCTACAAAAACTTAATTACTGCACAATTCCATCTGTAAACCATATGAGTATGTAAGTAGGTAGCGGGGAGTTTTAAGTCCTTAGGCTTTCATCCGTAGCGGTTGGCTATTGTGGCCGCCGACTTGCAACTAGGAAGTTTACTTACCACCAGAGATACGTATAGCATTGCTCTAACTTGCCCGAAGGTCAGTGTGCAGTCAGTCGATGGCTCCAAATGGGCTGATACGCTGCTTTTAAAGCGCATCGGAGTGAAGTATTAAAATGCGACATGACTGAGACTCGAACACGGGGCCTCAGCGGTCGCACCCGGAGGTACTATCCACTACACCATCGCTGCACAGTATTGATCAACAATACGCTGATAACATCAGGAAATCACAACATCAGATAGTATCATTTAATAAATGAAAACAAAAAGATTTCAGGACTTTTTATAAACGACTTGAAAAGCGAAGAATACATAATTTCGTGAAATAAAAAGAAATGGAAAAACTACTAGGTTCGGTATTACATACCGAAAATGACATTAACTGACAAAAAAGTATGTGCTGTGAGACTTAAATAGAATTCCTCGGTTTCTGGCTTAATGCAAATAAGATTTCTCACAACACAGGTAAGACGAAATATGTTATCTCTAAACATTCATGCAAATCCTTTAACTATGACTTCAAGTTGTTGATAAATGGAAAAATAATTTTCCAAAATTATTGTATTGAATATCTTGGGATCTTGTTAAATTCTGAAATGAGCTGGAAATCACAAAACAATGATATTCTCAATCAAATTTAAAAGGATGAATAGTGCACAAGCAGAAATTTCCCATTCAGACCTGAGGATAACCTTTTAGTGTATTTAAACCATGTTACAGTACCTCACAATTTGTCTTTTTTTAATCCTAGAAATTATCCAACAACCTCTATATACAGGGCTTGAAATACTCACATTTTCGGACTTGGTACACTTGGAAAAAAGGTTGTTTCAGAATACTTTAATGTACAGCATTTCATTTATTGCTGTTCAAAACATATACGCAAGTGCTATGATGCACGCTTTCCTAATCTCATGTGCTCATGATATAGGTTATGAGGGCTCCTCAATAACAGGCGGAGGGGGTTTGGGGATGATCCCTCCGTAGACATGGAAAATACCATATTATATAATATCAAGTAACATTTAATCTTTAAAAACACTTAAACTAAAATAACAAGTAAAATTGGTTGGCATGGCTGGCATTTCGGCATGTTTTTTAAACTATTATTGCCAAAGGGTAAAAGAATATTAGGAAAAGTCATAAAATTTTAAAGTCTAACTTTATAAATTTAAAAAAGTTATATGAATAGAAGGATTGGGCGCTGAATAACCACTATGAAGTGGGTGAAAACATCTAAGTAACACTGAAAGTTGCCAAAATTTCTCCTCACTATGAATTTACAGTGAAAACTCTTACAAAATTGGTGGACAGAACGAGGCGCAAATTGACTCTAGCCTCACCTACCCAACTAAAATGTATAAGATTCTTACGATAAGCATAGGGCAAGAAAAATTGTCAGATGAACTACATATTAACCTAAAAAGGTATATCTTGATAAAGTTCCTCTTATTTTGAAAGAAATAATTGAAACTTTTTTATCATTTTTTCACCTGTTCTTTGTGTCATGGAAATATAGTTATCATAACATTTATGTACACAAGTTGAAATAAAATGGATAGTAAAATGTTCTCCTTTAAAGTAAGAATTCAGGGATTTAATAAACAAAAAAATATTTTAAAATCAATGTCCGTTGTATGCATTTATTAAATATACAATTTAGTTTACTCATTTTAAAAACAGATTCGGTTGATGCAAAAATATTTTAGTGCTTTCAAAAGTTTACTAACTAAAGTGTTAAAAGTATGTTAAAGAGCACAGAATTGAGTATAAGACGCTAAAAATGAAACCTATATAGTGCTATATTGCTAATTAAATGAAAGAGTCTCATAAAGGAGTCAAATGTCCATATTAGATAAAAAAAACTTAAAGTTTCAGAAATGGAAAGGGTACTGATAGGTTTCATCACGGTAATTTTGAGCAGAGGCGTGGCCAGAGCTCAGTCAAAATTTGTGGTGGAGAATTTAGTCGTTTAAAGTAGAAAAGGAAAACAACGTGTAAGTAACCTAATCGACACTTAAAACTGAAATGAATTATCATAACGTTAGACTCCTCCACCATTTTGAATACCTTGAATACGCCTTAAGAGAGAGCTTAAAAAGTCTAGCCACAGAAATCCTTGAAAGTGCACTTCAGTTCATTTAAATCCTTTAATTTTTTCAGTAAGTGTTGATCATCATACATGGGTATTAAAATTTCCTTCAGGCTGTATTGTAGACAAAAAAATTCCTATACAGATTTGATTATTACAATACTTGCCTGTTGTACATCCAAAGAAACTAACATTTACACACCCACTACTTCCAACCGGTACCAGATCAATTATAATACTTCTATATTGTCTTCTGAACCAAAATGTTAATGATGCTTGATCAGTGATATTTGAATTAAAAATCTAAAGTTAAACAACATATAAATTTGATTTAACTTTTCCACACAGTATACTTGTGGGAATTGATCTATAGCTTTCAAACAATTGAGAAACAAAACTCATTGAGAACACTTATCTCGCACCTTTAAAGGAAGTGTATAAAATTAGCGGATAATTTTGTCGTTAGGAGTAAATACATGAAAATGGTACCTTTTCAATAAATGAAAAATTGTCTGTTAGTAATTTTATGTGTCGAATTTTGAAAGCAGTAATTTGTGCATCATGGTTTCTCAAAATCAAACCAGTTGTACTAACAATGTCTTTAAAATCAAATCTTAAAAACGATTGATTTGCTATTGGGCAATGAAGTTGTTGATTTGGTAGGTTCAATAAACCAGAACATACTGAAATAGAAGCAAATTATTTGGAGCCTATGATTCAGATTCAAGAATAAATTTGGGAAAGTTCGTCTTAACATAATTAGTTCATCCTTTTCAAATTTGTATTACCAGTATCACTAAATTTCTGACGTAAGCCAAATAAGGATGACTGTGTATTCACAACACTGTTTTAACTTATAACTTACATTCAGCACATCCATACAATTCAACTTTAAAACATATTTGACCACTTTCTTGAAAGTTGAACTGAATATATCTTGCAGTAAAGTATTCTTTTTTAGGTAGCCAATGTCGAAGGGTATCTTCAGAGGTTGGTAATGAATAAATCTAAATTATGTCAAGGTAAACAATTACAGTGTTCTATTTCTTATCCATTCATCTGGGCTTTACATTTTGTGACATACATACTCTATCGTAATCTGATTCTGGTTGTTTAACTCTTTTGAGTTCTGTTTCAGAAAATATCCCATAAAATATCTCCACATTTCTAACATTTGTACTTCTTCCTTGAAAAGCCATTCCAGTTATAGTCATAATTCTACCGAGATCAATTAGAAGATTCTCAGTTGTTCTGCACCACTGGCCATTACTATTCAATCGTACTCTTGATCTGAGTATACCACCCAATTGAGAATTAGGGATTACACCATTTTCAATACCAACAGGTAACATGCAAGCATCTAAATACAAATAATTATAAACAACTGTCCGTTATTTGGATCAAGTCCTTAAGCTTGGTCTCCACCTGTGAGAATGATAAATCCTTACTGAGAGAAAATTATTTTTACTGAGATTTAAATTTAGAACTTCAGTTTAATGTCCACCTGTGGTAAAGTGAGAATTATTTGCAGAATATTAAATCTGCCGAAAACATGGCGGATAATGTAGTCTTTGATTTGGCCGTTTTGATATTTTTCTCAGTGAAATTCACACTGAAGTCAGTGAAAATTTGTGAGAATTATTAATAATTGGTAATAATTATTTTACGCTTCCACCAGTGAGAATTTTGAAATCCTTATGAGAATTTCAGCGAGAATTTGATAGATTCTCACTGGTAGAAACCAAGCTTTATGAGAAAGCCACCAAAATCTAATTCTAGATACTTCTGTAGGATACAATTTCATTATATCTGCTATAAATTAAAATGATAAATACCTTGAAATAATGTGGATTGTTTCAGACTTTTAGACCAATCACCTTCAATGGTGCCATTTCCAGTGAATGCTTGAATCTGAAGTATAATAAATATTGAATGAAGATTTTTAGAACAGTGCAAATTAAATTTTTAGTCTTTAAGCCGGGTTTTTTCAAACTCGTGTGCACTGACCGTTGAAGAAAACAATTATATTATCTGATTTCTGTGCAAGATTATAGCTATGAATTCAAACAGAGCAGAATATTAGTACACTAGCCAGTCTCTGCACTACATATGGGGATATATTTTTTGTACCAAGTAGGTTTTTCAATCGTATCCCCTATACGCTGAGTCTTTACTGCATGTAATTATATCATATATTACAGAGATTCAAGCAAATGTGGACTGACCATTTGTTGCTTTATCCTTATTTTTGCAAGAGTTATTAAAAATCTGATTACTGCGGAAGATAATCGTTAAAATTCTTACTTGACAGTAATAATATGTTACAGAAGCTAATCCATTAACAGTAGCATTTACATCGTTTGGATGTATATCATCCTTTACCACTTTTTCTTTGCAATTCTTTCGACAACATCGAATTCTAAACTTGCTGATATATCCACTTGAATTGTTTGGTGCCTTCCAAGAAAATGTCAAAGATATGGCAGTTGATTCAATGTATAAAAGTTCAGGAGAATGTGATACTATAATAAAAACATGTGATGAGGAAAAGTAGTTTCTCATAAACGCTGTTAAATAATGCAAGATGAATATACGTGTTGTCTTATTTTTCAGTAATAAAGTTATCATGTAAATTTGTAAATGATACTAGGGATAGATTAGATTGAAAATATTTTTTCTTAGTAACACCAAGAACATTACACATAACAATAATTTTAAGAAAGTCATAGGCATGGCTATAGCACTGTCAAAATTTATGGTGAAAAGTTTAGTCATTTAAAGTATAAAAGCAAAATATGCAAGTAACTTAATCGATACTTTAGACAGAAATTAAAGATCATAATATTGAACTTCTCCACTTTTTTTACTAACCCTGATACGCCTCATCACGACTTCAAAACGTACCATAGATCTTATATTTGTCATATCCAGGGTACACTGGAAGAACATTACAGGTTGCACTAACGGTATTAGCTACCTTCAATGTTCAAGCAGCAATTTTCTTCAATAACGTATATCTGTGCGGACTTTTAATAGCACAACTGTTGAAATTGGTAATAATAAGTTGGATCTCTTCTTGAAAATACATTGTTATAATTCATTAACCGGTCAGATTTCCTGCTTTACTTCTAAAACCTTCTTTAAGACTATACTTGAAAAACTCATACTACAACGATATATGTAAATAATAACAGAGTGTATATTTGATTTTCAAAGCGACTAAACATCATTTCAAAAATTAATTTCCTAGGTCAAGCATAGCCATTGAACATCCAATTTACATTTACTGAGATGAGAGGAGGAAGTGGGATTTTTTACAATGTGTGAGACATAAACAGTCCTATGAACCTGCCCATGTAAGCCACAGTGAAATGCGAGGCGAGGTTTATATCGAAGAAATGGCGATATAAAAGATTTTTAGAATATATTAGAAAAGCTTTTGAAGTTACTTGTGGGTCCTTCTATTTTATAGGTCCCTGTATCCAAGTTACTGTTTTGTGTTTTGTGCATTTAGAACACCTACACCGGCCTCTCCATAAGATTTCTGTCTTTTTAGATTAGAAAATTTCATTTAGTCCAAATAAATTACATCAAAGAGGAATGAGTGTTCTAATCATGGTTTTGCATTGCTGTACAACACAGTACAACTCGGAATTCCAAGTAAAAACATAATTTTAGATTGGATAAGAGGTATAGACTGAACCATTCATAGCAAACACAGAAGAATGTACAAAGGATAATTTAACTTGGAATTCATCAAATTCCTTACCTGCGTGAATCTGCAGCAAGAGTGACAGTGCATGAAAAAACGAGATCAACAACCAACGCATATTGTGTTAACTTTGTTATTTAGTACTGATGATATCTGTAAGAATTACAAGTCTAAACGCATAGAGTGCAAGTTTATTAAAAAAATCGGGACACCATAAAACATTTCTTAACATTTTTTTAGCTTTTATTTCACAGAAAGAAATTTATGGAAAATATGCTATGGCAACCAATATTTCTTGCAACCATGCAGCTATTTCAAAGGTGACGTCAAAAAGATAAAAGAAAAATATATTTTTATGAAAGACTTGGTGGGAAAATTTAGACAGGATATACCTTTCAGTATGACTGGAAAACGTCACATTAAGAACATTGACCGATTCTTTTTCATCAGACATTTATGAAACTTTAAACAAAGTTAAGGTACTGGTGCGGACAAGCTTCCTCCCAAGATGCTTAAAGATTGTACACAATATATTCCCGATTCCTTTGTATATGTCATGAACCATTTAGAAAATTGCAAAAGTTATCTCAGTGCACATAAACAAATGAATAAAGGATACATCCAATTTACAGGCCGATTTCAATCTTGCCAAAACTGCTGGAACTTGTAATTCATACTCAACTTTCGTCGTACCTTAAAAACCACACCTTTTTCACAACGTCACAATTTGGTTACCGACAGAACCGTTCAACAAATATGGCTGCAACGTTATTTTCTCATGATATAAGTGACATGGTTAATATGGTTGGGGAAGTCCTCATTGACCTCAGTAAGTAAGTGAGTAAGTAAGTAAGTAAGTAAGTAAGTAAGTAAGTAAGTAAGTAAGTAAGTAAGTAAGTATGTATGTATGTATGTATGTATGTATGTATGTATGTATGTATGTATTGTATGTATGTATGTATGTATGTATGTATGTATGTATGTATGTATGTATGTATGTATGTATGTATGTATGTATGTATGTATGTATGTATGTATGTATGTATGTATGTATGTATGTATGTATGTATGTATGTATGTATGTATGTATGTATGTATGTATGTATGTATGTATGTATGTATGTATGTATGTATGTATGTATGTAAGTAAGTAAGTAAGTAATCATTTATTTAGTTTATAACTCTCATACTTACAATTACAATGAAAGAAAGAATAACTAGAAGACCACTCCATATAGAAAAATTCTAGTCAAAGGGAGTGGCCACCTAAAAAAAACAAAAGTGATAAAAATGATAATAACATATGTAATAAGTTTTCGTCAATTAGTCAATATATTGAGAAATAAGATACGACTTAGTTAAGACTTTTAATTTTGGAAATGCAAGCACAGATAAGCCGTCAAGTTGAAGATGGTTTTGAATGAGATTCCATTGGCAGATCGACTGATATTGGATGGAGGATTTACCAAATGAGAAAGTCTTGAACGGGTGTTGAACTAAAGAACCTACGTTCCTTCCACGAGTATTATAATTCAAATCAGAGCGTTTAAAAATCAAATTGTTGCGAATGACTTGGGGGAGTTTATCATGAAGAACCTTGTGTATAAAAGATATATTTAAAAATTTTACAATGTCAAAAAGCTTAAGGAGACCTAATTTCCGAAACACCCTCTGTTGTATGAGCTAGCCAGTAAGCATTACAAATAGTACGTATTGCACGTTTTTGTAGCAGAAAGATACGCTTTGTGACTAGGTTTTCCCTTTGACCCCAAACCTGACAAGCATAAACCATATGTGAATAAAAGATAGCATAATAGACAGAAATTAAAAGAGGTTGTGGCATAAAGTGACGAAGTTTTGCTACAGCTCCATTTGCTCTTCTTAGTTTGTAAGATAGCTTGTTGACATGCACAGACCAGTTCAAATTTTCATCTATATGGATTCCAAGATATTTAATGGAAGAACTCTTAGACATTTGTTTACCGTCAATCTTAATACACAAATTAAAATCAAGATTACGACGCTTGTGTTTAAACAAAACATGTTCTGTCTTAGTTGCATTAAGAGAGATTTTGTTTGCATTTAACCAGTGCATCAAGAGTTTCAAATCAATGTTGACCCTCTTAGCGAGTTGTTTTATATTTTTACTACAATTTAACATATTTGTATCATCGGCAAAATGGAATACAGAAGAAAATCTAACTGCCGTATGCATGTCGTTGATGTAAATTAAAAACAATAAGGCGTTTTACACACTGGTTTTGTTCACTAACTATTTATTTGCCAGACAACAGTACGTTCAATTAAATGGGAAAAGCTCATATATGACAAATGTGCTTATTGCAGTTCTTCAAGGGCAATTTAGGGCCACCCCTTTTCATTCTCTATTTCAAAGATCTTGCTGACCACCTACATATATACAGTGGTGTATGATGGGGATGAAAACTTAAGTACAATTTGAATACTCCAACAAGTGAACTTGCAAATGTGGCTGAATATTTTGATGACACCAACCTTATCATTAATCTGAGTAAAAGCTATGCTCTTTGGGACCAACAGAAAACTTTCGAAGCAAAATCGGAATATGTAAGCGAAAGATAGATATGTTTCTGTAGGAATACTAATTCGTACGTATATCTGGAAACACATCAGATCTTCCGCTGAACTCAGAAGCTGCTCTGATGGAATTATTTACAAAGATTCGAAACAGTGTAAATCGACAAACAGCTTTTAAAAGTTTTAATGCAACAGTTCTTCCCATTCTATGTAATCAAAAAAGTGTTTTTAAAGATTAAACCTTGCTTGTCATTATATAATATTGTATATTCAGTGTCTTTATAAGTATTATTTCAATTATATAATTTTGTAAAATCGCCGGTAATAATACGTTACTTAACCCTGAAAAGGTGAATCAGAGATATATTTACACATCAGACATCTTTTCCTAATTACAGTACCTCCAATAGTTTTTTGTTTTTTTGGGTTTTTTGGTGGTTTTTTTCGTTTTTTCAAACCATTAACAAGATATCTTTTAAAATATGCTTTTGCATGAGCAATTTTATTCATTCATACAATATTGATTATGGGGAATTCAAAATTTGTTGTTAATTAAAAAGGCATTTGTTGAAGGGACCGCTCTTTTGCTCCTTCAAAGAAATAAAATGACTCAAAACGTTTGCTTCCACATCTTAAAGTGAAAATGAATTCCAAAAACTGTAAAATATGAATAGTTGGACCTATAGACCCTTTTTAAGATTATTGACAAATCCTCTTGAGTCCTTGTAAGGAGATTACCTTAAATAAACTAGCTACTTTCACTTTGCAGTATTTTTTCTCTTTCTCTAACCGGTTATTAAACACAGCAGCCAATGAAACATGTTGATAGATAAACACAAAAATAATAACAAAATAAATTCTATTTTAATTTCTATTCATATGTTTCTGATGTAAATATGTGCAATCGGTTAAAGAATTTAACCATGAGCTTATTATTAGCTTATATTATCTTAAATCTTAAGACTACATTTACTTCGCATACAACGATAACAATACATCAATTTTTTCATCACATTTATTACAATTTGTACTATAGTTTTGTCTTAATAAATACCATTAACTTCCAAATCAATTTCTTAGAAAACTAGTTTGTATTAACTGTTAAAAAAAGTCTTCAATATCTTCTTTGAGAAAATTCAAGTGTACGTATATGTACATGTAAAGTATGTGTTGCTGCCAATTCGAAATGAAAACAAGTTTCAATATAGCTCTGTAAGAAAATAGATATCGTATTACGGCGTGTATTGTTTATCCGTAAATATTTTTGGCTTAGAAATGAACGAGAATCAATGTTACAAAATATGAGCATGTATCTTAGCCAAGTATTTTTTTTAATTTCTTGTACCAAAACCAAAAATCTAGGGATAATGTAATATGTAATCTTTCAAGTTCGATACCTTTTTTTTTTTTTTTTTCTAAAGAACAAATTTAGGCTTCTTTAGTAAAAGACATTATGCATTCATGCAAGTTGGATTATAAAGACGCTTTACTTCTTTACTGAGATAAAATGCCATTCTCACTTTCAAAAAGGTTTGCTTCCATATCTTTACTTAATAATGAAAAAGAATTTAAACATCTAGCAAGTAGCTTTCACCACCAGAAAGGGCTGAAAAAACTAGGCCATAGAACAGACAAACTTCAGATGCAGAAGAAAATAGTAGCCTTAAATGTCTTTTTTGGTACATACACACCAGTAAGGAAATGGAACCAGTTGAAAATAAGAACGCAGTTGCTGATAGAACAATGAAGAGTATAGGACAGCTAGCATATGTTACAATGGTCCAGCACCTGTCTTCTTATCTGGCTGGGTGTATAGATTATACATGGGGGTATTGACGAAGTACTAAAAGACTTACCTTCCTACTATTAACCATAAGGTTTTTGGTGGAATTTATGTGAAGGTACGAATCTCCCTTTTTACCTTGTGAAGGGTTCAAGAATCTTCCACAAGAGCTGTAAGTGAAAGGCTTAATGTTCGTGTTTTACTCTTTTTTTATTTGTCACATTTGTTACATTTTTTATAATTTTATTTATTTAACTGAAATGTTCACTCGTACTATCCTTATCATACAATTTCAATTCCAGATTTGGTCATTTTTGTTTTAGCTCATAGACACTATTTATTAGTTCTTATATGTTGTAATTTTCTTGTTGTTATCCGTATGCATAAGAACCATTATTTAATGGTAGCAAAATATATGATTAAAAATAAGGAAAAAAAACAGGAAGAGGTAAAAGTGGAACTGAATTGCAACATTGGATTGGACACTCTTCAGTTGATTTGATATCGAATTGTACCATCAAAAATGTGTCTTTCAGATGTTCTAGTGTGATCAGGTTCATAACATGAAATTGTTATATTTGTATACTAAATTGTGTAAATAATTTCTTTTTCATAATTTTCTTTTTGATTTAATATTGCCTGTTCAGTAACCATTTGTATTCTTCTCCAAAGTTATGTTTTTAAGACCTTTTAAGACCCAACAGTATCAATCATTCAAACAATAGAGAACATTGTGGCGAAACAGTGTTATACAGATCTAGACTGCAGCCTCATATCAAAATAAAAGCTGAGGCTAGGTTATACGCTTGGTGTTCAACTCACTCTAGATTATTCTGACTTATAATTATTTATTTTTATAATTATAATTTATAATAATTATAATTATAATTTATATTTTTTTAATTAATGACTATAATTATTTTTAAAATAGCAAAGGCATTAACGCCTTTTCAGGCCTATTTTCTTGAAGAAAAAGGTGGTGCCAATAATGGAGGCATTGGAACAAATTATTGCTGGGTTGAACCTATTTGACCTAATGAAACTTGTTAAAAAGAACGTACCCGTATTCAAAACTGTATTTGGTGCAAGCCAGTTGTTGGAATAGCCTTATGAAGAATTAATAAAAAGATGTTTAGAATTTTATTGGTATAATTGGTTAATTGACGTCACGTGAACAGTCAATACGAAAGTATAAATAACTAAACGGTTAATAAGCCATTAAGTGCCTTGCAACATAATTAAGAGAAAATATATAGCCCTGCTAAAACCTTTTTTTCTACAATCTAATGCAAAAATATTGGGACAAAACTCTTTATTACATGAATTGCTCCCTCCCTCCCTCCCTCCCTCCTTGAAACAATGTTGAGAAAAGATATTCTGGACGGTTCCTGGCTAGGGAGACTCACATCAGCAACTCAACATAATTTGTGTGGGGGAGGGAGGATGGTTTTGTCCCAAAATATTTTGCACACGATTGTAATTAAATAAAATATTTAAAAGGATAACACATTCTCCTTCTGTTTTCTTATATTCTCTGTATCTGCAATGTAGAGTCTTTCTCCTCATTTTATTTCTTCGTTTACATTTTTCATGGAGCCTGTCAAAAGAGGAAAATATTAACTGGCCACGTGACGTCAATTAACCAATCATAATTATCAATTGCGAGAAGACTCGTATCTTGTAGTACTTGTATCGTATTGTATTGAATTTGGATTTTCAAACAATTGTACAGTGACTCCTTCAAAAGTAAAAGAAAATTTGTAGCCTTCCAAAATAAACTACGTTACTTCAATAAACATTCTCCTAGTTAAATGATCACTATAACAAGATATATTTGGCAACACGATGTCCATGTTAGCAAAAGCTCACTTCACTATTATACAGTGCGTCCCAGAATGTTAGCTTCAGTAACTTTATTCTCAATTTTCTAAAAAATGAATAATGGTATAATAATGAAATATATACCATTAGAAAGCTGAGTTTCTTGGCTTTCTATTGATGTGGTACCCATTAACTGGTTTTTTATATTTAGCTTATAATCCAAGAAAAAAACAAGTGTTTTAATCTAAAAATTCTTAACGATCAATTAACACCTCGTTTAATGAGCAAAATATTCATTGTTGTTTATAATTATGGTATTGATTTTTTACAAACCATTTGAGAATTCTCAAAAATTGTTACCAAAAATAAATAAAATGTTAACATAACATTAAAAGGTAGTTTTACACGATAAAAAGCTCATAGCGTTTTGATAAGAAAAATAATAATAAAAAATGAACAGAAATTTATCAGTAGATCAGCGAACATTTCTTGTACAACATTATTTGGAAACAATTTATTCGTAACTCACTTCGAGAAATGCAAAGAAGAGCTCAACTTTGCATTCAAAGAAATGGTGAACATGTAGAAGGACCTTAAAGTACAACTTTCTTATTGTTCTTTTTTTAAACGTTTTTATTGTAATGATAATTTTTTACTTGTGTTATAACTTTTGCTGTTTAATATTTTTATTGTTAACTGAGTTTTAATTGATCGTTAAGAATTTTTAGATTAAAACACTTGTTTTTTTCTTGGATTATAAGCTAAATATAAAAAACCAGTTAATGGGTACCACATCAATAGAAAGCCAAGAAACTCAGCTTTCTAATGGTATATATTTCATTATTATACCATTATTCATTTTTTAGAAAATTGAGAATAAAGTTACTGAAGCTAACATTCTGGGACGCACTGTAGAATACATAAGGTCCATTGATCAATAAATTATTCTTAAAAAAATTATTAAGCCGTGCATAATTCGTAATTTTGTTCCGCCAAAAAACTTAATCGAATGACTACTAATTTCCAAATAATAATTGATAAGACAATATAAATCGTTCCGTTTCCTTGATAGTCAAAAAGGCAATTGGCAATCATATATATCCTGTCTCGAACATCCTATGTTATCCTATCTAAAATTAATCTGTGTGAATCAACAACCATAGCAATGATGAAAGTTTACCACGGTTGCCAAACATATCCTGATTCACCATTTCTTTCCTAATTTACCTGATTTTTAACAAAACGTTTATTATCACTAGCTGTCCGGGTAAAACGTTTTTACCGATACAATTCCCATTAAGTTGCAATCTACAGTACAATCCGAAAGAAACTTTCCGTGTTCGCATAAGATAATTAGCTTTCACGAAGGGTCGAAAGGATTATCTATCTTCGTGTCCAGTTTAATCGCGTGTCAAAAAACTGCGTAGAATACAAAAGATTTTTAATAATGACTTCATATAACATAAATCTGTACACGAAAATCTTTTGTGGTTCTTCTGGAATAAACATATTTTTCTATATCATAAAGACAATCTTTAATTATAAAACTGAAGTTGTGTTTCAGTATCATATTCTGTATCATAAATTCGTTAACGTGTAGTAATATAAAAAAAATTGTGTAGCGTGTAAAAACATTTTACAGATTTGCTCCATAAAACCTTTTTACACGCTATATAATTCCAAAAGTCTGTGTATATACAAAAATAGTATCCTGTTGAAAACCTATTTCATATTCACACATAGGATACTAAGAGTAACAATTCAAAATCACTTTCTTTCGTTTGGTAGGAAAGGGTTTTTAACTTTGATTGGTTAAAGAAGACATATTTTGAGAGATGACTCATTCTATAAAAGTTAAGTTTGAGCTTTCAAATTGTTAGTGGCACACATAATATCATAAATTGAATAAATCAAGACAAAAGAACATTAAAGTGGATTTACACACATCAAATAATTTGATAGAAAAAGTAGAAATGCACTTTTTAGTAAAAATAAAAAACATGATCAAACCGCATTTATATATGCTACTTTGAAATTATTCAAGAAAGAGCGCAATACAGTATAATTGGCTTTCCTAACCAAATACTAAAAATTAGGGCCCAATATCCAAGCAAACAAAAAGGTAATTAAGGAAGCCTCCTCCTTGCTATGTTCAATAGGACTTCGAGATAATGATTTAATGATTAAAAAGCATTTCAAGAAGCACATCATTTCTTAATAAATATTCCAAAACATCTCAAAATGTATGAATCGATTTCATTCATTTTGGCGATACGCAAAAATGTTCAACACCTTCGCACAAATGAGTACTCGCAATATACAATAACTGTTTAGCTGCATAAAATAAGCACAGGTCAAAATAAATACTCTTAAGGTAGTTTCCTTAAGAATGTCATTATTTTATAGGATTAGAAACCAAATCATAAATATTAATGATATTTTGAAGATCATCATCATTTTTGATGTAATATTCATAGTATGGTTGTCGCACTAATGCAAGATTTTCTAACATTCTATTTTGTAATAAGTAAACGTTTTGCTTTTAAAGCGAAAGAATTTTTTAACGAGTCTAGGATTGCATCTTCCAGTAATCAACCAATTGGGGCGATTGTGACGTATGATGTATTTAAATAACCACGGATCATTAACTGAAAGATCGGCAAAAGCTTCTTCATCGTCTTCATCTTGTACATGATTATCCATCCGTCCAAAATACATCAAGCAAAGCAGAATTACTAACCTCGCCGTAATTTTCATTCTTTTTCTTTCTTTTTTTGTTATATTCCTGGAAGAATTAGTGATGAATTTTTAGAGCCTCTACGACCAGGAAAAAGAAATTTTATTTTTGCACACATACGTAAAATTATCTAACATTTCGAATTCCTACAAATGCAAAAAGAAATATGTGAGGAAACATAACGGCCTTTAATTGCATGTAAAAACAATTGGCGCAACCGACTGATCGAATGCAAAAAAATTAACCTCAACTACGGGGGTGATTACATGAACACTTTTCATCCCGGGCTAAAAAGTACCGAGCTAAAATGTACATCACAGTTCGAGAAATTTTTTACAGTCTGGTATTATTATGTTAATAAATCATTGCAGCGAGATGAAAAAGGCGTTTAAATCAAAATACGATAATGCTTAGAAATAAAGTTGTGCTAACATATAATATCATAGCACTTGTAAAAACAAGAGAATCAATTCGACAAAGTGAGCTGGCCCACTAACCGAGATGTCGCAGTACCTGGGATGAAAAATATATCATGTAATGACCCCCTAAAAATAATGAAAAGATTAAAATCACATAACATTTAACTCCTCTTGATGTACTAGAAAATATTTCCTCTTTTCCATCGGAAAATTTCAAAGCGTTTTTAACAAATAACTTTTAATTCTCACATTAATGGTTTGTATCATTTCCATTATGAGAGAACTAAAATGGAAAATCAAAAAACAATACATTTGATAGAAGTAATTAAAAGGTCGTCACACTTATCTGGTAACAAGATATGAGTGTATTTGAAACGAGACGTTTTTCAACACAAGAAAGCATTGAACCCAAAGTTGTGGGGCGTTGTAGTTGTGGGCGGCATACGGTTGGATTATTTGTTTATTATCTACATAACTGACTTAAAGCACCTTAACCCTGGGGAAGGGAGGCTCTCGGGGGTTTTTTCTATAACTTTGTAAGTATTTATAGTAAGACATTCAAACTTTGTAACTATTCCAAACTTTTATTTTGTTTTATTTTCGTAAAAATAAATTGAAAAATATGGCAAAGTGTTCCCATGGTAACCAATTTTTCTTGTTGGGGCATCAAATTCTGAATTTGTTTTTTTAGTAAAAAGTGCTTTTAACAGATAAATGTTGCTTGTTATTATACAATATTGTATTTTCAATTTATGAGTATTATTTCAATACTTAGCAATTATTAATCGGTTATAACTTATACTGTTCTATTGTCCGTAGATTTCACCTTAGGCCAGTTTTGATGATATCACGAGCTAAAATGATGACGTCATGTTATTTAAAGTTGTTTATTAAGTATTCGATAACAAATGTGGTAAGTTTTATGGAAAAAGCATAAGATTTGTAAATACTGAGAAGCATTTTCCATGGAAACTCCATAAGTGACCACGATCTCACAGGAGCGATTTGCAAAATGAATTGCAAAAGATTCCAGCCACATAAAATGTCAAAAAGAACTTTTTCACACTATGACGAAGTGTAATTTAAAAACGATCTCCGAAATACAGACTGGTTTCCTGCTTTTAACTGTAACAACATTGATGCAGCCTGGAATATCTTCAAAGATATATTTTTACGTATCGTCGACAGCCATTTACCAATGATTGAAAAAATTGTTCGCGGTAAAGATTGTCCCTGGTTAACACGAGATATCAGAACCATCATGAGAGATCGAGACAAGGCTTTGAAAAAAGCTAAGAAATCGAGAAAACGGTAGATTGGCAAGCGTATAGACAGAAACCGGGTCAATATCTCGATACGAAAAGCCAAACAAGATTTTTTCAAATCGAACTTCCATGAAAATGACAACAACCCAAAGAAATTCTGGGATTCGATTAAGAAATGCTACCCATCAAAAGAAGAAAAAACGACGTCTAAAGTCTTTGTAACCGACGTTATATGTCGCCTCTTCTCCGCAATGATTTTTTTATTATAGATGCATCGAATGTTTTCTTGGAACAAACTCTAGTTGACATTTTTAACAATTGATTTTACTAATAGAGTTTACAACTTACTCTGGCAGTTGTGATCTGTTGTAATTTAAGTAGTAGTGATATCTGTTAAGATACTTAACTTATAAACACCTGGATGGTTTTGTCCATAGTTCAGTGTGTATTTACAAGGGGGCTGGGTGCATGGGCCTCCATCATGGGTTGATGCATTTTCTATATTACAAAGTTTAAAAGAAGTTTTTTGTAGTTATAACATGAACTAGATGCCCTCGCGCGCAAAAGGATTTCTGCTAATACTAGCTGATCATAAAGAATAACAGAGACAAACCATAATGACATAAGAAATATCTTTCAAACTTTATGCGAATAACTTAACAGGGTATCGTAAAGTGTCATAATAACTAAGGGAATGACGCTAATTCCAAGCTTATTCCCTTTGGAAACTAAAAATCAAATAACACAGAAAGCGCTAATATCTATTGAAAGAAATGTTACAAGTGTATAAAGAGCATTAAATTTCTTCTTAATATTTCATTTTGAGACATCCCGTAATTATCAAGCAAAGAATACGGACATTTGCAAATAATACGTCACGAATCAAAATTATTATTAGATGTAAAAACCTTATAATCAGAAAGCCTATGAGATTTTTGACTTACAAGTACATAGATACTGTTTTAGTACACGATTTTTTTTTTATAAGCAACTTAGAATTTTGGTCAGAACTCGAGTTGCTTATTTTTTAGCCAAAATCTATATCTGAAGTTGCTTAATGGTTGCTTAATTTTCTTAACAAGTTTTAGTGTAAAATACGATAGAAGAACTCAAGAGTGATGACTTTAAAAGCTTAGAACTCAAGATTATTTTTTACCAACATAAGAAAAATATGTATAAAATCTATAAATTCCTAATTAAAAAGCACGTTAAAAATGTTTCTGTGTTCGTCCTCTTCGTTTTCGGCTTCATCTTCTCCATCAATTTCTTCACCTTCATCATCTGATTCAGGTAAAATGTCACCTGGGTTATCCCTTACTTCTTCTGGCATAGGAGTCTCTATAACTTCAACTTGATTGTCAATATCGACAGGAGGTGGAACAAGATAACCAGGCATGCCTTCAGGATTTATCTTATCGTCCTCGCTACCATCAGCCGTAATTAGACATCCTGTTTTCTCAAAGCTCCTGTAAAGCATACGAAGGAATTGCCCATCTTTTGATGTTTTTCGGTAAGCTTCACCCACCCAATTAGTAATCAAAATTCGGCGATCTTTAGCGAATAGTTTACGGTCATCATTACCAAGCCAGAGTTCGATGTTTTCATCATTTTCGAGCCAGATATTTTGTTCTTCTTTAATATGTGATTTAAAAGCTTTTCCTGGTCCAGCGTCAACGGGTTGCCAATAATGTGTCCCATTAGGAACACCAAACCAGACAATACCTTTATGCTGTCGAACTTCTTTCAAAAACTCATCACTAGTTTGGGCTGTAAGGTTATCGCAGAACAGAACATACTCATCAAGGTTATCGACAGCCTTTGAAAGAGTGTTTTTCACCCAATTCACGGAAAACGCTGTATCCGCCCATGCATTTGGTTGCCAGTAAACATCCACATCACTGTCATATGCTGCGAGTTCATCTTGGCTAATCCTTTTTCCAGTACCTCGAAAAATCAATGCCGGCTTCACCATTCCTTCAGGACTGAAACACATTTGAAGGGTAGCTTGTCGCTTATCAAGCCCACTGCCAGGTTAAGCTATCCATACTCTGTGGTCCCTTCGTTCTTTTACTTTCTATAACAAACGGGAGCGGAATTTGATCGACATTGATTCTCTTTTTTGGTGAGAACCTGCCCCATTTTATATCGTAAGTGAGTTTTCCACTTCCAGACTTTATCACCTTCTCCCTCAAATTTGAATGCCATTTCATCAGAGTCGGGGCTTGCTTATTCACATCAACTTGGCGCTTACGTTGAACACATAGCATGCGAATCTTATGTTTCCTTAAAAAATGAGTGATGGTTGACTTCGGCAATTTGTTGGCATTCGGGCTTTGCTGCAGATGAATTTGATTGGCTCGGACATACAACCACTCAAAATTAACTTTAAGTCCCTTTTTTCGTGCTTCGTTGAACTTCTCATACAGTTTGTTAAACAAAGCTTTGTGTTTGTCCCCTCTTCGACACTTCTTGAACAGCATGTTTTTCTTGCTTTCGTTGTAATTTCTGTAGATTTCCTTTTGTTTTGATTTACATCGTGTTATCATACTTTTTATGGACATTGTATTTTCTTGCTACATCCCTACTAAGCATACCATCGTTTAAGTCATTCAGAGCATCAACCTTTTCCTTTAAGGTATAACTCTTCCGTTTGTCAGCAACTTTTGGCAATTCATTAACTTCAACATCCGTAACAAGCTTCTCTAACACCGACTTCACAGTCTTTTCAATATCATCGTACTTTTTCCCATCATTTATTTGATCTAAGCGCATTGACTTTGGCTCTTTATCATGTTCGCCTTGATCCGACAACTTATTTTTGCACCAAAACTCGTGCATCGAAAGAGCTTGCGATGTCTTTAGTGTTTTTTTGCAAACGATACATTCATGCAGGTTATCTTCTTTTTCCTTTGGCACTACATTAACCAACTCACCACGATGCGAAATCTTTTTGGTAAAACCAAAGTTGAATAAATTCGTCTGTTTTCTCTTACTCATCGTCTCAGCAGCGTGTCAAACAAATAACATACACAACACTGATTAAAAAACACAACGAAGTCAAAAGTTCAAAACTGTGACGTTCGAATGTGAAAAGAAGACATTGTATTGGGGCAATGACTTGGTGTATCACTATTTTCAAGAACGTAGCAACTGCAATGTAAGCGCCTAACCCTTACTCAGAACACGAAAGTAATGGGTCTTTTTCATGGTAGTGATGCACCAAGTACTTGCCTGTATTGGCGGGCATAAATGAAATTTACGCCCGCTGAAATCTCATTTGAAGGGTAGCTTCATTATTTTTGAGTTATGTAAAAAATCGAGTTGCTTATGTTTGCATTTGTTCAGAACTGAAGTTGCTTAATATTTTTTAAGATCGAGTTCAGTTGCTTATAAACGAGTTGCTTATAAAAAAAAAATCGTGTATCAAGAGAAAGGAAAATAGAAAATAAAAACCTTTAATCGTAACCGTAAAAAAAACCCTTTTGATGACGTATCTATCTTTTATGACCACGTTGACAATTGTTTTTAATTAATTTAGAATGTATGCGTGCAAAACGTTTCGAATCATTTCAAATTTGAATTCCATTATGACATATATACTGTTTTGGTAGCTAAATGTCTCTGTGATTAAATATCTACATAATGTTTCATGTTAAAGTATTTTACTATCGAGGCCAATTTGTTTTGCAGGCTTTATATACACCAAATACAAGTTTTTTTTGCTATTAGTAAAACAACAGCAGAGAATATCGGGGTAAGAGGTCAAAATTCCAAAATAATAATTTTAAATGAACAAATACAAACTTTATTGTGAGAGATTTATGTTTAAATCGTAAATCCAAAAATTAAAATACCCTGGAAGAAGCTGTGCTGTACATATCCAGAGCTCTACAGAAGACAGAGTCGTAGCTAGAGATCAGTCAAAGCTTGTGGAGGAGAGTTTAGTCATTTAAAGTAGAAAAGGAAAACGTGCAAGTAACCTTAGACTGAAAAAAAGATCGCAACGTTGGACTCCTCAACTTTTTTGACTGACCCTGAATAAGCTTATGGAAGAGGTACAGCCACATCATCATGAGATGCATCCTCACACCACAGAACTCTAGCTAAGAAATGTATTAAACTACTAAAAAGTTTTGTGTATAACTTTAAAAAAACTTAATAACTAACTATGTTATTAATAAAATTTGCTACGCAGAAATCCAATAATCGTGTTATTACTTTAATGCAGATAGGTAATGATTTTTTCTCACTGGAATCAACTTTCGAGAACGTTTTGTTTCATCATTTTTCTGCGTAGAAAGATTATGAAATCAATATATAACGGTACGGTGTGGGTGTGTAATCACCCAATTCGCCAGCGAATATCAAGAATGCCCCCAAATTTATGAAAATCAAAATACGTTAAGGACAAAATTTTTCGAGGTTGGAAGGTAAAAATCAGAATTTATTTTCACAATATTGATATATATTTTGAAAAATGAAGGGGATATCGATAACGAAATGTTTCACGTAAAATGTCTATACATCTTTCGGCAAGGATCTACAAAAAATCCGCACTTCTTACTTAATTTCTTTGTTAATTATCAGTTATTTTGATGCTTATCTTGAAATTCGATTCTCACAGAACTAAATCAGTCGATAATTGCGATAAAAAAAATCGAAATCAATTTGTAACATTGAGCAAAGATTAATGAATTCAAAATTAGACTACCAAACAACAATGTTTTTATCTTTTACAATACAAATATATACAGATAACGACAAAAGTATTCTGGATACATATCCTCCAAATATCTTGGTGTAGAGGGAGAGGGAATGATGGTGTTTTATCAGGTTGACGATAAATGTACTTGTCCCAACATTACAAATGACGAAGAAGCAAGAGCAAAATGTTAGTTAACGTAAAATAATTCACCATCATGGTAATCGTTTTAGGTTGTCTTTTCAGAGGGTTCCAAAGGTCTTTTTGTCCGAAAATGTACCATCCAAATGTTTTTGTCCTTATTAAAGACAAATCAAAGACAGCATTTATTCAAAAGTCATTTTTTTTCTCCAATGTTTCAATGTTATACCGTACGTTTGGGCCTGGTCGACAAATTTTTATATCATATTTAAGTTAGCAAAATCAGCAAATGAAACATTGAAATCACAAGTATTTATATATATATACATTTTCCAAACTATTTGTCAACTACATAAAAAGAATTGAATAGCAAATTTACGGTCCCGAAAACATTTCCTTGGAAGTAAATTTTGATATCTCGTGTATCTGATCTTGCCAAAATAGCTCCGTTCCACTCCGCAATAATGTTAGAACAAAACAAGGCTAGGCGGCTAGACCATTTCATCACTTTTTAATCTATCATTATAAAAAGGATTTTCTTCTTAAAAATTTTCAATATCAAGAGGAAATTCATCTTGCTCTAGAATTGTGTCACCATCAACTTCCCTGCTTATGCTATTAAGTTTGATTAGAATACAGGTACAGGGCGGATCAGCTAGTAGGCACGCGCCGCGTTCTTTCAAATTCGATATCTATAGTACTGTTAATGGTATTGACTTCATAATTCACTGCTATAGTAAGGATTAGAATTTTAATAAAAAAAATATTTTCTCAAGGATTTTTGCTTATTTGAGGTACAACTATTTTCCCCAAAACGTACTACTGTTAAATCTGAGGCACGTTGAATTGATTTTAACCCTTATATGCATCATAAATGTCCATATTATTTTAGACCTGTCGAGCAATATATTTTGTTACAATTTTGTTCCAAAATATTTCTTAGTTTTCCAATATTTCAAAGATTTTTTTCGCACCATTTATAATATGAAAAATTATAAGAACAGTAAGTTCAGAACGTAATAATCCGTAAATTTTATCATAAATTATTTTTTTGTAAATCATGAAAAATTTGCTTACCTAGTTAGTAATGTGCTGGCGTCAGCAAAATTATTATTGGAATTATTAGAATAGATACAGAAAATGTTATGCTATATTCGTGCCAAGTTTCATTGTCGTAGCATGAGTAGAATAGCTTTTAAAGGGGACGAGCTTAATAGCACTTTTCTTTTTAAGTTTCGGTTACATTGCGCTTACGATATTTTTTTTTTCCATATCCATATTGACATTGTCTTTTTCAGTTGTGTTTTTCCTTAGCTTGCGATAATTCAAATACTGGTCAGATGTATCACCTTTAGTGATAGTAAGTTAAATAGGTGATAGTGTAAGTTATATAAGAACAAGAATCAGGAAACCATTATAATTTGAAGTCCGTATGTTTGGCTCAAAAAACACACCAGTATCACTGTTGCCGTCTATGAATCCAACATATGAATTCCGAGGCATAACAAACATTAATGGAGGATTCCAGCAATGATAAAGTTTTAGGTAATTCGGCAATCATCAAATAGATATTAATAAATATTTATTAACGGATTTTTATATTTTACCTACAGAAAGTTTTAACATGTTATGTCGACGTTTCAAAATAAATTGAGCGAATTGTCAACAATTTCATTTCGACAAATTGGAACCTTGTATTGGCTAAACTTTCCAATTCGACAAATTTGATTCCGTAAATTTAATCTTGTATTTAATCGTGTATAGACTTAACTCGAAAGTTTAGGTTTGTTTACATCCCAAAATAAGTAAACTTTTCATCCATCTTATTAATAACTTGAGAAAATAAACTTCAGCACCATTTGGTAAATTCAACACAATATACATCGCTGGATCGTCCAGTTTCGTTTTTTCCTGTTTTAGCAGCATTAAATAAAATAAGAGATATGAACGAGGTACAGAAATTACGTTTCGATTAGGGAAGGTATTGAAAGTAACATCTCATGCATAAATTGGATGGTAACATAATTAAAATTATAATTATATTATAACGCACTCTCGTGACTTATGTGACTTATAAAAGGAGACGTCATTTCGAAATGATTTTATTCCATTGTAATTTTTTCAAAAATGGGGGAAGGTATTTGTCATTGGATAATATGCATTTGTTTCACATTGTAAGTTTTCTCTGTATATTGTAAGTTTAGACAAATAAATATAGATTATAATGCATCCATTGTCCTTTCTTTTTGGGTAATCGTCATCTGTCATTATTTGTTTCTCTCATTCGAATGTAGCATTTCCAAAAGGGAAGTTGGTCATATTTCAAGAAAATTGATGGAAGCTTTCAAATTACTTGATTACTTTTTTCCTTTGAAATATGTGTGTAAGCCCTGGCTATATTTTTTATACAACGTTCCACATCTAACTCTGTAAGTTAACCGTACCATGTCTTCGATTATTTGTGGGTATTTCGCCAGTTCTACTCGTTAGTTTAAGGGCAGGTTCGAAGTGTATCATTGTCTGCTCTGATAACAACCTCAGTTTTACAGGTGTATCATTGTCTGCTCTGATAACAACCTCAGTTTGATGTCCTTCAAACATCTCGTTTCCACTTTCGATGCAAGTTCGGTTTGTTTGAAAAGGTTTTCACATGACTAAAGGAAAATAAAAAACCTACAAAGAGTGTTGCCTATAACGATGTGTCCATTATATGAGATTTCCCCTAAAGGGAAGTTTGACTGAAATAATATACAGTGAAACCTCTCTATAGCGGACACCTCCTTATAGCAGACACCTTTTCACAGGTTCGGATGCCTTTTTCTCCACGAAGTTCCCACTTTTACTTAACGGACACCCTTTATAGCACATTTTTTGGTCCCAGTGGTGTCCGCTATAAAGAGAAGTTTGACTGAAATATATATAGTTGTCATCACATCATTTGCTGAACAAAAGGTTCGGACAAACAGTAGAATCTCTATAAAGCGGACATCTAATCATTCCATAAATATACAGACATCAGTACTAACTACCAACTTTACTCAGTGTTGCAACAAATTATTGTTACCTTTACGGAATCGTTCAGCACATTCAGTTGGTTGGGATGTAATGCAACCATTTCCCGTGCTTTCAACCAACGCCATATAATCAAACATGTTCTCCTCCACAGTGACTGAATGAAATAATTATATAACATAGGGCCCTACGTTCTTTAACATACATAACGGACACGCCACAAAGATTCAGGAGGTTGGGAGAAGTGACATATAGTTCAACTCACAATTTCTCCTCACTTAAATTTATGGTACAAACCTTATAAATTCTGTCTGGGTAAGTGATTTAAGAGTCGGGTTTCTTTCAAATGATGTTATTGCGTCAGCAAAAGAAGCAAACTTAAGCGAAATGCTTTGCAGATGGAGCACATTTCGCAAGATCAAATATGTATTACGTCATAGAAATTTTTATATACAAGGCGCATCTTTTTTTCTTTTTTTTTTTTTTTTGCAATGGCTTGCGGCACTCTTTGCTTCAATTACCCAACCTCCGATATATTGTTTGACCTTATTTTGGTGTCGTTTTTGACAAACTTATCGAGCAATATTACGTAACTTTAGGAAAACAGTTTTACTAGAACTTCGAATACTCTGCTATTCCTAAAACCTTTGCTGTTGTTTTTTTACTGCTAGGTTCTTTATAATGTTAGATGATAAGTTTAGTGTTTATAGGAGTATTTTGTATTAATTTTCTTTTCTTGTTTGGTCATTCACAATGTAGTGAAGAAAATAAACCACGGAAAATAAAATTTAAACACTTTTCAAAAATGCTTTCGATGCTTTCAACTATTTTCTGATTTTCGAATTTTCTTTTTTATTATTTCGAACATACTCTTCCTCACCCAAACCTTAATATAGGGATAAGACCGTAAATTTATAGTGAGGATAAATTGTCAGTAAGACAAACTGTTTGTAGGAAAATTAATTTCACAGACGAATTTTGCCTCGCTGTGATCCAGTGGACACCGAAACTGATACTGTCGATGGGATTACAAAAGCCATAAAATCGACATCCTGTCAGAGGAACAACCAATTCAATTACTGTATTTATATGAATAAGCACCCGGGCGTTAATTTAAAAATTATACTTGAAGGCGCTTATTCAAACGGGGCGCTTATATAGGAAATAAAAAAGGGAGAAATAGTGTTGTTGCCGAAATCATTATGATACACTGTAACTGAAAAAAAATAATAATATAGCATGAAAAATATAGGGTCGTGCTTATAAAAATCACTTATCAAATTGGAATTTTACAAGAAGGCGGTTATTCAAGAAAATGCAGTATAAAAATGAGTGAGTGAGAACGTGTACGTAGAACCTTTAACGGTTGCCACTTGTAGGGAATAAATGCGCTGTCAAATGATAAAAAAAATATCAGGTTGTTTTTGAAGAATGGTGCTAAGATTTCAATTCGATTTTGAAAATCTGACTTAAAAATGGAGAAATAATGACCTTTTTAATCACTACCTTTATTCATCACTACCTTTTCGTCTTCTGAAAGGATAAAAAGAAAAACTCTTTGTTTCGATTTTACTTTTTTTCTCCTTGATCACACAAAAAAGCTGCCCACATGATAAAAGGAAGTGAAATATTGGTCGTTATGTTGAGGTTTCGATTTGAGCATTCGACCAGGAAAACGGATTGGAGAGTGTGGCCGTTATTAGAGGTTCCATTGTATATCCATTAACGTTGTTTCTCTCACCTCTAACAATGCATTGCGATAGTCCTCGTACAATATCTCATGTTTAACTTCTCGAATGTTCATAGCCAGAAATTGAAATAATTCTTCTGCTAAATCCTTGTTTGAATTCTGCATGGTAGAAAGACATAAACGCTACACAACCTTGTACCCAGGGCCTCGTTTGAGTTCTTCGAAAAGAACAGGAGAACCTAGGTACGAGGTTGAACACTATAAATCCCTGCATTATTTGCTCATCGACTTCCCAAATATTGCAAATATGGAAAAATTAGTTGCTTAGTAACTGTGTATCAAAAACATGATTTGATAATGAGTTAACTGCGAGATTTTTATCTAAAGAAACTGGAACTGAATAAACTAAAACTTAGAACTGATGGCTATTGGCATGCCTCGATCGTCAATACTTTACTGTCAAAACTATGTTATTTTTGTCTGGTTTGAGAACAATGTAGCGTAATGAGAGACTTTGAACGAAAAAGTTGTCTTGTTAGATAAACATACATAGAGCGTATTAGCTTGGCCGAAGTAATAGATCTATGTAGTTCATATTTTTTTGGATCTGTTCACATGACAGAATTTCAACCAATCCACGGTGTTATGTATAATCATGTGATCAATAATTATGCAAAACAAACTGTAGTTAGATATAGTTCAAAGTTAAAAATATCGACAATAAAGCTTCACAAAAGATATCTGGAACAGGGAATTTTCTAATTACTGTTGTAAGAGAAGTTTTCAAGAAATTCATGAACCAACCATGATTGTGGTGATTGTGGTCGTTCCGCAAAATATTTTCTCCAACATGTTATCTCCATCATATCTGCTCAATCTTTTGGAGAACAATTCCACAGTGAAACAAATCTAAAGGAAAAAATAGGGGAATCTTGAAGAGAAGGGGTGTTTCCACTCTGCAGTGTCTTGGGCAGGGTGGAAAAAAAGTGATCGTGAAAAAACTTTTTCCAGGAATTGTTTTCTATTTTTAACTATCAAGGAGTTTCCAGAAGTAACGGCCACCCTGTTGTGATAAACAATTTCACAGTTACTGCACCACTTTTACTACTAAAAATATGTTTAACTTTTCTTTTTTCCATAGAGAAAGACAGTCCATTCACAGACTTAAATTATGGGCACGCTGACGTCAGAGTTCCCAATTCTTGATCTAACGACTTTCTGGTAACATTCCCCCAATTAATGCTGACAAGAGAAAATAAAACTTATCTAATTCCGTACCTAGAGTCTTTTGAGCAACTGACGTAAGTTGACAGAAAGAGAACTGGGTACGGGGTTGTGAACTTACCTTATCATTAATATTTTCAATGGTGTCTTGTCTCAATTTTTGTACAAATAGCGATACGTCGCGATGGTACGCCATCTAGAATCCCATGATATATTGAATATGATAGTCAAGAGCGTTTTAACTTACGTGCAGATCTTATATGAAGACCTGTTTACCGTGCTAGCATGTCTTCTTTGAGAGGACTGGATTCCAAACAGAAAGAAGCAACTGAATTTAGTTCTCGTTAAATATTGAGTTACTTCGATTATATGATCTAATCATTGCGGAATCTCTATATATAAAGCAAACATCTCCATGCAACGGACACATACTCTATGTACAGATTTCAATCAACTTCTCATAGGTAAAGTCTATATAAAGCAGCGCCTTTTTTTCGAACCGATGATGTCCGCTTTATAGAGATTTCACTGTATATCGGTTTTATCAAATAATCGAAATATTTTGTTAATTTATTTTTTTCAGAAAGCAAGTTTACTTGGACGATAAAATAAAAATTTGCGATCATGACAATAGAACTCTCCGTAAATTACGTTAGCCAGAAGCTGCCCTAACGTAAATTACGTCAGCCAGAACCTGCTCTTACGTGGATTTTCGGAGTGGTCTATTATTTTTTGGCTACCTGTTCATCTGCCAGGCATATGACGTTTATGGCGTAACAACATCGATATGATATCACGAAACCAAAACCAGGTTTTTGCTGATGTAAAACACTTTTGAAATCGGCGTCAGCCCTATAAATACGCAGAGAAGAAATAAGGGGGTCCATGTGAAACCACCATTATTATTGTTACCATATATATATATATATATATATATGGAGATAATATATCACGTGACCTCAGTAGTACGCACACTTTCTTTTAAAATTTGAATCGGAGAAGTTGAATTTTAGACGGTACTAAAAAAATAAGCTCCTATAAATAGAGAAACAAAATCATAACTTAAAGTGCGTTTCAAAATTACATGCACACATTTTATACTCCTTGCCATTTAGCCAAATTTGAATTTATTTAAATCATTTTGGTTTTTGCTGGTATTAATATGCAATAAATATAAACTTTAAGAGTCATGCTAAATCAATTTTGTGCTAATTAATTAAAATATTTAAAAGAATAACATATTTTCTTTCTGTTTTCTTATATTTTCTGTGCTTCCAATGTAGAGTCTTCCTTGTCACTTTATTTCTTTGTTTATATTTTTATGAAACCGGCAAATACGGGAAAATATTGACCGGCCACGTAATGTCAATTAACCAATCATAATGGTCTATTGCGAAAAGATAAAGACCTTTCATGATCCACCAATCAGACACAGTCCTTCCATGATCAACCAACCAGGCAACAGTTGGAAAGGTCACGAGAAGAACTGAACTTTTTAAAAGTAGGTGGTGAAAGCCAAAGAAGTGTTTAATTAGAATAATACCTTTTCAACAGATATTTACTGCTGTCCGCTGACATTCTTTTAAATCGACCATTCAGATGCTGCATGAACGATTCGGATGGCCAATTTAAAGCAACAAGGAAGTCTTTCACATCGGCAAGGTTGCTGTACAAATGAGACGATGTCTTGCAGCAGTTTTTTCTGCAAAGATCGGAAATTCATTTCCTCGGTCAACTTTCAAATAAACATACAATGAATAATAAATAAGATCAATAAGCAAATAAATAGAATTAATAAAAATAAAGAACAAAAAATGAAATAAAATAAAATTATCTCACGTGAAGAAGGAAGAAGAACGTTCACACTGACCTTTCTAATTGCTCATAAGATTCTTGTGATAAATCTTCGATTAGTGTGTCCATGATAAACTTCTGTTGTTCATCTAAGTAATCGATCACAATAGGTGCAAAACACGCACACAGGTGTTGGTGAAATGAACCGTTCGCCAACGATGCTGTAAAAAGATAAAATAGAATTAGGGAATGCCGAAACTAACGAAACTAAGGAACTACAAAACTAACGCCACCCTCTTTTAAACGCCACCCTAGAAGAGACGCCGCACCTCGTAATTAACACTTCCCACTATAAAACCCCACCCTCCAATAAACGCCGCAGCTAAAACCTTCGAACTTTTATAGACGCCATTACATTTTAATTGTGGAAATACGATAATAAACGATAATAAACGATAAAAATAAACTTGTCACGAAATTTAAGCATACAGTTTCTAAAATTCAAACTAGAAGAGTTGAAACTAATACCGTGCTGAATGCAATATGCGTTCAATATATTGAACAACGCCAGAACTTCAATCGTGGCGTAGGGTGGCGGATACATGACTACGGGTGGATGCTTCAGTACGCTCTCCCAATCTCCTGCACATAGCAGCCACGTATATTCTTCGTATCGCATGAGAATTTCGTTAAATTTCAGAAGATCCTGTGAAAGTCAAAATGGCTAGTTTGATCAACATCTAAACAACCTTGTCACCAGGGCCTCTTGCCTTTTTGACATACCAAAGCAAAGTATAAATCAAAAGGGCAAGAAACTCTGGAGAAGAGGTTGACATGTAGCAGTTTCAATGAGAAGAGACTCATCATCACTCGAATGTAGTAGAAACTCGAAATTAATAAATTTTAAATCATGAGAGAGAGACCGAAATGTGTTCACAATAAGGAGGTTGTCTGTTGAGCAGAGATTTGGACTTTAAGAAAAAAATACGTCTGTTATATGTGACACCCGTTTCACACCTCTTTTCTTAAGAATGTCTTGATAAGCTCATAATCTATACTTTCAGCTCAAGAAAACGGTATTATCACATCACAAATGTTTAGTTCTTTGTTGAATTGGTGTGTAGAGTAATGGTATCACTCGCACGCTCACACGACCTGGAAGAAATGCACCCTTGAACAACTTCTTATTTACCGCCAAATCATGACACAATATGACAAAATCTTTCTACGAATATGATATTTTTGCATAATGCATTTTCATGTCCTTCTCCAAAGGTGTAGCTGGAGCTCAGTCTAAATTTGTGGAGGAGAGTTTAATCATTTAAAGTAGAAAAGGAAAATTTGTGGAGGAGAGTATAGTCATTTAAAGAAGAAAAGGAAAACATGCAAGTAACCTAATCGACACTTAAGACTGAAACGAAATATCATAACGTTGGACTCCTCCACTTTTTTTGACTGACCCTGAATACGCCTATGTTCTCTGCTGAGCACGAAGCATTGCGAGAGGAGGGCATGCCCGGCTAGTTCTTTTCCAGACAATTAAGAAATACTCGCTTATTTTTTAATAATTTTTTAATTTATTTTTAAATCAACCAGCTTTATCAGTGTTACTTTTTTGTCGCTTTGAGCCTATTATGATGATTTGATAGGTAGTGCTTATAAGAAAAAACCTTTCAAAGCACAAGTATGAATGCGTTAGAAATTGGATTTTACCTCAGCATAACATAATCGAACAGTTTCCATATCATCCATACAAGCTTCAATCAGACATCTTAACTCCATTAAATGTTTCTTATCAGGTACACGCCCTTTCAGTTGAAAATCTAAATTGTGACGAACACCTTCTTTATTATCGTGTGATCGTTTATGAGCCAACCCAACAGAGACACTATGTGATTTCAATGTTACATGGACGCCCTCACATCGGCTGAACGATTGCTGGGCGTCAAAACGACGTTGTTTGCCTGCTTGGAATGCGCCCTGCTTTTTTGTTTACGCCCTTATTATTGCTTACGTTTTTTGCGCCTTCAGGAAAGAGCGGACGTTATTAAAAAGGACAGACGATAGATGCATTACATCTGACGATTCACGGTTGTCAAATTTGTTTTGAACCTTCCTAGCAAGCATACAAATAGCGTTTAAACGCTGTGAGTACGTCCATATAATATTCAAGTGATATTTTGTTCCTGCTAGGTGAACACCGTATTCAGTCCTTTGATATCACAACAAGCAACATTAAATTCGCAGTATAAGTATTTTTGAACACTTCAAAATATGAAAAAACATACCTAACTCATGTTCATCACAGATCTCAGTATAATTCAGAAGAGCAGCTTTCCTTATGTAAGGGTCCAACATCTTCTGTGTTTCTTTTTGCGTAACCCCATCCATTGAAAGGATCTATTTTTCATAGTGCAATGAAGAGGCAAAAAAAGGTTTGTAATTACTCAAGGAGTAAACATGAATAGCTCAAACAAAAGATAAAAACATCTTAGATGTTAAAATACCAACTTTGAACAAGGACCGTTTGTGTCTTTTTGGTATGAAGGTGACGAGGCCCTGAGTTTGAGATTAGTTAAAATACGTTTTCCCCACCAATATTGCGCTTAAGTGATGACGTCATTTAAAGAGATTAAAATAAAGCGGGCGATACACGATCCAATTTATCGAATACAATTGGTCTTATTCAGTTATCTATTCAATATATAATACAACTACCGTGATGCAATGCAAAAACATCACTACGGAAAATGTTCATGTACAAAATTGATATTCTCACTGCCATTTAAGGACATGCTTAAACAAACCCCAAAGAGAGTAATGAGAGGATTGCATTGCGGCAGTTGAATGATTTATTATATAGATAACTTTATAAGTTGAACAGGCAATTTGCTGAACCCAATATGTTTTAATTTTGGCGATACACGGTTCCAATTTGTTGATATCGAATTGTTGACAATTCCTGTCGAATTCGACGAATTTGATCCGATAAATTTGATTGTAAAAATTTTCTCAACTCGATTTGTAGACAATAATATTGAGATTTGTCTTATTTACCAAACAACAGATACCATACATTTTTGTTTATAATTGGATGATGACGGAGACAAAATTACAGTGAGATTAAATTTTCCAGATCACCTGATAATACAATGTTATGGTGTTCATCAGAAATCCTTTAGGTTGACCGAAAGGGAAGTATTTTCTAAAAGGTGAAAGTGAAAGTAAAATTGTAATCAACTGTAATGAACTTTTCATTTAAACACCCTTTTTTGTGCATTGCAAAAAGAGAAAATTACAAACTCACAAGTAAGTTGGATTAACTGAAAGAATAAATTACATCAAAACGAGGCAGAATATACTGACCAGACCAGTGTTTAAGCGGAAATTCGGAAAAAAGCGTATCCTATTTCATTTCTTATATTTCTTGGTCTGGGGGAGTCTATTGTTAAGTTCTATTAGTGATACTTTTAAACTACCTAATTGTAGTGGCTATAAAGACTCTCCATGAAACGCTCTAAAAGTGGATTCCACTAGACGACATAGGCAGAAAAAAAACTGACTTAATAAATTTTCATCTGCGCATTTTTCAACTCAGTAAACATTTCTTATCCCCATTGATGCGTTCACAAAGTAATTGTAATTCACATTCTCCCATTTTCAACCTCTCCACACCCAACCACCCCTCTCATGTATCATTAATTTCATTGCATTTCCATTGGAACAACGTTAAAAAACTCTCGCCGCAAAAAAAACGAGTATACTTTGATCAACAAAGTCTTTACGACTACTCACCGGAAATGAACGACTTGTTTACATAAATGGTCGTGTAGTCGCCACTTTAACTCGGTGAATTTATGAAACTCGTCTATGGTAACTGGAATCTGGTGCTTGATATTGCTGCAAATGAAATCAATTGATTGATTGATTGTTAATATACTAACCCTCTAAGTGGGTCATTCATTTGTGGCAGCCGTAGCATACCAAACTCAACCCCAGGACCGTATTTTGATAGATTTTCAGGGCTTCCTTTGCCGCCGTCCAATTTGAACGTAAACTTATTTACTATAATGTACTTTCCAATCGCCGCAAAAGTAACATATCAAATGAAAATTGGAGCCACGACCTCTCGCTTGCCGGGCGATTGAGCTACCGATTACACTACCCTAATTCAACCTAATTCTTTGAACGTGCTTTTCGTCTTGGTAAAACATAGCCTTAGTGAAAGTTATCTCAGGAAAAAAAGTTTCACAAATATCAGAAAATTGAGAAAATTAAAAAACGAAGGTTCTATAATAGCTGTCTAGCTGCCTAATTGGCCCTTGCTACGCCAGCTCTTATTGGCATTATTTTTGAAAAGTGTATAGTTTTCATTGCATTGGTACGACTAAAAAATAGATATCTTAAAAAATAAATATTAGATATCTTTGGCAAAAATTCAACATTCCACGCCGATTAACGCGTATTGCGCATCAACGCGACCAACGCGTATGGAAACCTTACTTACATTTATGCTTATTTCCACGCCTGTGGTGTGAACAGGGGCCTAATAAGACATAAAAATCATGTGGAGAATTTTCTCAAAAACCTTGTAGTGTCTTAAACATCAACTCAATTTTTCACATTATTAAGGCTAATTCCCCCTTAAGTTTTCTGCTCGACAAACTGTTTTCCCAGTAATTCCTGATGACTACTCACCCGTTGAAATTCATGTATGGTGCAATTACCAAGAAGGTTTTTTGAAATGCTTGTGGATTAATAAGGTATCCAGTTTGTGCTTGTTCCAGCAGATCCGTTATAAGACAAAGATATCGATGACAGAAATCCACATCATACCGTGTACAATAGTTATCTAATAATTCAATTTCATTGGACAATAAGCATCCCTAGAATTGAATGCAGTGATATCATTGGAGAAAAATGTATCGAGCTGAACTGGAAAGTTTCAAAAACCATGATTGATTCTCAACTACCGTAAATGACCGTTGAACGCCCTGGTTGTTTATTTAAGCATCGAAATTTTACCGTGGGTCTTTCAGAACGGGTGTTTATTTAAGTAAATTTTTTGTTGTAGTATGTATTTGTTATCAATAAAATTCAAGGTTATTTTTGATGAACTTTGAAGAAAATATAGTGCCGCCAACTTGATATTAAAATAGAGAATACATTACAAAATATCCGTGTTTCAAAACTAAACGGCTATTTCAATTTTTTTTCCTAATTTTAGATAAACTCCCACGAGCACTTAGGTCATTGGGGAGGTCTAACCTTGGCTGTTTATTCGATCATCTTCTTATACTAATACGCAATCTTGCTTTTTTCTTACCTAACTTTAAAAGAAAGAACTTTCGGAAAATTTTCTCGGGAAGTTCGTCAATGGATGTTAATGGATGATTAGTATAAGGCACTCCGGTTTAGTGCTTATAATTGTTTTATGATATGAAATACCTTCGGGAAGACATGATATAGCATCTCAGGCGGAGACTTCGAATTACAATCGAACGTAGCAGCTATTGACAACGAATGATAAATAGTCGTTTGAAGAAAAAAGAAGCGTTTGTTTACATTTTTTAAGACAAAGTAATATTAAGAAACATGCATAAAAAAAACAAGTTTTTATTACGAAGAATAGTTTTTACACATTTACGACTTATGTTGTGTAATGTTGAAGGTTGAAGACGTATCAAACGGCATTTTATCCTATCTCGGTTTGTTTTTTTAGATTTCCAAAGAAAAAAAAGAAAATTTAGTAAAAACTGTGTTGAGCATGGTATTTTTTAGTACAATGTTAGAAAGAAGAAAGTCAAGAAGGAATAAAAGATTAGAGATTTGATTAATCTGTTGGTTTCGGCCGTGAGTAAAATTAGTTAATACCGATGGCGTTTTTCTAATTGGAGATCTCTCTTTTCCTGGAATTTATAAAGAAAGAACTTTGAAGAAACTTCAGCTTTGAAGAAAAAAACATTATTTGGAGGTATGATTCTTTTTAGGATTTAGTTAATACCTTATATCGTATATATGTAAATCTGTATACACTCCAAAAGTTAATTTTGCGTGGGTAGTTTAGTGTGTGAGTGAGATATTTCACAATTTGTGAATAATTTTTCTGAGATTTAGCACTGATAATTATGAATAGGTTTACCACAAAGACTGAAAGAATTTTTGGTTGACAATAAAGTTAGAAAGTGGAAAGAATTAAGAATTGGTTAGGATTCAGAAGTCGAAAAAATACAGCCTTTTATTTAAATTTTCTTATTTTCTTAATTTTTTTTTGTAGCAAGTTGTTTGAGGGACTTGGAACTATGACGTCATTATCATGACGTTAAAATATATTGCCGACTACATGTCGGTCACAATTGAATTTGTGTGCAATTTTTCGCTGGGCTTAATATATATGAGATTAAACGCATAATTATTGCGTTAACTGTTGCCATTTGGGGCCCATATTGGCTTTGAGTTATGGCTCAAATTGATTTCTTCAGTAAAACTTTACATTAAATATGATTCGACGTAAACATGTAATAACATTTTTAACAACCAAACTTCTTCCGTGTTCCGTGAATTCTATTTTTGGCGACAAAGAAAGGAGAAATCAATAGTTTTACCTCGGGTAAAAAAATCATGAATCGATGAAAGATTTTAGGGCGGCGTTTTGGACTGCGTTTTTGTATTTCATAGAGTTATTATCAAATGGTTAGTATAGCGTGTAAAAGCATCTTATTGGGAAAGATGTAAAAAAATTTTACACGGTATACTAGTGGGTGTTTATTTCGGAGTGAGCGATTGGGATTGGTCATTTACGGCAGCTGCTTTATTTTGAAGGCTGGTCAAGGCTAGACTCTTACCTTTCCTAGATTCGAGGTTGAAAAGTCATTATGTTACCTACCCTGGATGGATATGAACGGGTTAAACTGTATTTCAATGTTAATCTTTGTAAAGTAGCAAACATTTGAGCTTGGTCAAAGTTGAATGGGCTAGCTCGCACCATAACGTCTAAACCATATCTTGAAGCTTTCTTCATCCCTTAGAGATAGTAGAATTTTTTTTGAAAAAAGAAGCTTTTTTAAACTTAAGCAACTTTTATTGCTTTGATCCTGAAGGAAATTTGCCAGATTTGTTTTACAAAAACTTTCAAAGGGGCTGTACCTTGTGAGACTTTACAAAGCGGATATGGCTGAGACGGTTGTTACACTTGTTGACTCTAATTGGTTGTTATTGCTATTGTCATTGTTGTCATTGTTGATTAATTAGAATTATTGTTTATTTGAATTTAATTAGAATTAGAATTAATGTTGACTTTAGTTAAAAATTTCATGAAAATTTTCTATTTTATATCTAACGTCAACATTAATTAAATTGAAAAAAAAAAGGAAAAAAAAACTTTTTTCTTAAACGTTACTAGCCCTGAAAAGTTTTTTAACATTTCTTAATTACCGTTTAGATAGACTGCATTTAAATCATACTATATCCCCAAACAATATTAGATCCATATTAATTCCTTATTTCATATTGGTGCCTGACGAAACGGAAACAAAACCCATGTAACAGAAGAAGTAGTAGGTTTTTTAATAAATGATCATTTTATATTTCCGATAACATTCAGCTATTTCCCAGCCCTTGAGTTTCTTAGGTTTTTGAACAGCCGAGCCCTATAATTTCTTATTCACCGATTTCTTATAAAACAAGAGTGTATCCAGTGGGCAAAATCTTCAAAAAGTGGAGGAGTGTTGTTTCCCTATAGAAAACATTCCTCTTCATAGACCTTTTGAAAATTTTTCCCCCTGGATAGTAGTCTGAAATTTTTGCTTTTTTTTTTTTTTTTTGTCGAACTCTCTGTAATTCCAACATCCAAGGAATGTAAGAAAATGGTTTGATTTACAAGAGGGTTTGCATTACGGAATATCATTTTCATAGAAAAAAATAGATAAAGGGACAACCTCGTCCCCAGGTCTTCTTTCCTTTTAGATATAAAAGGGTGGTGAAGAGCATCCGGTATATCTAAAAGGCAAGAAGCCCTGTGGACGAGGTTGTCCTTTAATCTTTGTTTTCTATGCAAATGAACTTCCAACAGGTTAATAAAGGGACCATCTTACCCTGCATCCATTCATTTATCTCCGTAACTTGACGCGGAAATTCAGTCCTGTTGTCAGTCTGCCTGGTAACCATAGACAGCTTCAAAACCCAACTCCAGTACTCGGTTTCACTATCGCAACCGAACAGAAGTTCGTCCCCAAAATTCGTTAACCGAAAGAAAAAACGACCAGTGGTAATACCTAGATTTAAAGAGCGCAAGAAAAGCTATTCTCATTTGATTCATACCTTATAGGGGAAAAAATAAGTTGGGAGAAAAATTTAGTAAAAACCACAAATCATAATATGGAAACAGATTTTAGGAGAGGACTTGTAGCTGATTGGCCCTTCTTGCGCCGGCCCTTAATGGCGTTAATTTTGACGAATTGATGTTAAAAGGTCCGGCGTCTATCTGAGTTTGAGTCTGATCATGGACATTTATAAACTAACGCCAATAAAGGCGCCCGGGGTAAAACGGGCCAATAAGGTAGTTGTTTCATAGTCTGAAAAATGTGTTGTTGTTTTTTTCTCTCAGATTCTGTATGCTACTGACAAGCACGACACTCACCGGGCGGTTTTTCCGCCACATCAACTGTATAGCCTTCCACAAACATCCAACCAGATGGGGTGGTTTCGTTTTCATGAAATGCACATAATGCCATTTTTAAATTTTGGGTCTGAAAGGCAAAATAGTTAGACAATGAGTTTGGGTTGTAAAAAGGTGGCCAAACACACAAAAATAAAATACCTGAGCTAGCAAGAAAAATCTGGCTTTCCAGTTCGTCCATCGTGTTTGTCCTTGTGCATAAAGAAACCTAAATAGATACGAAAAGGATCTCAAAAACTCTTCACGATTAAACCATCATAAATCTTTATGGAATCCGTCGCTTCCTGACTCAGTTGTCCATACAGGCCTCATTTCGATGCTTTACATTGTTTCACGGCATATATTTAATTATATATTTTGCTCATTAGCTAATCGCAGTGTGACAACTTTCGCTAATTTTCAACAAAGTATGAACAACTGACTCAGAATGCAACATACAAAAATGAATTCGGGAAAGGTGTATTCATTGTTTTATTACAGTGTTTCAGTGAAAACTCGAGAAAATTCGGCGATGGTGTAGTGATTTTCACCAGTGCGGTTGGGGTTCAATCCCTGCTGCGAAAACTGAAATCAATACTCCACTCCGATGCGCTTTGATAGCAGTGTACTCAGCCCATTAGAAGCCATCGACTGACCGCATGCTGGCCAGTGGGCAAGTTCGACCAATGCTTAACGTATCTCTAGCGGTTAAGTTAACTAACAAGTTGACTGTCGGAGGGAATGAAGAGCCACTGAGATAAATGGATATGCCCCAAGGACGTTTAAAGTTCCCGTTACTTACTCACTTACTTTCTAAAATTCGGTCTATTTCGAGGATAACGTGCAAAGAAGACCCAATAACATTATTGGCTTACTAACCCGCATTTTTTTATAAATTTCGGTTTTTCCATTTCAATGCATACTTTTAATTTTATTTCTTTTGCCACAACAGTTTCCATCATAGTTATCCATGTGTAATTTTCCTTCCATCCGCAGTAAGGCTTCACAACGCTCTAAAACATAAACCACACTTGCATCTATTGGTGGTTCTAATACTTACTATGTCGCAATTTGTTGAGGGGAAAGTAAAAATATTTTTTTTCATAATGAAATTTTTTATCGCCATTGAAATATTAATTTATATTTTCTTTAACGATTTAGTTAAGATACACGATAAACTACTCCGTAAACTATTTTTAAAAAATTTTGAGTTTATCTGGTAGTTTAGTTATTGTCTAAAAGAAAACTGACTCATCACTTTTACTCATCACTGGCAAATATAACGGTAGACGAACGAACCCCATACCGTAGCTTGCACTTTTTCATGCAAATAGTAGCGAAATCGACTTAATCTTTCGGTGACCAAATGCAACCGCAATGTAACCAATGGGCAATGGGTTTTCCATTCACCAAGTGTGTTCCATCTAAACAATAAACGAATTACGTTGTCTTTAGCCTTGTATGAAAACGAGGCTAAACCACAACACCACGTTTTAAAACCAGAGTTCAGGGAAGATATGTAAGACTAAGAAATCGAAGAGAAGTTTTTCTACAGTTTTTAAGAAATGCTCTATGAAACACTTAAACGTATGCCGTATGCATAGATCTCATCAAAGAGCAAAGTTGCCTATAAATTATAGACCTTCGCTAACTTGCTATGGTCTGTACCTTTTGGTCGATATTACATTTGCGTCAACGCTCGCAGAATTAACTACATGTGTTTATGGTTCCAAATCTATTTCGTTAGCGGAGGTCTATATTTATAGGCTAAGAGCAACAAAGCAGACATCCTGGGAACTAAAGGCAAATACGTACACAGGTTTTGTGGAAGGTACTTTTTCAGTTTGTAATGGAGACTTTCTGTGTTTTTCTTCTTTTAGCTGTCATTAAATAAAAAGGAAAGTGGTACTACCCAGCAAAATATACATACAATACTTCTTGGTTAAAAGCTTCCAAAAATCGTTTCAAAGAACGAGAAATAGCCTGTCCCTTTCCCTCACTGACCGAATAAATTTAACAAGGTTTACACCACAAATTTTACCTGGTTAATAAAGTTATAGACAAGTCAAATATTTTACGCAGAACGTATTTACCTTCATAATAACAAACACCTGCTCATCTTTTAACCAATCAAGATCATTCGCTTCAATCACCGTTACCTAGCAACACAAAATAATTCTGCACCGATGATGAAGAGTTGCACAAGTTGAATGAAAATTTAAAAGATGATTACAAGCTCGATCTTAGAGCTTCTTGCCTTTTTGATAGATGTCCGTATATTCAAAAGCCAAGAAGCCCTGGAAACAAGATTGAAGACGATCTGACGGATATTTTACATACAGTTCATTTAACGGTTTGGCACCTTCATTACTAGTTTTTTGTGGTGAAAATTTTATTATTTTGGTCTGGAATAACGAGGTCATGGCTCCGTCATGCCTCATTCTTGCAACAACAAAAAAACCCGAGGCTCTTTCAACCAAACAAATTTAAGATACCAATCCTTTAGACGTTATAGCCACTATTCAATAACATTTCTCTACAGTGTTAAGTGAAACTTTACACACTACGATGTTAAAATGTAAGTTGCAACGCCATGCAATAAAACTTCGATATACACTGTGATGGCAACTGTGACTTGGTTCCAAATCTCTAAAATATTTTTATAAAAGGGAATTTCTGTTTATAGAAAGACACGCATTACCTTTAAATCAAACTCAAATTTGTCAGTAAATTGTAGTGGTAATGATTCCTCTTGATTCCCCTGCTTCGGTGCCATATTTAAAACTAGCCTTAAAAATAGAAAAATAGAGTTGCTCATTTCTCTCTATACTCCTACATGTATTAAATATTTCTACAACCTCGTACTCCGGACCTATACCGCACCGCCAATTCATCAAACTGTCAAGAGCCTTGAGTACGAGATTAAGAACTTCTCCTACCCTTCGACGTTTCAATTTATTTTTCTATATCTTTTTGTTTTCTATGATTTTTTAGGCTTTTTACCGTTTAATCGTTTTACCGTTTAATCGTTTTACCGTTTAATCGTTTTACCGTTTAATCGTTTTACCGTTTAATCGTTTTACCGTTTAATTGTTTTACCGTTTAATCGTTTTACCGTTTAATCGTTTTACAGTTTAATCGTTTTACCGTTTAATCTTTTTACCGCAGGCTGCCACTTCATTTTCTTCAAACTTTGATAATGAAGTTCCGAACGATACAAGTTTTTCAAGTGATCTTCTTTTCTTCTCATAAAAGATGGCGGCCATTCCCGGAGCAATAAACTTGGGAATAGTCTAAAGTTAGGGAAGGGAGACAATAAAAAATCAAAATTAACGGACAAGCGATTGGGAATATAGATAAGATGTGAGGTTTCTTCTCAGAAATCAACAAGTAGCTAGCTACTGAAATGCGATGGCAGGGAAAACATGGAATACCAACTAATGATTGGTAATAACCCATACCTTACCCTACGCCCTACACCCCTCAAATAATTATCGAACGTGTAAATAAAGCTTTATCGTTTGACATGAAAAAAAATGCTTTCTTTGCTTACATCTTCATTAAGTGCAATCAACTCCATTTTCCTTTGGTATAGCTCCCTTTTTACACAGGCTATTTGCTCGTCTTTATCTTTGAACTAAAAAAGTATTAAAAAAGCTTACCAGAATTAGTATATGCAAGCTTTTAAATACTGTGCAATCTCTATTAAGCGTAACTTAACTACAAGTCGCAGTGAAACAATTTGCAAACATTTTCAGGACAGAAATGTGTTTTTTTTAAGGACAACCAAGACAATATGCAACATGCACACCGAAATTCGGAAAGTAAAGCTGGTTTTCCACTATGCAGAATACTCTATCCGCGTTTGTGTTTTTAATAAAGTAGGATCAAGTTCAACTCTTCTGTAAAATATTTCAATGAATCTCAATGTCAATCCATACATACATACATACATACATACATACATACATACATACATACATACATACATACATACATACATACATACATACATACATACATACATACATACATACATACATACATACATACATACATACATACATACATACATACATACATATATATATAGGGTGTACGCTTTATAGAGATTCCACACTATTACTATAAGAGAGATAACAATTGTGTATATTTTTTTAAGTGTTATAGCCTAGAAAACGAGATTCAAAATTAATACCTGGCATGCATTGAATAGAATTCGATTTTCTAGGTGATTCACTTGCAAAATATCTTGAAACACCTCAAACAGGTCGTCCTTACTGGATTTTATCACCTGCTCTTTGATATCTGTTATGTTACTATTTTCACTGAAACGGGAAATTCTATCAAACGCAACTGCTGCCCACTCGTCATCTATATGAATCTTTCTGCACATCAAAGCGAAGATTCGCTTAAACTCGTTGTAAGTCAGCATGTTAATTTTTGTAAAGCGGTCAAATTGAGTATTGCATAAGAACTTCTGTTGATACGCTTCTACGGCGTGCCGGAAATCTGGTCCCAATACCCGGTCATCCGAACACGAATCTAAGTATTCCGTAAACCCTTTCTTTATTTGAACAATTAGTTTCTGTGACATTTTAAAGTCTACAACAGTGTTATTAACCTCTGGTATTAATAAGTCGTTGTTGTGAAAGAACGTAAATGCAATACATCGACACACAAATACATAAATTTGCACGTTCTCATCATGTTCCACGGTATGCGTTTTGAGCGATATGATTGGTCGTTCAAATGGTCCTTGATGAGATTCAAATTGTTGTTGTTGCTGTTGTTGTTGTTGTTGTTGTTGTTGTTTTCTTGGAGTTTTATTTCCCCTATTACTATTCTTCTGTGGTTTCTGTTTGTTAACATCCCTCTCATACGAGTCAAAAGCATTTTCAATTTCAGAAGTGGTGCTATCGACTTCTCTGTCGTCTTCCTCTTCTTCATCTGACGTTTCTATCATGACGACAAAGATATCGTCTACTTGACGTCTGAAAAATATAAAACAAAAGCTAAATTACCAGTCATTGTCAAAAACGAGTCATTTTGATTAAGACATTATAACCGTGGGGACTATAACCGGAATTTTACGGTATGTCAATGTACCCAATATGATTAGCCTGTAATTAGGTGAAGGAGAGAGGCAAGTAAGTTTTCTTTTAATTTATTCACCTTCAAAGTCTATCATCAAAACAACGCAGTGCAAATTGTTATTCCAATGATTTTAAATTCGAACGCAAGCAGATTTTCGTTCGATCATTTTTCAGTATCAATATTATTTTTCGTCGTATGAAAAGAGTTTAAAACTGTTCACTTTTTTCTTATAAGAAAGATTATGTTTAGAGGCGGGACGGGAGAATTGTCGAGATGGGTCAAAATACGACATCTCAATATATTTCTACTAAATATTTCTCAAAAATATGAAATAAGTAAAAAACTTTTGTACTTGTTAACTTACACTACCCCCAACCAACCCCAACCACCCAAAAAGCTATCCAACTCGCCCAAACTACCTAAATGATTGGATAGTGTTTATGGCTTGTTGCAGCTTGTTGCAGGGTTGGGTACTATCCAATTTACAAGCGATTGCACGTGCAGATCCCGCTGGCGATTCATCACACATGCACTGTATTTCTTAGTGTATTACTGATCTAGTAAATAAAGATTATTATACATTTGACTGGTCCGGTTTTTTGTTCCAACATTTCCTTTACTTTAAGCTTTTTCTTGTCAAACCAATGTTGGAATGTCCGATGACAAACCTTTTATTTGTGATCACAGGTGAATACTAAACAGGGAATGTCCTAATGACGACTATAACTTAAAAGGGGTTTTATATTTCTATTTCTATTTCTATTTCTAACAACATTTTATGCTGGGGCGATAAAATAGCCCCGGAGATACTGTTGTGCATGCGATCTTGCGCAAAATGTGATCGTGATTTTATTGATAATCACCAAAATTGTTTGAGTGAATAATCAGATCAAACAATGTAGAAGGTTGAAAATTGCTTAATCATTTAACTTTCAAGAAATCTGATTGGCTGTCACTCAAAAGTTCTGGACTAAAGTTGAATTTTACTCTCGCGCTACCTCACCAAAGTCTCTGAAACAGCGATGATTGGTATCTATTGCGCATACACTACAAAATCTCGCAAACGATATTTTTCCACGGCGCAAAATGCTGCTCAATGGGAATCTACATCTTAACCTACAAGTATAGCATAGAAAATGAATAGAAAAATCATTATCTGAATGATAGAAAAATTGTATACTAACTCAGTATCTTAGAGCTGTAGGTGTACCTACCAAATTTTTCTTTTCACAAAAAAAACACTTCAACATGCAAAAAGATTTTGAATATGGTAAATAACAAATTACTGAAAATGTAATGAATAGTCAATTCAATACATTGTAGAAAGTAGCCTGGGTAGGAAGTTGAGCTAAATGGAAAATGCCAATTAATTTATTAAATAACACTAGGTTTATCTGATGCCTATTGATTGATCGATTTCCTTAAAGAATGTGTTGAATAATTTCTCCCTAACTTCTGGTTAAAAGTCTAATAAAAGCGTTTGGATGATCGAGGCATAGTCTGGCCCTAACTTCACTTCTCCAAACAAAAGATTATAAGGTTTGCACCTGAAAACATAGGTGAGGAGAATTTGTCAGATAAAGAAACTGGTGTGTGTGATTAAGATTATTGGAAATCCTAATTATTCGTGTGAATCATGGTTAAATATCCAGCAGGATGGAATGTAGGCAAGTTATATTATTATTGTAAGTCCGAGACAAGTCAGGTGTCATTTCCGTAATACTGAAAAAATACAGGACCAAGTTCGTTCCCAGGGCTTCTTGCCATTTCGAAAAAAAAAGCGACCCTGGGTTCGAGGCTGGTTCAAGCTACCTTCTTGATACGAAGTCTTAAGGTTGATTCAATTTCCTGGAATATAGGGTGACAAAATGGCTTTTGCAAAATGTGAAGCTTCTTCCAAAAACAAAAATGTGTCATAGTAAGTAAGTGCCAGGAAGTTTTAAGTTCTTGGGTTTCCATCCATAGTGGTTGGCTATTCTGCCCGCCGACTTCCAACTAGGAAGTTGACTTACACGAAGGCCAGTGTGCAGGCAGTTGATGGCTTCAAATGGGCTGATACGCTGCTTTTGAAGCGCATTGGAGTGACTTATCGAAATGCGATATGACTGAGACTCGAACACGGACCTCAGTGGTTGCACTCGAAGATACTATCCACTACAATATCCCTTAGATATTTCAATCTGTTTACAAAGTATACCTTATCGGGGATAAAAAAAGTCGGATTTTAATGAATAATTTTTTCCCTGACCATTTTTAAACCCAACATTTTTTGTCCCGACAGATATTTTTCCCAGACTATTTTTTCCCAGACAAATACTTTTACCCGATTTTTCCCCAACAATTATTTATCATTTTTGGCCGACTCTTTTCACGCAAGAAAATAGTTCGGCTTGACTGTAGTAGTAATTATAATACCCAGCATCCTTTAATTATAATAAGCTATGGGACTGTACATCATTGAACCATTGAAAAAATTTTCCCCGACTTTTTTTACCCCGATTTTTCACCGATGAGATATTTTCCATAATATAGGAAAACTTTATTTGCTACAATAACATTTTATGATATTGTACATTTCAGCTCAAAAACTATCGAAGCTAGTGTGGGAACGAGGAATAGTGGAAACTCATTCCAGCTCAACTAATGAGTGATTTCGAAGAAGACGAGTTTGACAACAAAATTAAAAGAACCGCATTGGCCAATTGATGCGGTGACGGAAATGTGTCATACCAGTCATCCGTACGAAACTGGAAATTTGTTTATGGCAAGCTTTCATTTCAAGAAGGGGCGTTAATTAGAGTATTTATGGAATAGAGGTAGTCTTACAGTAAGCCATAATGATTTCATTACAACATACTGATTTGTTGGGAGTAGATATTTCAACTTCAGTCTCACAGAAATAAGTTTAACAAGATAAAAGGAATAGTGACGTAAAATTATTTCATCATCCAACGTATACATCTATAGAACGTGATTAGATTGTTAGTTTACGGAATTACGGAATAAAATATTGCAGAATACAGCAATGTGAAATTTATAATTAAAAAGGCCTTTACGGAAAAAATGCCAAAAATAATCAGATGATTTTGCATATCCAGCCAAAGATTGTATAATATTGAATGAATATTACGTTTTCCAGATCCTGGTAGTGTCTGTTATATATTTACGAAGTGTCTCTTTTATAAAATACAGAAAGTTCAAAAAATTTGCAAGAGATTGCAGATTGAACTGGCTGAAATGAACGTCCCTCTCCAATGAGCACCTATCCTGAAGGGTCAAAAATTATATGAGTGCCCCGGCGCTCTTTCAGATAATTACGGTGTTAGGGTTCATGCATTCAGTACTTCCACAGTATATAATGAATAAATATGTAACCCTACCTTTCTGTGCTATGTACGATTTCTTATTAAACTTGAATTGAAGTGACAGAGAAAGATGTGAAAAGATGTTGAGATCAAACCGAGTTTAACAAATAATGCAGAGCTTTTCTATAAGGGGCCGTCGACAATTGATTTGTGTATCTTTTAACGGCCTTTGGTGGTGGTGGTGTGTGTGTGTGTGTGTGTGTGGGGGGGGGGGGGGGGGGGGGGGTGGTGCAACTAAGCACCGTTAAGAACATTTGAAAATCTCTGTGGATCTGGGTTTTTTTTATAAATTAAAATTGAGTTAAATTTGTTGTTAATTGTTGTTAAATATCGCTTATTCACTGGCGACACTTACGCCTTTTGCTCTGTTTTTAAATATCTTATCCAATCAGACTAAACGTATTTATCATCACTAGAGGGGACACTGAATTAACAAAAAATGCCACTAAGGGATTTAAACGTCTTTTATGGGAAACTTTGCCGCTAAGAAGGAGGGGAAGGGTGTTGAAAACTTAAAAAACCCACTTAAAAAATATGAAAATCAATTGTCCTTAAAAAATGTTCATTTGCTAAGGAAAGATAGGGACCATCTAAACTTGAAATTGGTAATTTGCAATCTTATTTGTTAAGCTGTTATCCCTGTTTACGCAACAACAAAAGAAACCATTACACTTTTGAACAAGAAAACCTTCCCCTAACTACTGTGCATATATATTCTATGCATGGCCCCTAATCTAACCCTGTTATTAAAACATTATTGCAATAAATCTCTGGGGCCATCAAGTCAAAGATATATACTGCATGGCCGGTAGTGGAACATTCAAACATTTTAGTCGTTTCTCAGAATAAAAATAATTGGAATAAGCAAGTCAACTGCCGGTCATTTAAGGCTAAAAGAAAACAAAGGAAACTGCCGGTCATGCGCAGAAGATACAGTGCTGCCAAAGGTGTGCCAATGCGGTAATTGCACCAACTCTCCTTCCGGGTGTCACAAAGATCTAATTTCCTATGATTTTACTTCATTAGAATCGTAAATGAAAAGCTTAGGAAAGCTAAATGAGTTCCCTTTCTTTTCCAGATATTAGATTAATATTATAAATTATTATAAATACTACTGTATATACTGACTTTCAATAAAGAACATACGTACACACATAACATCAGTAAAGTTACGCAAACATATGTAATCTAACGGTCTGCAAATTACATGGATTATTACCTAGCCTTCCATAGTAATACTAAGAGTGTCGGGCTAAAACCCCAAAACTCGCTGTGCCTACTCCCCACGATTTCCACTAATGTTGCAATCGTGAATAAAATAATCTAGTGATTTTAACATAAATCTTATTTAAAATGCTCGTTAAATAATCCTTTTTCTATATATCTTGTGATAAGATCACAGCTTTACGAGTCCGTTTTTTATAACCAGTACAGCAAAGACCCGATGTCCGAAATCTCCCACCGGCATCCGAAAATAGCAAAAAACTGTTAGTTAGACAGACAGGCAGATTGATAGAATAAGGTAACCAAACAATTTCCTTCGCTTACGCGTGCGGAAGAATTATGGAGATCACGTTCGAATCTGAAAATTTCGAATCGTAAAGCATTGTTTACATTTGCAATACATCAGGACCCATTGCAGCGACTTCATTTCAGCTGAGAGGGTTGATTACAGCTAGGCCGGACGATTGCGGATTGATTGTCCCTGCGATCACAGCAATTCTACGCCTGCTCTGTAATCAACCATACGATTAAAACACGAACAGTTTGCCGTCTCCATCTCTGTAATACGGATATATGTGTATATTTATGAATATGTTATTAGTGTGAATCAGGCCTTAACACTTATCACTGACTTGTCAACAATCGTAAATCAATTTCATAACTACTCATCATAAATAAATTCCAGGGCTATTGTTAACACAATAACAGTATCGTTATTCTATTTTTTGTACGTTTTGCAAGCAGAATTTCAGCAGGGAGTGAGAAAAACATACTCTTTGCAAGCTATTTATGCTTTGAAAGTTGACGTGATTCTTAATGAGCACCAAGATTTTACGTCGACCGAAGAAATATGTAGCAAAATAACAGGAACAACAATCGTATCCAAATATCTTGAAAAAGTTATGCGGTATTTGACTGCCTTCGGTGTTTTCGAGGAAAAGTACATAAATGATGTACTCAAATTTAAAACGACTGAGTTTTTGAAATAGGGAAATGTGATATCGCGTGTTGAAATCTTTTCAATTGAAGCATACTATATGGAGTTTTTGGAAGGAAAGGCTGGCGACAAATCTCTATTTGAATTTGTCCATGGATGCACGTTTTGGGAATCAACTAGTAAAGAGCCTTACAAATCCAAATTTATGGAGCATATGAACTTTTTAAATTCACAGCTTCGTCCTGTCTTTCCTAAGATGATTGAAGAAATCCGAAAAGAAGGAAAAGAAAAGGCTGTCATATTGGATGTTGGTGGTAGTCAAGGTGATATGATGAAGTTATTCCACAACAATTTTCCCCAGATGAAATGCATCAACTTGGACTTATCAAATGTTATATCTGCAGTCACACCATTTAAAGGTGTTGACATGTTAGCTGGAGATATGTTTCAAGTAGAAACATTACCAAAATGTGATATCATATTTACTAAGAACATACTCCATGACTGGTCCGATGAGAAGTGTATTAAATTATTAAAGAACTTCCATAAGGTGATTACGGACGATGGCTTGTTACTGAGCGTGAATCACCATCTGGATGAACCGGAAGATATTGGTCCATATTCTTGGATAAACAGGGGATCAAGTTTGGCAATGACGAAGCTTTTTTTGCATGCCGAGGAATGTTCATTAAGGGAATATGAAGCATTGCATAAGAACGCAGGCTTTAAAGTAAAACGATATGTGGTATTAGGTCCTGAAACATGACCAGTTACATTATTGGTTTGTGAGAAATCGAAATAGCAATTTAAATTCGTAAAAACAGAGTTTTGGCAGATTTTCAAAAACTGTACAACAAACACGTAAGATTTTCGGACGTACAGTGTCTATTTTTATGTATGTCTGGAAATATATTGCGGAAGCAGATGTGAAATGGCTGATATTGGTATATTTTTTATATAGGATAGGAATATCTTTCTATATACTGAAGTGTTGGACACTATTGCTCAATTGATCATGTCTAGGTCAAACATAACATTGTTAATTAATGGACATTTAAGCACATTCTTTGCTAAACAAAAAACCGGAAGCGATTGATTAGAACAGTGCTTTACAAAATCAGTCATTACATGCCAGTTCTGTTTTCTCTTCCACAACGTGAGTCCAAGAAAATACAAAAGAGCGCGAAAAACAAAAAACACACAAGAACGCGCCGAAACTGCAAAAAAAACAATTTTTCGTTTTTAACATCTACTCCCATCCCCTCTTATCATCCGGATAATTGGAATGCTGTTCTGCAAAATATAAATACGGACGGAGTAGTCTACAGACGCCCCCCTGCCAGCGCTTATTTATTTTGGTTTTCAATAGTGATAAGGTAATAACAACGGCTTTTGATCAATTGAATTTTTCGTGAAATGTTGACGCAACTCTATTTCACACGTTATTTTAACAAAGATACGATGGTACTTATATCTTTATTTACTTTTTATCATGACATTACGCGGGCCTGGTTTTTATTCCTGCATTCAGTGGATTCCAGAAATTAAGGCTTCCCCTGGATTTCCACTTTTCACAGCAAAATTCTTTCTCTATAATATTAAATTCCAATGATTTACGAGGGTTTTTCCTATATTTGTTATTGTTATATTTGTTAAAATTGCTATTGTATCACATATTAATGCAGCCACATTTTGAAAAAAAATTAAAACAAACAAACAAACAAACAAGATAAATGATAGTATTTTCATACCGAAAAAGTGCTTCCAATAAATTTACCCAACACAATACTTGAAACAAGTGGTATTTTAAACAACTTTGTTGCGTTGAATGTAGCACAAAACCCTTTAAGATCGTAGAAACCCTGCTGCGTCTGAAACAGCGAGACAATAGTTTCAAGTCAAGCTTCTCTTTTGTTTGAATTGTTTTCATATGACAGATTTGCCTGACGCTTTATTTACTCTTCACAAAAAAAACAATCGCAAAAAAAATAAAGTGCTTTTCTTGATTGTGTCTTGCGTGAAAAGCGACACGAAGAAACTTTAGGAACAGACTGACGAAAATAATAGAATTTAGTTTTAATAGAAAATATGCTTTTATTTAACCTTTTTTAACCAAGAGTGTCTTGTATTTTCGTTGACTATTTTTGTTTTTTTCTTGTTTTTTTCTTGTTCTTTGGAAATGTATTACGTCGAATCAAGAAATTGATCACGTCTTGCTTTACACTGGTGGTAGGTAAAAAATTGTTTGTGTTGTCATAGTTAAAAGAATTCTATTTAACTATAAGGTGTTGTGAAGATCACAGAAGCATCTGATAATTTCATTATTTTTTTTTTTACAATGAGTGGCAAAATGATAAAAGTATTTAATAGGTAAGAGAAACAATGTCTGCTAAAAAACAATACGTTTTTTGCTATCTGAAATTAAATTTTTCTTATTTTTCTTAAGAAACCAGTTCCAAATAAGCTTTATTTAGCTAAAAGTCATTTCTTCATACCAGATCAGATCACAATAAAACAGCCTTAATGACTGTTAACTACAAAAAAAGGTTGGGCTTGGCTTTTGATATTTTTAATAGTAAAGGCCCTCTAAGCTCATCATAAAGAGTCTTCTGTTCAAAAAATTGTTAAATCTTCTAAGTTTCAGGCGAAAAGTCCTTTAGTATTAAGTTTCATTAAAGAATACTTTCCTTATAAAGGTGAATTAATCAAACAAAAGTGTACGAAAAAAACGAAAATTAATGCCATCTGTAAGAGAGCCTGTTAAACCTTGTCTACACTGTACAAATGCTCACTGTTGTTTTCCCCAGAAGTTAAGAAGGCTACAAATGGAAAAAACGAAAACAGAAAATGCATTAGCTATTTCAAAGTAAAGTAAAATACAGTTTTTTACATACCCTATTCCCTCGTTTATAAGCCCAAGGGCTTAAATGCGGATTTTTAATGTAGAAACATTTTGTATATGTCAAAAAGTGATCCCGATTCAACCACATAGGCTAAAAACAATTCTCCGATTTGGTATAAGGTATAATTGGAGAGGAAATGGACTTAAAAGTTCCTGTACAGAGGCTGGTATAACTCCACAGAGAAAGGGTATTCGTAGACGGAATCCCTGTAAACTTGACTGAATTTTTGAGAAATGTTGCATCTGATATTTTATTTTCCCAAGTCCTGAAAATGGGTTCGAGTGAGTGCTAAAATGTATATATATAGGTACTGACTAAACAACGGAACCACCTGAGACTCGTCTCTTGGTGGTTTCAGTTCGTCTCAGATCGTCTCATTTATATAATGTATATGTATACTTAAAGGATCAATTAGCATTTTATCGGGCGTGTCTAAATGGAATACACACAAATGCATAAATACACATTAAGCACAAAATATAAATATTAGCACATGCACAGGGGACTTAAAACTGGGGAACAGGGCAAATATTATATGGGGAAATATGATAACCTTTCTATAAAGAATAAACATTAGCCAGTAACTCAACCATTAATGTAAAAATAGCATTCTTATATAACTATAGGTTAAAGTAACAAGATCACCACTAGTTTGCAGTGAAAACCTTGTTATTACCAGAGGCGGATCTAGAGGGTATGTCGAAATTTGTGGGGGAGAATGTGAGCTATTAAACCATAAAAAAAAAACGTGCAAGTAATCCCATTGGTGATACGGATTCAAAACATAAATTAGGTTTATGTGCTCCTCCACAATTCTTGACAAATTCCTAGATCCGCCGCTGATTTCTGTCTGGCTAAACGAGGGAATGGTTATGTAATACCTCGCTCTTCCAAACAAAAAAGAAAGGGTTTCAATCAAAATGTTTGATGGCCATATCTTGGTAACTTAGGCGGGGTTTACATGGTAAAACTCATACCGGCATGAGTTTCATATCCCCTAAATTGTGTAAACAGATATAGGTACAAATTTCATGCCGGCATGAAATTCATACCGGTATGAGTTTACAATGTAAACACCTCCTTAACATATAAACTGGTATAAATCAATAAATAACCGGAAATAATTGAAGCAACGGTTAAGCACCATTAAGGGCCGAACAAAATTTTAAAAAAACTGTTCTTCTGTAATTAGTTGAAGCAAAATACCTAATGAGAAGATGGATTTTTAAAAAAAAAATACAATTTCCCTTAGACAGGATTAGTCTTACTAAGAAATTACTACATATTCAAACAGAAGCAAATCTACTGAGTTAGTGTGAACCTGTGTTCATAATGGGGATCGTTGACGATGTCAGGAAAATTCTGGAAATCAAAATTAAACCAAGGCAAGACTCCTATTCTGATCAGTTCTCACGTATTTTACTGGTCAAAGTGATGCTGGTTGGTGCATTATTTACTGGCCTCAAGTGGTTCGACCCTATCAATTGCATCATTCCAAAAGACCAAGCATCGGCCGGTTTTGCCAAGACATCTTGTTGGATTAATGGCGTGTATATTTACGAAAATATCCGACATCACAACAACGAGATGGGCTATTACGGCATACCACGTGAAGTAAAAATGGACGGCATGACATCGGCTGGCGTTCTGTGCGTAACGCCTACCTCGACGTTGAATGTGAAAAGCACGAAAGGGGCGGACTGCAAACCGATGAAGAAAACATTCTTTTTGCAGTATCAGTACATGACCTTCTTTTTCATCTTGATAGGGGCGTTATATTATGCGCCATATGCGTTATTTAAATATGTCAACATCGACTTTCATACGTTGAAGAGTTCGATAACAGGTATGCGTCGCTGAAAGCTTTCCCAGTGGGCAAAATCTTCGGAATGTCTATGAGGAGGAGTGTTTTCTATATGATTGACAGCAATACCCCTGCTGTTTCAATAAAAAAACACTCCTCCACAGGGACTTTTGAAGATTTTGCCCACTGGGTTTATTTATCATTTATATCGGTTCTTTTACTACCTAAGTGCTAAAACATACATAATTTCATGAGATTTTACCATATATTTGGCTTACATTTTAGACGGAAATGCGAAAGACATTTTCAACTCGTTCTTCAACCACGGGATCAATTCGAAGACAAAGATGTCGTTACGAGTGGTTGGTAACATCCTTTGCAAGGTGTTATACATAATTGCTAATGTTCTAGCGTTTGTGATAACCAACAAGATGCTACACGGAAACTTTATAGCCTATGGTAGGCACTATGCATCATGGACAAAGTTGAACAACTCAATGGCCTACGATTATATGGGTAAATATTTTGCCAAACTAGAATTTAAAACATTGAAAAAAGCGTCAAAGCGAAGCCATTGCAATGATCTTGAAGCAATACCGACTGCTGTCTCAGTGGTAGAGTGATCGTCTACAGAGCGGGAAGTCAGGGTTCAAAACCTGCCTGAAACTCATCCACTCAGCATACCACTTAGCTTGAGAACATGATTGTTGTATAAGGGAGTTTCCTAGCTGTAAATGACAGCCTAAATGGTGGCTTTAAATGCTGTTAGATCTCCTACGCTGAAGTACTTCATTGATAACAGAATTGAAGAGGCTATTTGGGTAAACATTAATAAACAGAATAAATAGATGTTTTTAATCCTTCTGATCATTGTGGTTTAGGGCGTCGTCATTTCCCGAAACCTGGAGATGTGTTGTTACCATCGTTTGCATTCTGCGAAGTCCATGAAATCGCAGCAGATCTAAAATGGAAGTTTTCCAACAAGAATCGATTCGTATGTGAAATGAGTCAGCATATTTTGTACCAATACATTTTCCTTCTGGTCTGGTGGGCGATGGTGCTTGGAATTCTTGTGTCGGTTCTTGGCTTGCTAGTTTTATTCATCGACTACATGTTCACCTTTTCCAGTCTGAAAAAGCAAGTCTCTGATCTCAGGTAACTTTAACCCAATTTTATTTTGTATTTCAACGAAACATGGTTAAGAATAAAACCCATGCAAAATTGAATTTTACATTCGCAAACATCAGTTGGTTGTTAGCTTTAACTGTCATATTATTATTTCTGATTTCGCAAGAAAATTGTTGCGTATTGCCAAAACAAAATAATGTCAAAAATAATTTCTTTGAAGTAAAAAGGCTTTGTAACCGAAAAATATTAAGTTTACAGTGACATAAAAATGCGGATGTTGTCTCCCTCATCTTATACTGTTGAGAATTTTAATTACCCAGAAGCGGATCTAGAACCTGGTCGAAATTTATGGAGGAAAGCACGGCCATTCAGCATATAAAAGAAACAAACGTCAAAATAACCTAATCAACACTTATGTTTTAAAAGAAAATTTATGACTCTGTACTCTTCCACTTTCTTTGGCTAACCCTAGATCTGCCGCTGTACCTAACATAATATTGATCATTTAAAAACGTTATAAAACTCGATTGTTAGATTAACAGCATCGATACTTGTTTGTTTAGGTCATTTGGGTTTTCTGTTCGTGAATGTGAATATCTAAACTACATCAGACGAAAAGATTTGCCATTATTTGGACAACTACTGGAAGAGATTCGAAATACACCTCGTAAGGATCCCCATTTGCGACCTCCGGCTTTCGATCGCATGAGACAAGATGAACATGAGTTTTGAAGCTTTTTGATTCACATTTTTTATTCTTCCTTGCTTCAGTTCTAGGTTTCATGTTTCAGGGGCGCTTTATGAAAGAGTAAATACTTCGTTAAAAAATCATATTGTAAAGTAGTTGATTTTTGGACACGATACATTTTTTTGGAGTTACACATATTTTTATAGGAACATAGGATGTAAGAGCATAAAGTTCGGATTAATATTTTAAGAAGTTTCATGGCTAAAGGTGGTCTTCTGGAAATCATAAAAACTCCCTTCCATTGAAAGTCCTTGTGATATTATGTATCTCTCAAGTTTCTTTTGTCTCTTTCTTATGCGTTGCACCTGTCTGTGTGATATTTTATACTTCAAATTGCGAGTTAGAAAAATTTCAAACTTAAAAAAAGGGGAGTTATGAATGTTGGAAGGTTTCATCGAAGTTGAGTATTCATAGAAAATAAACGTGTTCGTCTATAAAGCAACCCATAAGGGAGTACACAAAGAACTTGAAAAATATACGGAGGAGAGTGAAACTGACTTGAACGTAACATAAAATTGCACGTGCATCATATTAAATAAGGAAAATAACTTTATGTTCTCTGTTTCTCTAGGTCGTGTTAATATTTTATCTGTGATTCATATTATTAATTTTTTTAGACTAATTTTTTATGGACTTCTGGAAATAGATAAGGAAGAAATACTTTTTTACTCATAAATGTAATCATTTAAGTGTATTTCCACTTCAGGAAACTTTTGTTTTGTAACAGTAAAACTTCATGCACAAAAGTTAATTTTTAGCTTCACACTTTCTCTGGATAACCCCAATTTTGGTGAACCTTCTAGAAATAGTGTCAAGAAAACTGGACAGATCAAATACGCAGAGAGTTTACATCATCCCCTAAGATTCGTGGCATACGAAGTTTTGTCTTGGATTCAAACTCTGTTTTTGTAAGCAACACAGGCTGAGGCTCAATGTTACTTAAGTTGCTCTCTTTTACAGGCTCAGTTGTTGCTTATTGACTACCTAGATAAAATGTGCATATTCAAGTAGACCAGCATATTCAAGCAGACCAGCACAGGTTTTTCTTTAATTTTATTACAAGTTTCTCATCAACAAGCAAATTAGTGTAATTATATTTAGGATACAACAAGCTTTTTGCTCTCATTTTGCTTGTTTGGTGGGTTTTTTTCCTTGTTGGGCGAATCCAATCGAGCCAAGGCTGTTGCTTCACAGTTGCTTCATTTTTGACAGATTTGAACCTCATATGTATGCTTTATAAATGTTGCTTTATAGCGTGTATCAGTAAGAACTATACCGCTTGCAACAGCGGATCTAAAGGGTAGTCGCAATTTGTGGAGGAACACATTGACATAATTTCTGTTTTCATTCTGTATCACCAATGGGCTTATTTGCACGTTCACACGTTCAAAAATTCAAATAATTGCCCTCTCCCTTAATCGCATACCGTATTTCCTCTAATAAACGCCGCGGCGTTTATTACAAATGGCAGATTTTAGATGCGGCGTTTAATAGAGGGCGGCGTTCTTTAGAGGGCGGCGTTTATTTCAAAATGAAAAAATGACATAAAAATAGACTTTAAACCACAATGTTTTCTTTTCCTAAAAAGCGTAACAAAAGATAAAAATGTTTTATACAAAAGATGTTAAGAAAGAATATCAACATCACTGTCGCCGTCAGAATCCTCTTCTATGATATGAAAGCTTTCATAGCTTTCGCTAATGTCAGAATCCAAAATTTGAAATGGATTTTCAGCAGATCGATCTTCATCCAATGCTTTCGTTGCCTGCTTCAATAAATCAGCTCCAGTTGAACAAGACGAATCTTTTTTGAAACAATAGATTTGCTCATCTTCTGATCCATCCGTAGCTAAGTTTAAAGCACATGACTTGAAAGACTTGATAATTATCTGACTGCTCAATCCATTCCACGCTTCTAAGACCCATTGTACAAGTTTTCGTCGGGGTGGGGGTTTCTGATTTCCCCCTTTTGTAAACTGCTGTACGCCTTCCACCATCCATTCATTATAAAGATCTATCATCCGACTCTTGAAGGGCTTGTTCCATGATACATCTGGTGCCTGTATGTATTTTGTGCAACCCCCTGGAATTATGACATTTTCAATTTTTCCTTTCGACAATACTCGCTTAACAGAGTCCATGATGTGGCACTCAAAAGAATCCCAAACCAAAAGTCGCCGGTTGAAAGAAAATGTGCCCAAAATTGTTTCAACAAAGTGTAATGTGAGTTCCTCATTCATCCATGCATTTTTTGATGACACAACAACACATTTATTTCTAAATTCAGTGTTAAGTTCTTTACATTCTCGCTTTGCACCACCAAAGACAATAAATGGTTTCAATTTAGTCCCATCAGCTTTTGCTGTCAAACAAACAGAAATTCTGACTTTTTCATGGCCAGTTGACTTCAGCATTACTTCCCGTTCACCACGTCGCTCTACAGTTGTTGGTGCAGCCATATCCGCCCATACAGCTGTTTCATCCATTGCAATTATAGAGCTTGCATTGAATTTGTACTTTCTTGACATTCGCCGGACATGGATCACATATTGTACTAGTCTATCAACAAGGAATGCTGGATCTTTTTGGATTGTTGTTGTTCTGCGCCGCAATGAAAGGCAATTTCGTTTCATAAACTTCTCTAACCAGCCACGGCTAACCTGGAAACTATCTTTTGCAACATTATCCTCCCCAACACTTTCATCATGGATGGCCTTCGCTTTTCTCATAATTAGTTTTCGAGAAACACGTAAAGAATTTGCTCTTCGTTCATGTATCCATTCGAGTAGGTCTTCCTCTAAGTCGACATTTTTGATTTGACATCCTCCTCCTTCCAGTTTCATTCTTTTTGCTCCTCCTTGTTTCAGCTTATCCGCATTAGCTTTCCATTCTCTCACTCTCTTTTCATCAACCCTGTATTTTCTTGCTGCTTCACGATTATTATAACGCTCTGCGTAATCAATAACTGTGGACTTAAACTCAAAAGTAAAACTTCGCCTTTTTTCCCCTTTATGGGATATAGATTGTTTGTGCACTTCTTCGTTTGGCATTTTTTCTGCTCCGTCACCACACAACTCTGATGAAATAAACTATGAAGACAAAATCAGTCCGTGTATGAGACAAGCTGCAGCTGGCTTTGTTCACACCTTATGATGAAAATTTATCACACCTTCATTCCTTTAAAATTGAATAACCAATTAAAGAAGTTTCAGAGTTCAAAGAACGGTTTTCCTTTCGGTTTTCATTTCATGCACATCATTCTTAATTAAATCACGTTTTCCGAAGCGCTTTCACTCAAATAAGAAACGTTTTTTAGCAGATTACGAAGAGTGATTTCAGTAAAAATGGCTCGAGCGATTCCAGTACAATTTGAAGTGTATTTCAATGTAAGATTTTTTTCCAATATCCGTGGCCATCATGTTTACAAAAACGTATGGACACCTGAAATTGGAGAGTCTTTGGTTTGTAAACGCGATGAGCGGTTGGAGGCCAAAGAGTTGGATGAGTATGCGATTGGAACGTACAAGAAGATATCAGACGAGGAAATTTTAGTCGGACATGTACCAATAGAACTGTCCAAACTAATAGCATTTTTTATTGAAGCTGATGATAATCACGTGTGCGCAATCGTAAATGGTAAAAGGATACGAGAAGTTGGCTTGAGTGTTCCTGCACAATTCAACTGTTACACATCAAGTAAAGTTCATGCAAAAATTCTTCATGAGGAACTGTTGAAGAGGAAAAAACAATATTCGTTTTTATCTTTAGTTGTGGAAGAATTTGTCGATAGAAAACAAGTCAAACTCATATAAACTGTTTGTTATTGCTTTTTTAGTCAGTTTTCTAATAAACGCCGCTTTCTAAGGTGCGGCGTTTATTAGAGGGTGGCGTTCTTTAGAGGGCGGCGTTTATTACGAATGTTGAAATACAGGTGCGGCGTTTGTTAGAGGGCGGCGTTTATCAGAGGGCGGCGTTTATTAGAGGAAATACGGTATCTGCAGAAAAGGTTAATACCTCTGGAAATCAATCTATCGTGTTGGTACTAAGAAGTTCTACGTCAGTCATTTTTCATTTTAACCGTATTCCTACCATAGGCGTATTCAAGGTCAGTCAAAAATAGTGGAAGAGTCCAACGTTATGATATTTCTTTTCAGTCTTAATTGCCATTGTCATGATGACATCATCATTTTTGTTATGACGTCATCAATTTGAATAGCATAAATTCTATGTAAAACTAATTTTTTTTGCAAAGTTTTACATTATTCTGTATCTTAAATACAACAATATGCCCAAATTTAAAAAGTTAATTAGATTCAAAAATGCCACAGGCAAATTTGACCCCCCTCCCCTTCATGCAGAATAGGGTTTAGAAAGTCAGCCTTTATGAAAGTCAGGTATCGCTCTATACTCAGAACACCATAAAATTGTCAGAAGTGAATAACAGCTAACACAGTTCAATAACAAAGCTAAGTAATTATAGCATTGCATTATGGCACTATTTATCATAGAAATAGTTAATTGCAGAAACTGTCAATAAGAAAATTTCCATTTGGTGGTAGAATCAAATTCTGCTGAAGGTGAATAGATAGACATGTGTAATTCTGAGCTTTAGACTGGAAAAATCCATAAACTCATTTTCCAGACGATGCGTCAAATCATTAGGGCGTCATAGTGAATATCAAAGTTTGCGAGGTGGTACAAGATGCCTTTACTATCATCACTCGAGTCAGTAAAAGTAAGAATTAGTTCTCTTTTTGCAGTCTACCACCGTCGTATGCCTGAACATGACATGGAAGCAATTTCTCCTTTCGTATGATGAGCAGCTTTACTGTTAACTTATTCTCCATTTTGTGACAGACTGAATATCAAATTTCCTGTCAAATTCCATCTATTGATTACACCACCATGGCTCGAAAATATCAGGTTTTCATTCCTGTGACAGCAAAACAATATGTTAACAATTTTGTTGACCATTGCTTCAAAATAGTAGCATTTTCCATTTCAATCAATGCAAAATGGGAAATTTCGACTTCATCGTTATCTACTCCGGTGCCACAAACCAGTATTCTATCAACATGATTCGTTCATATAATGCAACTGATATGGGGATTATTGATTTTCTCTACCATAGTACCAGTTTTAATGTCCCAAGCAGAGACAAATGCATCACCATCTCCCACCCAGAGCATTTCGAAATTGCGGATAACGTGAGTGAAAATCCATTAAGATCTAATTGATGAAGACTTTCACCACTACTCTGATCATAAACAAATACTTTTCTTCTGTCGGCTACACAGCATATATCAGCTTCTGGCGTGCTTGCAACGCAATCAAGGCAATGAATGAATAAAATATCGCTTATCAAATAAAGTACCAACATTGGATGAGATGACATCAGTGGGTTTGCCCAGTGAGAGGATAATAACCTTCAGAAGATCCAATCTCTATATGCTTCTCAGCATCCAATGGAACATTAGAATATAATGTAAAATCCTTGTGCATCGTCAATGCTGTTTTAGGCAGTCCGTCTTTTATAGCAATTTGGTAAATTAATTTTGGTATTATAAACTAATACTTAAACTAAGATTTTTTTTAAGAAACAAGGGGCGGAGGAGGTGATTTTGTAATTGAAAATCAGGGTGGGAGAGAGCTTGTATTTGAAAAATAAGCTTGTTTTACTATATTATGTGAGGGCTTGACGCTTGGAGTAACCGTTATGAAATTAATTATAATTTAAAGGAGCTACAACACGAATCACGTGATTCTTGTGTTTGCTTACTTTTATTACCGTCTGCCGTAATATTATCGCATCCCGCGCTTTTGATCGAATTTTGGTGCTGCACCATAATTTGTAAGATCCCGTGATTCGTGTCGTAGCCCCTTTAAGTTTGTCCATTTAAGTTGCTTAAATGTTTGCTTTCAAAACGGTAAGGATTTATTTGAATGAAAACATTGCTTTGTCAGAAAACACTTACATAAAGCTTCGAAAATGCGTTGTTCAGACAGGACACGGTGAAATAATAATGAAATTAAAGTTAGTTCTGAAAACCATTGTAAATTTTTCTTATGCATCTCCTTCCCTGTCTTTTTCAATAATACAAAAGAAACTTAATTAAGGTAAATTCGCACTGATTACACGTGACTGTAACGCAACACTTCTAGACTGGCAGTTTGTCTTAATCACATACTTCATTCAAGAGATTAGGAATTTAACTACTCCGCATACGATTGCTTAATATCGCGCATTTAATTTGAAAGATATCGGGACTGGAACATTTAGATAAATCATACGATATTTTGAAAACTTTGTTGAAATTAAGGTTCTATTTTGTCTTCGTATAAAGATCTTAATTTTTGTAATCTGTGTGACCCTACATAAGATATCTATGATACAATGGCTGTAATTTGGCTTTTAAATTGTCGTTATTATTTCTAAAAGCGCATCGCGGATAACATCAAAGAGATACCGAAATGAATTGAAAAGTCATTTTCAGAATAATAGAAAAATTTAGAGTTCTGTCTGTGTCTGTTTTTTACCTCCGTATGCTATGGAAATATGCTATTCAAAACAGAGTTCTGAAACCATTTCTTTTGTCTTTTCATCAAGATATTTGATTTGCTCCTTGGTCAAATAATTGGCGTGATCACCAGCAATGCCCTTTCTAACGAAATCTTTGATATGCGGCAAAGTAAATTTTTTTTTCATCGTTTCAACTTTAACTAGATCTCTTAGATCTTCCAGGAAAGAGTCTGTTAATTCCACTTTTAAGAATGCGGCTAGCTTTTTTACCGTTTCGTCAAATTTGTAAACCAAATCTTCGTAACGTAACCAAATCTCGTTGCCACTCTTTAAATCCAGCCAATCACGATAAAATTCGAACCAATCAGAGTAGATACTATGACCATTTAGGAACATCTCGTAAAACGTGTTAAAATCAACATTGTTTGCTTCACCAAAGTACTTGTTATTGTGATAGAAATGAAAAAATGACACTAGTGTATCTTTCACATCTCTGGTTACGAAAACCTTTTTGCCTGCATTAGTAGAAGGAGCCAGCCATCGTGGCAAATGTGTTTTTATCACACGATATGGGTCTTCCATTTTCTCCATTGCAGCTTCCTGGCCGATATATCTTCCCGGAATATACAATTCCAAGTAAGGCGAGGCTTCGAGTAGGCCTTCCATGCCCATTTCAGAGACATTTTTTGTTTTTCCTTCCATTAGAGCCAATAACAAAAGCTGAGCCACTGTTGTACCTGACCTTCCATAAGTAATTAACATAACATCGGTGTCTTTAATCAGAATCTTCGGGAAATCCTTCAAATTTGGCGGGGTTATATGTTCAGCAAAAATCCCTGAGCGTTTTCCATTAGACACAACAACTTCACAAGGCAGTTTTGGATATTTTGATTCACTCTTTTTTATTGAAATCATTTCTGAAATAAGAAAAAAAGAATAACATTATATCATATAAACCAGAGTTTATAGAAGATTACCTACATTAACAGCATACAGTGTATTTAATGGCTTGATAGAATGGTCTCTATACCAGCAGGCACTCAACGTCGCCAAACGTCTGAACATTGAGGGACCGTTATAACAACGTCACGTGCCGGCTGGGTTAAAGCTGCAACTGTAACTGTTCCAAGTCAATTATTTGCGAGCTATAACTTAGCCAAATCAATGAGCCTAACATATGGGATGTTGTGTTCCAACAAAGTTTCGAAATATTTCTGAAAGACTGATGCTAAACATACACGTAATGTTGAACATATAAAATATATTCTATTTTCTGAACTTTAATTTATTTATTTATTTATTTATTTATTATTTATATTTATTAAATATTAATTTTAAAGATAATGAACTGTTATAAAGTCTTGATAAAACTGAGGCAGCAGTTTTCTACAAGGGAATCTCCACGAGAGAGTAAATCATATGTTTACCTCGTTTGTTTGTCATTTTGATATAAGTCAGCTGCTCCTTCCAGACCCACTTATTATTGTGCAAATGAGGGATCCCCACTGCTGACATCAGAACACTGCAACGCTCAGTTCTATTTATAACAGTTCATTATCTTTAAGAGGGAGTGGAAAAGTCATTAAAATTCAAACAAATGAGAATAGCAGTTCTATTAATTGTACATTTCCACACCTGCTTGACTTACCTTGGACCCACCTTTCATATAGATCATATCACAATTTCTCCTCACCTAACTTTATGGTGAAAACCTTATAAACTTTGTCTGGGAAAGTGAGGCTAGAGACAAGTTATGAATAGTCCTTTCAAACATTTTTATAAGACTTTTCACCGTAAATTCACAGTAAGGTTTTTGTTACATATACGGTACTGTCATCTAACAATTTAAAAGCATAAAAAAAATCATGGTTTGGACCTCTTGTTAAATTTGTGGCTTTAAAATGTATTTTCATTGAAGAATTAGCTTTGATTTGCATTTTCACTGAAAAATGAACTTGTCTTATAACAATCTGTGAAGGTCAGATTATGCTTCGATCCGCCTTAATTCAGTGAAATCTCTGTAAAACGAATTGACGTTTGGATGCATTTTTTATAAACACCAGGAAAAATGGATTGGTTTCTTATTTTTTGCCATTTTGAACCTACTTTGGTGCTTAAGTCGTTCTTATTCGATATATAACAAGAAAACTGAAATAAATACCGTCAGAACTTCTAAAAGCACCTGCCACCCATACGTTCACTTTAGAGAGGAGTCTGCCTGTTTCTTTGAGGCAGTGCAAAAATAAGAGAGACATTTTTTTCTTCGCTATAACGCTATGCCTAGGACGGTGCGTAGTAAGTTTACTGCTACCCATCTCCACTTCCTTCCTCAACTCAACAGTTTCTTTCTTTCATCGTTTAACTGTTCGTTTGTTTTTTAAAACTACTCTTATACAACCACATCTACATGTACACTACTGTACGCTTTTTCAATGTAAGAGCCAAGCAATATTTTGGAATTGAAATATAATGTCATTATTAATATATCATTATATTATATATGATGCTTATGAAGGTAATGCTTAATAAAAAAAGCGTGTATATTTATATAGCTCGAGTGCATTTATCTACTAGTTACAAACCAGCTAACTTCTTCGGAGAAAGGGCTTATACAAAACGTATTAAAAGCGAAGCTTAGTCTTACCCTTACTTTAGTGGCCCAAACAAATTTGGCAAGGTTTACACTACTAACATTTCTGGTTTGAAAGTGGTAGATTCGTTGTACGAGGTTTACAGAGGCTCGTTAAAAATTTTATCTTATCGAAACCGTATTGCAAAAGTGAGAGAAAAAGATCCATTATTGTTTTTAGTACAACTTTCTTACCTTGTGTTTACACCAATGTCAATTGGATGAAGCTAGAGGCTAAATTGTTTCCGGTATAAAATGTGTAACATATACTTTACTTGACTAAGTAACGTTCTGAACAAAACACTATTCCTCACACACTCCATGTCATCATCTGTCATCATCTCAAATTTCCAAATGGTTTTCCTTGCCTAATTTAGACGATGATTCCTATTCCTATAAATGTTTACAAAACATTTTCATTACAATCAAAATTTTTAGCTGTACATGTTATCAAAATAATGTCCGAGATGGAGAGACATGTTAAGTTATAGAGTCTTTATGTGTCGTATGAAAAAACCTCATTAGATGTCATTATATACCGAATGCACGAGTTGTTAATTTAGAATTATTTTTTTCTTCATGTAAAAGAGTTGTTAAATGGTAATTTCGTTTATTTTGTTTATCAGCAAATAAAGCAATCGATTCAAAACACAATCGAATGTTTTCCTTTGCTCGAGTTCGTGTTGTTCTTTACGCGAATTCTTATTGGTTAATTCCTTTAAAAAAAATGGTAGAAATTTCATTATGTGTAAGTTTTTAAAATTTGTCCGACAATTTTTTGTAATACACATAATAATATTTCTCAAAAACAAAAACTCTTATGCAAAATATTTTTTATAAGCATGAGAAGGAAACAATGGTTCTTTTTTAAGGACAAATGTTACCTTGTTTTTAAGCTGTGCTTAAATCATTCTGTGCTTGCAAAAAAGAAACTACAAACGAATAATTATGTACGATTATGACCTCAATACTTAAAATCTCAAATTTCAATCGATATTTAATTTCAGTTATATATATATTTTGTTTGTAAACGCGACTTTATACGATTTGCTCAACCACTGACAACGTGACTGATGACGTCACGAGAAGACATAATTCCTTACATAAAATCAAGATAGGGAGGTTTAAAAGCAGTTAATTTTAATGAAGCCTGGTTTTTCTGACACATATGATACGACTATGAACATTTCTTCGAATCTTCATGGATGATGCAAGATTTGATGATATTATATCATTTGTGACCCGACACGTATAAGCACCAAGTGGCCTCAGGGGCTTTTTACCTTAAACTCGGAGTGAGGAGAATACACGATTTTCCATTTAACGATTTCATTAAACAAAATTGCACGAAAACTTCGACCGACATTCCTCAACATTCCTCGACAAAAATTTACAGAACCTTGATAGAAACAAAGACGATTTTCTTTAGAGAATTACACTAATGACATTTCCACGGACATTTTGTGTAAAGTAAACCCGAAAATCTTGACCAAGTTCTAAAATAGTAAATTAGAAACTCGTATACTATTTCGACTATCTTCTAGATCCGCCGCTGATATATGATAACCTTACCCGATTAAAAAAAAATTATTTTCTGAAAATAGCACTATGGCAACACTGATTTTTAAAGATGGAGTTATACTTGTTTAAATTGTTGTTCCTTTTTATTTGTATTTAATACTATATATTAGTACATACTATTAAAGACTAGAAATTTCACGCTTCTTGCGATTTTCAAACGTAAATACATTCAAAATATTTTGCAATATTAATTATACTTATTAAAAACTTTAATTGCTAATTCCCAAAGTTTTATTAGTATATACAGTGCGTCCCAGAATGTTAGCTTCAGTAACTTTATTCTCAATTTTCTAAAAAATGAATAATGGTATAATAATGAAATATATACCATTAGAAAGCTGAGTTTCTTGGCTTTCTATTGATGTGGTACCCATTAACTGTTTTTTTATATTTAGCTTATAATCCAAGAAAAAAACAAGTGTTTTAATCTAAAAATTCTTAACGATCAATTAACACCTCGTTTAATGAGCAAAATATTCATTGTTGTTTATAATTATGGTATTGATTTTTTACAAACCATTTGAGAATTCTCAAAAATGGTTACCAAAAATAAAAAAAATGTTAACATAACATTAAAAGGTAGTTTTACATACTATTAAAGACTAGAAATTTCACGCTTCTTGCGATTTTCAAACGTAAATACATTCAAAATATTTTGCAATATTATACTTATTAAAAACTTTAATTGCTAATTCCCAAAGTTTTATTAGTATATATATATTTAGTAACTTGGTCATTAAAACCCGACATTTTTATCCCCGATAGGTACTGGCATTATATATGACATCAGAAAGTTTTGTCTTGTCTCAATGCCGTGTGAACAGTCTCTAAAGATATCTTTATTATTATTAATTCTTTTTGCAATAATTCCCTCTTTTCTCTTCTCTTGAGGAATACATTTGTTTTATTATAAACATACAATTGTTTTATTATAAACCAACAGCTATGTGAAAATGGTGTCTTTAGAAACAGCTCTTGAAAACCTGGGATTTGGAAAGTTTCACATAAAACTGCTTTTCATAATAGGAATTTTGTACGTATTTGATGGGATAGAGATCACGTTAGTGGCTGTCCTGGTACCTCGATTAAAATGTGAATGGCAACTGACGACATTACAGACCATGTTTGTCAGTGCAGGATCAATATTCGGCGTAAGTGTTGGAATGGTGACTTTTGGTTGGCTAAGCGATAAACACGGGCGAAAACCCTTTCTTTTATTGACGATCTCTATAGCCTTTTACTTCAGCATACTTAGCATTGCGGCTGAAAACTATATTTGGTACACGTTGATGAGAACTTTTGTTGGTTTTGGTTCTGCTTGTGTGATATTTCCCACAATCTTCGCTTCAGAGTTCGTTCCTTCTAAACATCGAGAGAAATCAATAATGTTTATGTGCACTTTTTTCTCGATTGGTGCCCTATTCACAGCGATAATGGCTGCTGCAACGATGAATAGATATGGCTGGAGATGTTTTCTACTCGTCACTTCAATCATAGGCCCAGTCGCATTTGCAACGTCCTTTTGGCTACCAGAATCTGTGCGTTACTTGCAAAATGTTGGTGACTACGATCAAGTCACGAATATTTTAAACAGAATTGCATTAGAGAATAACCCAACAACTTTACAGAAGCATGTCTCCATTGCCAAAACGACCGAGGCTAGAGGAAATATTGGGGATCTATTATCTGTGCAATATCGAATTACCTCATCAGCGTTGACGGTTCTGTGGGTATGTGTCACGATAATGTATTTCAGTAAGGTGATGGTTGACGCGCAGTTCTTTAATATAAAACATTGCAGTGGACACAAACAGCAAGTGAAAGACAAGGAGATGTTACACTTATGCCACATGCTCTCATCATGGGAATACCTTCACAATTCTTTAATTGTCTTTGGGGAAGTATTTGGTACTGTCAGCGTTAGTTTTGTCGTCGACCGAATCGATCGCAAAATATTGATAATTATGCATCTCGTGGTACTCAACGCATGTGTTGCATTATTGAACTTTTGCTTCAATATCTATGTTCAATCAATATTGCTGTTTCTCGGGAGAGCAATGGCAGAAAATTTGATTGTTTTGTTATGGATTGTAAGTAGTGAATCCTATCCAACACGTATTCGTGCGACTGCTGTTGGAGTAATGGCGTCCATAAGCCGCTTTAGCCTAATAATTGCACCAATCATCATTCAGTATGCTATTTCAAAATCGTTCATTGTGATCAATTGCGTTTTTGTTTTTTTCTCGTTTGTCGCCCTTGTTGCAACGTTATGTTTGAAAGAAACCAGAGAGATTTTAATAAAATAATGCTGTGCCAAAGAAGAATATTTAAAAACAGAAAATAAACCGTATTTTTCTTAGACATGTTTAAGATAGACTATATTTAGACTAATTTTTCGACTAATTTTTCAATTTATACAATTTACAAAAAATTCAACATTTGATTTTTATTTTGAGGCAGCTGATCTTTCATTCACCCGTGTCTGTCTGTCGGTCAATCTGTAATGCTGCAGTTCTCTCCGCCCGTGTGGTAACGCCCTCAACACTTTTATGTTTCCAATTCAAATAATAAACTTTTAAGCACGTTTCCCAATGAATAAAAGTCAACTTCTCTGCTGCCTATTGAAGATTTAAATCCTAATTTTTAATATCAGATTAGTATTTGTATTTAGAACTATATCTATTCTTTCCAATGCGCCCCTCCAGCAGTGCATTTTTAGCCTTTGTTCAAGGCCACCGTTCATTCGCCTTAACTAGTGCAAACGAACGGTTGTCTTGAGCAAAGGCTATGCATTTTGGGATCTACTTTCTAGTTTCTTCACGCGAAACAGTGTTGCCGTTTGGAAAAATTTATAATCTATCCACCATTATCGTTATTAAATTCAAGTATAAAAGCTGACAAGTTTCAATATACTTCTTCAAATATTTGGTTTATCTTCAGTCTCTTTTATAGTTTAATTTTTGGTTTAAATCACGAGTTTTGGTACCCTAAATCACACCACCGCGTATTCTGAAAAAGGCTGACCAACGTTTGCATTCAAGAAATAATTGGCCAGGCGGAAGAAATTTAATGAGTATTCCTTCAAGTCAGAATTACCCGATTTGTTATATTGCTCTCCATATCGTTAATTTTGACATTAAGGAGGTGAAAAATATCAGTTGCATAGGAGAAAAACATAACTTTTATCATATATATAGAATTTAAAAAAGATCCATCTATCAATCCATCTTTCCAAAATCGACTATCATCCTCTCTAATTGATAACCAAATATAGCAAAATATAGAAGTTATCAACTAATTGGTCAGCGCCGCAAGGCAGCTGATCTTTCATTTCCCCGAGTCTGTCAGTCAGTGTGTAATGTCGCAGTTAATTCCGCCCTTTAACAACCCCCTCCCGAGTATCGGAATCCGTTATTCTCCGTTTCTTCAACGCCTACTCTCATCAATTCGATCTCTAATTGGTTTGCTAAAAAAACGGGTTATAAAAATGGCGTAAAGTTCCGGGTTTGTTGATAACGATTCTCGATCGTGGGTGAAGTAGACAGAAACTTTACTTCAAAAAAGGTAAGTATTCTATTGTGTTCAATACAGTTTTTAATACATTACAGAACTGAGTTTTGTGTGTATACTTTATAATGATAATGTGGATAGATGTTTGAGAGTGAAAGAGTAGCACAGCTTCTTCACCACCAGCTCCAAAACTTTATTTTTATTCCAAATAATAGCTCAACAATTTTCTGACTGCAGTTTCTGTTTGTTTTTAGGCTTCTGCATGGCTGCCAGATTTTTGTAGCTGACAGCACAGCCACAAGACATTCCAGTGTACACAATGTATATATAGATATGCAATCGTTTTTATTATTCTTTACAATAAAAATAAAAATGAACAAGTTAACTGCCAGTCATTTAAGGCTAAGAAAACAAAAGAAACTGCCAGTCATGCAGACAGGCGTCTCATATATACTTCCTTCAGCGTCAGATCTAGAGGGTAGTCGCAATTTGTGAAGGAGCACATTAACATAATTTCTATTTTCAGTCACCAATGTCACCAATGAACTTTGCACACTTTTCTTTTATACTTTAATAGCTAACATTCTCCTCCACAAATTCTGACTACCCTCTAGATCCGCCACTGACTTTTATGTTATGGATTAAATTCAGGTATGCATGCGTATAATAGCAATACTACTATTATACTATATATAATTGATTCATGCATCAAAACTCTTAATCTTAGGAATTTGCATACTTTATACTTAAAATGTGAATTAATTTTTGTGTGGATTTAACTTTGTGGAATGATATTGCGCAGGCCTGAAGATTATTTTTTCCATGTCGGAGAAGATGTCCACCGGTAGAACTGTAAACCTGGTCCAGACATTAACATCATCACAGTGTTTACTCTGTATATATACGAAGCGAAACGAACAGTTAAGTGGGCGACAGTTTAACCTGTGAACCCCAAACATAACGATACTGATTGCCTTTGGTATTTTATTCAAATCGCGTATACGCGAGGTGTTTGGAATGCAAAGCGCTCGTCGACTGGACAAAAAAATAGCCTCTATACGTACGAACAACTAAAAACCAGTCTAAAAGAATTAGACTTTGATTATTTATCCGTACCGGTAGTACTCAATGTTCCTCGATACAGAGCTTAGGGTTCTAGGCTAAGCATTCATCAAAGTGACCTTTCACCACGTGTGTATCTAACCGTGTATCTGTTGGAACTTTTGGATATTTCTGGAATTTAGTAAGTTTCTATAGTTTCTACTTATCTATTATTCTTTTTTATGAAACTGTTAATTCAGAAAAAATACGTAGCATTATCTAACCTAATCAATATTACTCAACACACTCCTTCCAGCACTGTATAATTTTGTTATACATATATTTATATTTATAATAAATATTGGCATGTTATACTTAGTTCAACTGTGTTTTACTCTGATCTTCATTTCTCTGTGTTGAATTTTATTTTATTACTTGTGCATGGTATCGAAAGTAATACAGGTCCAACTTTTTCAAAAGTAGTTCAAGGATCCTTTCATCCAAGGCGCGCCTTGATGAAACCGGTAAAAACATTTTACCGGTTCACTTTCCCCATGAGTTACTGACCCCAACATCCGTGGTTTTCCTATCTATATAGGGTTGACCGAAAATAAAATCACACAATCCAAAAGAATACGTAGTTCCATCCCATATAGCTCGAAAAGCTGATCAAGAAAATGTATGGGATCGCCTATATACGACTATACGTTACGGAGATATTGATTTATCAAAGATTCTAATGACGTCACACCCGTCCCCAAAAAGTTTTAGACCCAATTTTTTTTTTCGTCACCCCATCGCCAATATCTCACGCCCAAAGTGACGTCAGTTATTCTCATTGGTTCTTGAGATATTTGACCCTAAATATCGCGTTCTATTTAAGGTCCAATGCAATGTGCCCACTGACGTCGTGCTACTCCTATAATACTAATCGCCATTAAAGTCACAACTCAGTTATGCACGATCTAAAATCTATATACTAATAGCGACTGTGCATCCACTTTTTAGTTTGGTAAGTTAGTTTGAGAGCTGGGGCGAGGTTGCCGATTTTTCCATACGATCGCAACATACGTTTTTCGTGGAAAGTGAAACACTGCACTGTCAAGTTGTTTTTTGTATCAGTATTAGTATAAGGAAAAGAAACCCTTAAATTGCAGTTGATTTGTTTACATACCATTTATGGCGGGATGCTATCCAAATATGGAAAGAAACGATAGCAACCTGAGTCGTTTAAAATGTAAACAATAAAATTCTGTTTGTTTTGAAAAAAAATTTGATGTGGGTACGAACGAAGCAAATTATTGAATTAGTAGGTAATTAAATCGGAGGTAAATAAAAACGAAAGTCAGTGTGTGTAAAAGTAGCTATATTGAACTATATATTCTATACGTTCTAACTATATAGAAAGAAAGAAAATTAAATTTGCGAAATGGTATTTTGTAGAAAGAAGAATGTGAATATTTTTCAGGTTTAAGAAGAGGAAGCGAACATAATTTTGGTTGGAAAGAAAAAGAAACGAAAACGAAACGAAAACGAAAGCGGAAGAGCAGTTTGTAAACAAGAAGTAAGTATAGCTTTTAATATCAAAAATGGTTTCAAAGTTGCGAACATTATGTCGTGTGTTGTGTTGAGTTTTTTGTAGAAAGAATTATAATTTTTTTCAGGTTTTGAACTGTTATTTAATAACCTCGCTATTAATAAAGAAGATTTTGGTCGCTGTTTGATAGGGGCAGGTAAGAATTTTTTAAACTTAATTCAATACTTGCTGCAAACATTGTGGAGTAAAATATTTTAAATTTTTTATTTTTTTAACAGGTTTTATACTGTCTGTTGTGTTGCTCTGATTTGGTAGCTATTATTTACTTTATATTTATCATTCTATCTTATATCATTGTTTCTTCATCATGTTCAATATTGTAGGAGCTAATAATATTGGCTTTCAAGCAGTTTTTAGGAATGGCCAGTTTGTTTTGCAACAACCTGATCAACAACAAATACGCTCTGTTATACAGCGTAGGTTTGCACATGAAGATGTATCTGCAGCACGCCGTCGCCAATTTCAACTGAATAATTTGGCTGATCAGGAATTAGGTAATGTTGATGTTAATGATAACATTCAGCAACCAGGTGTTCAACAAGCCATTCCACATGCAGATAATCCTGAAAATATTGCTGAGATTGAACGGCGCAGAAATCATGATGCTGAAAGACGTGTTCAGTATCGTCAAAATGAAGAGCCAGGCGAAAGATTAGCCAGGCGAAATGAAAATATGCGTCGCATGAGAGTAAGGCGTGCACATCCGCCAATGCATCGTGCTGCTCGACAACAAGGTCATTTGCCTGAGCAACACTATCTTGGTGCCATGGACAATGTTTGTGTGTTTTGTGGTGCCAAGATGTTTGCAGATGAAACTAACTTTAAGTGTTGTCATAATGGTAAGGTTAATCTTGATAATATTTATTATCCTAATGATCTTAGAGATCTTTTAGTTGGTGATAATTCCCAAGCTAAAAACTTTCAAGAAAATATTCGACAGTTTAACAGTTCTGTTGCTTTTGCATCAATGGGTGCAAAATTGGCTGTTCCACCCGGTCGTGGACCACCTGTGTTTCGAATTAATGGACAAGTGTGTCACCGAACAGGTAATTTGCATCCACCGCAAGGTCTCTCTCCATCATATGGTCAACTGTATATTTATGATGGGATGGACGCGTTCAATGAGAGAATGGCAAGACCTGAAAATCGAGATTGCTTGCCTGAAGTGATGCAAACTTTGCAGGACATAATTGTTAGGGAAAGTCCTTATGCAGCAGCTTATAAACACATGGGTGAGGTAGAAGCTGAAGAAATGCAACAAGCCGAAAATGAAAATCGCCCTCCACCTCAGGTCTAACTTCAATTTCTTTTTTGATGCAAATTGCTTATGAGACTTGATGTTGTGTAAATATATATTTTTGAATTACAGGTTACAATGTGCCTCCGAGTTGGTGGTGATCGTCGGCGATACAATTTACCACACCATGATGAAGTAGCTGCTGTTTTTGTTGGTGAAGATGGTGCACCACCGTTAGCCCGTGATATAATGGTTTATCCAAGGAACATGCCCTTGCGTGAAATACCAGTTCATTCACCTCATCTGGATCCAATGGTTTATCCAGTTTTTTTCCCAAGAGGAGAGTTCGGTTGGACTCCTAACATTCCTCATGTAGCAGAGTATGCATCTGGTCGTCGATGTCGCACGACCATGCTGCAGTATTATACTTACAGGTTTGCATTAAGAAATGCTTTTAACCCGATCTTAAAAGGTAAGAAATTACTTCAACAATTTGCTGTTGACAGTTATTGCAAGGTTGAAGCTGATCGTTTGCATTACATTCGAAACAACCAGTCAGCTTTACGTGTTGAACAGTATCAAGGGCTGATTGATCATCTTGCCAACGTGGCGGAAAACCGAAACCTGAATGCAGGCAGACCTATAATATTGCCTTCTTCATTTCAGGGTAGTCCACGAGCCATGCAACAGAATTACCAAGATGCAATGGCTATGGTGACTAAGATGGGAAAACCTGATTTGTTTTGCACTGTTACGTGTAATCCAAAGTGGAGGGAAATTACTGAAAATTTAGAAAATGAACCATCACATTATCGACCTGATTTGGTTGCACGTGTTTTTAATTTGAAATTAAAAGCCCTTTTAAATGATGTGCTTAAGAATGGTGTTTTAGGGAAAGCAATTTCTCATCTATACGTTATTGAATTTCAGAAACGTTCTTTGCCTCATGCACATATTCTAATTCATTTAGCTCAAGAAGATAAGCTTCAAAATGCAGATGACATTGACAGCTTGATATGTGCTGAAATTCCGGATCTTGACGAGGAGCCAGAACTGCACAGTGTTATCAAAACGTGCATGATACATGGGCCCTGTGGAAATAACAACGTTAATGCAGTCTGTATGGGAGATGATGGTAACTGTACCAAGAATTTTCCCAAGCAATTCTGCAATGAAACCCAGATAAATGTTAATGGGTATCCAACCTATCGCAGGAGAGAAGACGGTCGTACTGTGAGGGTTAAAAATGTGGATTTAGATAATCGTTGGGTGGTTCCATACTGTCCGTGGTTGTCAAAGAAATATAACGCACATATAAACTTGGAGGCTTGCACTTCGATTAAAAGCGTTAAATATTTGTTTAAATATGTGTATAAAGGTCATGACAGAGCACATGTTGAAATTAATGAACAATTGCAATATGATGAAATCAAAACCTATTTAGATGCTCGATACGTTAGTGCACCTGAAGCTTTGTGGAGAATATTTGAGTTCTCCATGCATGAAAAGTCGCATGGCATAAAAAGGTTAGCTGTTCATTTACCTAATCTTCAACAGGTTTTTTTTAGACCTGGAGATGAGGAGGCAACTGTTGAAAGGGCTGCTTTAAAGGATACTCATTTAACAGCTTGGTTCAAACTTAATGTGGAAGATCCTGATGCCCGTCAATATTTATACTCCAACATTCCATATCATTACGTTTTTAATGACAAAAACAAGATATGGAAAAAGAGAGCATTAACACATAAACCGATCATTGCACGACTCTACAATGCACGACCATCTGAAGGGGAAAGATTTTTCCTTCGTGTTTTATTACTGCATGTTCCTGGTGCAACATCATTCGAGTATTTGCGTACGTTCAATGACACGATTTTTGATACATTCCGTGAAGCGTGTATAGCCAGAGGTCTTCTTCAAGATGATGAAGAATGGCATAATACATTGGAAGAAGCATCGACTTTTCAAATGCCACAGCAATTGAGGCAACTGTTTGTAACTATTTTGACCCACTGTGAGCCATTGAATCCTCTCCAATTGTGGGATGCGTTCAAAGGCCATTTGTGTGAGGACTACACACGAACACTACCTGTTGAACGAGCTGAACAAAGAGTTTTGGGATATATTGATAATGTCCTAAAACAATTTGGTATGTCTTTAACACTTTTTAACCTTCCTGAGTTGATCGAGCAGGTTGACGAAGAAGAGGTTGATGTGAATGCTTTCATTGAGCAAGCACATCAGGTAAGGCCTCTGCTAAATGACCAGCAAGTAGCTGTGGCAGATGCAATATTATCTGCTGTTTTTAATGTGCATAATGGTTTGGTACAACCTGATACACTGTTTTATCTAGATGGACCAGCTGGGACAGGTAAAACATTTACATATAACTATATCATTGCAGCCGCTAAAGCCAGAGGTTTGACGGTTGCAACTGCTGCGTTTACTGGAATTGCAGCCACTTTAATTTCTGGTGGCCGTACACTGCATTCATTATTTCGTTTGCCTGTTCCTGTTTTAGAAAGCAGCGTATGTAACGTAACACCAACATCCACACACGGTGAATACTTACGCAGTGTGGACCTGTTTCTCATTGATGAGGCAACAATGGTTTCCACTCACATTTTTCATGCTGTTGATAGATTACTTCGAGATATCTGCGACAGCAATGTGCCTTTTGGCGGAAAGGTATTTTTGTGGGGAGGAGATTTCCGTCAGTGTTTGCCAGTCGTAAAGAAGGCAAAACCAACTGATGTTATTGAGGTTTGTTTAACCAGTTCTGCTTTGTGGGCTTCAGTGTCAAAGTTCTCATTAACTCAAAACATGAGAGCCAGGCCTGATGAACAACAATTTTGTGAGTGGTTATTACAGCTGGGAAATGGGCAACTACCAACCAAACAGGACGAACCTGCTAAAGGTGCGATTGTAATTCCTGAGTGTTGTGTTGTTTCGGAAAACACATCCCTTATTTCGGTAATGTATGATGCGTTGGAACCTCACCAGTATGCCACGACTGCCATTCTGACACCTACCAATGATCAATCCTTAATCATTAATAATGAGGTGTTGGATAGATTGCCTGGAGATGCAGTCTGTTACTACAGCGCCGATGAGGTTGTATGTGATGATGAAGATGAACGGCAGAATTATCCTATTGATTTTCTGAATAGTATCACACCGTCGGGTATGCCTCCACATTGCTTGAGACTTAAAGTTGGGGCAATAATTATGTTGTTGAGGAACCTTAACATCAAGAAGGGTCTCTGCAATGGGACACGCTTGATTGCTCGGGAACTGTCACGTAATTTAATAAAAGCTGAAGTCCTTACTGGTTCAGCTGTAGGTGAAATAATTTTTATACCTAGATTGGAACTGGCACCTTCTGATTCAGGTATGCCGTTTACTTTGAAACGCAGACAACTTCCAATTCGTTTGGCCTACTCTTTTACTATCAATAAGAGTCAAGGTCAAACATTTGAAAAAATTGGTTTGTTTTTGCAGAGGCCGTGTTTTTCACATGGTCAGCTTTATGTCGCTTGCTCCAGGGCGAAAGCCTTTGATAATGTAAAAATCAAAATTGCTGCGACTGGTAAGCAAGGTTACGTTAATGGGAAGCTGTACACACAAAACGTGGTTTTCCCACAAGTGTTGCAGTAAGTTCCTAAGTTTGTATGTTTTGATTTGTATGTTTTGATACAGCAAAGTATAATATAAAATAAAATATAATAATGTTGTACATTAGTGTTATTTTATGTATTGATTTTTACAGTTGTTTTAAAGTCACTGTTTTGTATTACTACAATATTTATGTAGGGAATACTGTTTTGTGGCTCAACTGTAATGTGTGATGTTTTACTAAGTTTGTATGTTTTGATTTGTTTACAGTAAAATATAATATAAAATAAAATATAATATCGTTGTACATTAGTGTTATTTTATGTATTGATTTTTACAGTTGTTTTAAAGTCACTGTTTTGTATTACTACAATATTTATGTAGGAAATACTGTTTTGTGGCTCAACTGTAATGTGTGATGTTTTACCTAAAATTTCTTTGTGTATTCTGTTTTATTTTTTTAGGTGGAGTACAAGACCCATTGACTTACGTTCTCGCCGTGTACTCTGTTACCATGAGTTGTGTATGAAAAAACTTTCATAGACAATTCATGAACCAAAAGTCAGGGCATCTTTATAAAGAAGACTAAAATTTTGTTTTCAATAAATTATTGACATAAAAAAATCATTTTTACAATTTTATCTTAACATTTATAAGCTGTTGTCTGTAAGAAGCACGTCAAAAACTATGTTTTAATTTACATAAGCCCCGGATCGGAATTTTACAGTATGTTACTATATCAGTTTGTGTTTATGTTTGACTAAATCGAAACAGTTGAAGAACACTTCACTTAAAATCAAAAGTTAACTTTCCATCACGTGTTTCAATTCCTTTCATTAAAAGGTAAGTTAAAAGTCAAGATAACTATCATAACTGTTTCCATTCTTATAATTTAATTGGATCATATTTTTTATTTAGCATTTTGTTTATGGTTATGGACGACGATGATGATAATTAGATGACGACATGAAGACATGGCCACGAGAAAACGACGATGATGATAATGACTATGGGAACGAAGAAGGATAATAACTTTTGTACATGTAGATCGAATACACGATTGCAGAAATTCAATAATTTACGTCTTTGCCACCGTGTTAGATGTGTGATGTTGTTTAATACCGATTGACCCTTACATATTTACAATATTTTTTATCATTAGTGTATATATGTCCAGAAATGTTCATTCCTCAATAAATTAATATAATATAATTTTGCGCTGTTTTTTTATCTTAATCGATTGAATCCTGAGCAGGTATAATTTTTTATGATTCACATTTGATTCAGGTATCCCGTGCAAAGACAATTTTACGGTTTCACTCAATAGTTGGAAAATGTAACAGAAACATATTTAGGTTGCATTTTTATATTTTTTATCATGGTGCAGTGAACTCATGGGGAAAGTGAACCGTAAAATGTTTTTACACGGGATACTAGTCTATATACTAATAGCGAGTTGTGCATAACAAATTTAGTTCGGTCAGTGTGAATAAAAGGACTGGGAACGAAATGTTCGTATGGAAAATGCTATGATTAAATTTTAGATCGCGCGTAACTGAGTTGTCGAGATATAGGCGATATTAGTAATATAGGAATACCGCGACGTCAGTGGGCACATTGCATTGCACCCTAAATGGAACGCGATTTTTAGGGTCAAATATCTCGAAAACCAATGGGAATAACTGACGTCACTTTGGGCGTGCGATATTGGCGATGGGGTGTCGAAAAAATTTGGGTCTAAAACTTTTTGGGGACGGGTGTGACGTCATCAAAATATTTGATCTACGATATCTCCGTAACCGTAAATCGTACACAGGCGATCCCATACAGTTTTTTGATCAGCGTTTTGATCTCTATAGCGTGGTACTACTTATCCTTTTGGATTGTGTGATTTTATTTTCGGTCACCCCTATACTGATGGAAAAATCACGGGATGGTGGTAACTCAAGGGGAAAGTGAACTGGTAAAATGTTTTTACCCGGGATACTAGTCTATATACTAATAGCGACTGTGCATCCACTTTTTAGTTTGGTCAGTGTGAATAAAAGGACTGGGAAGAAAATGTTCGTATGGACTGTTATAAAGTAACATTTCAGGTCGTGCGTAACTGAGTTGTCGAGATATAGGCGATATAGTATTATAGGAGTAGCGCGACGTCAGTGGGCACATTGCATTGCACCCTAAATAGAACGCGATATTTAAGGGCAAATATCTCGACAACCAATGGGAATAATTGACGTCACTTTGGACGCGCGATATTGGCGATGGGGTGTCGAAAAATTTGGGTCTATAACTTTTTGGGGACGGGTGTGACGTCATTAAAATCTTTGATCGACGATATCTCCGTAACTGTTAGTCGTACACAGGCGATCCCATACATTTTCTTGATCAGGTTTTCGAGCTCTTCAACTTAGTGATACTTATTCTTAGCAATTATATGATTTTATTTTTCGTCACCCTTATATTTTGAAAGAGGTAGAGCACGGGTGGTGTGAACTCATGGGGAAAGTGAACCGGTAAAATGTTTTTACCCGGGATACTAGTCTATATACTAATAGCGAGTTGTGCATAACAAATTTAGTTCGGTCAGTGTGAATAAAAGGACTGGGAACGAAATGTTCGTATGGACTGTCATATAGTGACATTTTAGGTCGTGCGTAACTGAGTTGTCGAGATATAGGCGATATTAGTATTATAGGAGTAGCGCGACGTCAGTGGGCACATTGCATTGCACCCAAAGAAAACGCGATATTTAAGGGCAAATATCTCGAGAACCAATGAGAATAACTGACGTCGCTTTGGGCGTGCGATATTGGCGGTAGGGTGTCGAAAATTTTGGGTCTTAAACTTTTTGGGTACGGGTGTGACGTCATTAAAATCTTTGATCGACGATATCTCCGTAACGGCACGTCGTACACAGGCGATCCTATACATTTTCTTGAACAGGTTTTCGAGCTCTACAACATAGTGATACTTATTCTTCACCTTTCTATGATTTTATTTTTCGTCACCGCCATATTGTAAGAGAGAGGGTAAGCACGGGGGTTGGAGTCAGTAACTCAGGGGAAAAGTGAACCGGTAAAATGTTTTTACCCGGGATACTAGTCTTATATACTAATAGCGAGTTGTGCATAACAAATTTAGTTCGGTCAGTGTGATTAAAAGGACTGGGAACGAAATGTTCGTATAGAAAATGTTATATAGTGACATTTTGGGTCGTGCGTAACTGAGTTGTCGAGATATAGGCGATATTAGTATTATAGAAGTAGCGCGACGTCAGTGGGCACATTGCAGTGCCCCCTAAATAGAACGCGATTTTCAGGGGCAAATATCTCGAGAACCAATGGGAATAACTGACGTCACTTTGGGCGCGCGATATTGGCGATGGGGTGTCGAAAAATTTGGGTCTAAAACTTTTTGGGGACGGGTTTGACGTCATCAGAATCTTTGATCGACGATATCTCCGTAACGGTAAGTCGTACACAGACGATCCCATACATTTTCTTGATCAGGTTTTCGAGCTCTACAACTCAGTGGTACCTATTCTTTTGGATTGTGTGATTTTATTTTTCGTCATATACTATATATTGAGAGAACACGGGTGAAGATCGGGGTGTAACTCATGTAACTCATTGCGGACGGGTGTGACGTCATCTAAAAGTGAACCGGTAAAATGTTTTTACCCGGGATACTAGTCTATATACTAATAGCGAGTTGTGCATCCACTTTTTAGTTTGGTAAAATATTTTGCGTGTGAGGTTGCCGATTTTTCACGGTCCGTTTCTCACGCGTTTGTCTGGGGAAGTTTGAAACTGCACGAGCAAGTTGGTTTTTCGTTTGCGTATTAGTAATAGTCCCGACTCCACCTTACGGGCTCTTTTGTGTTTTTCCGTGTTGTACGTGAAAGAAGACAATGAAAAGTCTCGACGGTGGAGGATGCAATGCAATGGTTTTTCGTTTGAAATATTCTCAACGATCATTTTTGTTTGGTGAACAAGAAGAGCGAAGAACTGTTTTTTGTTGTTTGTTGTTTGTTGTTTATTCTGTTTGTTTTTATTTCGAAAAGCGAAGAATAATATTGTTGTTTGTTGCGAAAGTATTAGTAAAGTTACTACCAGTCACATGATGATGATGCAGAAAAGAAACGAGGGTTTTTAAAATGTAAACAAATCTGTTTTTGTTTTCGTAAAGATGGATTCGCGAGACGAACGAAGAAATCAAGCGAAGGATATTGTATTATTATTAAACGAATTAAAGAGTGGGAGAAAAAATGTAAAGTGTGGTTTATAGTAGAAACGTGTACTGGAAGTGAAGAACATCTTACTTACAGTTATTAAAAATGGTTTTGCACAGAAGAAGTTGTCAAATGATAGCAAATGGTTTTTGATTTATTTCTTTTTCTTGGAACTGATGGTTTCGTAAAGATGGAATTAACGAGTGGAAGTATATACATTAAATTGAATCAAAAGACGAAGATAATGTCGTTATTTTTGGTAGTAATGGTGTGCTGGAAAGCAAAGAAACTGTTAATGGAATTGGAGGATTGTTAACGAAGTGGTATTTACATATTGTGATTAAAAATGGTTGCGTCGTTGCAATCATTTCGACCATGTGGGAAACGTTATCAACATATTGTGTGGAAGAGCTACATCGTTATTTCTGATGCTTTTTTGTTGCATGTGAAGCAGTAAAGGGTTTTGTGTTACGCTGAGATATTATTGCTGCTGTGTTATTGTTGTTGTTTGTTTTTCAAGCGAATTTTTGTGGCTGTTTTCAAGAAAGTTAAAGCTCTCTCTACCCTCATATGATGATTGAACCCTAACCCTTTCCCTACATACAACCCACATCGCCAGCCTAAATTATAGGTTTTTTATCTATACTTCACAGATCCAATTTTTTTAGCCATTCCATTTCGTTGTTTAACCTATGTTTTTATATTGCTATATATGCTTTTAAGTGTGTTGTTTGTTTTGTTTTTAGTGGAGGAGAGGATCTTATTAGCTTAATATCTTTCCTTTATACTCTTCATTGATAACATCTACCTATTCCATGATGGCCACAGTCATATTTCTTTAAATTATCTCTGTTTTATTTTGTTTGTTGTTTGTTTTATTTTGTCTGTGGCAGGGGAGAGGGAGTGTGTAATATGTAATGTATGATTTCCTTTCAAGTGCTTATTTTGCTGCATCATGTGCATTTTAGCGGGGCCTAAAAAACCTTTTTACTGGGTTTACGTTTGTCGTTTTGGAATCTGCAGTTTGAATTTAAGTCATGGTACTTATCTTGATTATTTAGTGCTATTTTACATTCTGAATGCATATTTTTCTTGCTTCCTTTCTATACGATTTCTTTCTTTTTAGATTAAAAATTTAGTGTAAATAAAAATTATGAAGAAGAATATTGAATGTGCCAATCATGGTTTTACATAATCACGGTACAAGCAATTGGGATAAAGCATTTAATGAATTCATAGAAGAATGATCATTTGGTTGTGTATACTGAGGAGGTATAATGTTTTATTACGATTCACATTTTAATTGATTCAGGTATCCCGTACAAAGGCATAATTTTACGGTATCACTCAATAGTTGGAAAATATATATAATTAAAACATTTTTTGGCTGTATTCTTATATATCTTATCATAATCCTTGAGAGTGAACCGTAAAATGTTTTTACACGGGATACTAGTCTATATACTAATAGCGAGTTGTGCATACCACTTTTATTTTAGAGAGTGATACATTTAGAAAAATTTCACGGTCATTTTCTCACGGGGAGCGCGTAAAACCACGCTGCTGCGAGAAGCTTTTTTTCGGTATTTTTCAGTATTAGTAATGGTCCAACTCCATCTTACGTTTTTTTTCATGTCGAAGGGTGTTGTACGTGAGAGAAGACGATGAAAGCTCTCCACGGAGGAGGATGCAATGCAATGGTTTTTCGTTTGAAATATTCTCAACGATCATTTTTGTTTGGTGAAAAAGAAGAGAGAAGAAGTGTATTTGTTGTTTGTTTTTATTTCAAAAGCGAAGAATAGTATTGTTGTGGAGAAAGTATTAGTATGTTTACTACCAGTGGTATGATGCAGAATAGAAACGAGGGTTTTTAAAACGTAAACAAATCTGATTTTGTTTTCGTAAAGATTGTTTTGCAAGACGAACGAAGAAATGAAACGAAGGATATTGTATTATTATTAATCGCGAATTAACGAGTCGAAGAAAGTAAGGTTTATAATAGCAGAAACGTGTACTGTACTGGAAAGTGAAGAACATCTTACTTATTTATGTTACAGTTATTAAATGGTTGCACAGAAGAAGTTGTCAAATGGTAGCAAATGGTTTTTAATTTATTTCTTTTCGGCGGGATTGATCATTTTGTAAAGATGGAATTAACGAGTGGAAGTGCATATACATAAAAAAAGTGAATGGAAACAGGTAAACGTTTGCTGGAAAGCGAAGAAACTGAATTGAATTGAAGGATTGTTAACGAAGTGGCATTAATTTTTTTACTTAAAAATGGTTGCGCCGTTGCGATTGGTTTCATGTCAACCATGTGGGATTATCAACATTATCAACATGTTTTGGAAGAGCTAAACTATTATTTCTGAGGGGTTTCTTTGCATGTGAAGCAGTAAATGGTTTTGTGTTACGCTGAGATATTATTGCTGATGTTGTTGTTATATTTCAAGGGAATTTTTGTGGCTGTTTTCAAGAAAGTTAAAGCCCCCCCCCCCCCATAATGATGATTGAATATCTAACACCCCCTCTCCCCCTACACCCCACAGCACCAGCTGGAATTATAGTTTTTCATACTGTACTACACATCCTAGGGTTATTTCATCTTTCCTTTTATTTAAGCTATGTTTTTATTGCTATTATATACAATGTTGTTTGTTTTGTTAGTGGGGAAGGATGTAGTAGGAGGGAGACCACTCAATGTCTTTACATTTTAATCTTCACAATGATCACATCTACCAATTCTATGATGATTCTCTAAGTCATTCCTGTATCTATATCATATCTCTAATAATTTAGTACTGTTTTTTTCTTTGTTTCTTTGTTTGTTTTATTTGGTCAGTGGGTGGGGAGGGAGAGTGTGCAATGTGTGATTTCTTTCAAAGTTGAACTTTTGCTGCATCATGTACGTTTTAGGGGAACATACTAATTATTGTTACTGGCTTTATGTATGTCATTTTGGAATCCGCAGCCTGAATTTAAGCCATGGTTCTTATCTTGATCGTATAGTGGGAAAGTTTCGGCACATGATATTTATTTATCAGTGCTATTTTACATTCTGCAACCATTTGTTCTGTTTCTGATGATCATGTACTTGCTTCTGTTATATACGATTTCTTTCTTTTAATATTAGAAAATTTAGTATAAATAAAAATAATGACGAAGAAGAATGAATTTCCCAATCATGGTTTTAAATCATGGTACAAGCGTTTGGAAGAAATCATTTAATGAATTCATTAAAACAATATATTATTGCCATATTTATGTTGACATTTTGGAGCGAGATGGTGTGGTTTCAATGATGATTGATTATCCCTGTCCTCTACCCCTACCCACACCACTTACTATACCAAGAGAATTATAAACCACAATTATTGACCACAACACATCCCAAGCTTTTTCAGATTTTCTTTTGTCCTTCAAGCAATGATTTTATTGCTATTATTTCTTAAAGTATATGCTGCTGATTTGTTGTTTGTTTTTTCTTTTGTTAGCGTGGGATTAAGATCATTCCATTTTGCTGTATCTATATCTTATCATATTTCTTTCAATTTATCACTGTTTGTGTTTTTGTTTGTTGACTTTACGTATTTCGTTTAGGAATCCCCAGGCTGAATTTAAGCTATGGTGCTTATCTTGGTTCTATAGTGGAAATGACAGGGCGTGTGATAATTAGTGACTTAGTGATATTTTACATTCTAAGAGATTTTTTTCTGTTTCTGATGATCATGTATTTGCTTCTGTTCTATATGATATCTTTCTATTTAGATTTAGAAAATTTAATAAAACGGAATATTGACCAAGGAGAATGAATGTGCCAATCATGGTTTTACATCATATGGTACTTGCAATTGGGATAAATCATTTAATGAATTCATGGTGGAAAGACCCTTTGGTTGACTCCTGAGCAGGTATAATTTTTTTATGACTCACATTTGATTCAGGTATCCCGTGCAAAGACAATTTTACGGTTTCACTCAATAGTTGGAAAATGTAACAGAAACATATTTAGGTTGCATTTTTATATTTCTTATCAAGATTCTTGGGAGTGGAACCGTAAAATGTTTTTACACGGGATACTAGTCTATATACTAATAGCGAGTTGTGCATAACAAATTTAGTTTGGTAAAATATTTTGCGTGTGAGGTTGCCGATTTTTCACGGTCCGTTTCTCACGCGTTTGTCTGGGGAAGTTTGAAACTGCACGAGCAAGTTGGTTTTTCGTTTGCGTATTAGTAATAGTCCCGACTCCACCTTACGGGCTCTTTTGTGTTTTTCCGTGTTTGTACGTGAAAGAAGACAATGAAAATTCTCGACGGTGGAGGATGCAATGCAATGGTTTTTCGTTTGAAATATTCTCAACGATCATTTTTGTTTGAACAAGAAGAGCGAAGAACTGATTTTTGTTTTTTGTTGTTTGTTTTTGTTGTTTATTCTGTTTGTTTTTATTTCGAAAAGCGAAGAATAATATTGTTGTTTGTTACGAAAGTATTAGTAAAGTTACTACCAGTCACATGATGATGATGCAAAAAGAAACGAGGGTTTTTAAAATGTAAACAAATCTGATTTTGTTTTCGTAAAGATTGATTCGCGAGACGAACGAAGAAAGGAAACGAAAGATTGTATTATTATTAAACGAATTAAAGAGTGGGAGAAAAAATGTAAAGTGTGGTTTATAGTAGAAACGTGTACTGGAAGTGAAGAACATCTTACTTACAGTTATTAAAAATGGTTTTGCACAGAAGAAGTTGTCAAATGGATAGCAAATGGTTTTTGATTTATTTCTTTTTCTTGGAACTGATGGTTTCGTAAAGATGGAATTAACGAGTGGAAGTATATACATTAAATTGAATCAAAACACGAAGATAATGTCGTTATTTTTGGTAGTAATGGTGTGCTGGAAAGCAAAGAAACTGCTAATGGAATTGGAGGATTGTTAACGAAGTGGTATTTACATATTGTGATTAAAAATGGTTGCGTCGTTGCAATCATTTCGACCATGTGGGAAACGTTATCAACATATTGTGTGGAAGAGCTACATCGTTATTTCTGATGCTTTTTTGTTGCATGTGAAGCAGTAAAGGGTTTTGTGTTACGCTGATATATTATTGCTGCTGTGTTATTGTTGTTGTTTGTTTTTCAAGCGAATTTTTGTGGCTGTTTTCAAGAAAGTTAAAGCTCCCCTACCCTCATATGATGATTGAACCCTAACCCTTTCCCTACATACAACCCACACCGCCAGCCTAAATTATAGGTTTTTATACTATACTTCACAGATCCTATAGCTATTCCATTTCGTTGTTTAACCTATGTTTTTATATTGCTATATATATTTTTAAGTGTGTTGTTTGTTTTGTTTTTAGTGGAAGAGAGGATCTTAATAGGTTAATATCTTTCCTTTTTACTTTTCATTGATAACATCTACCTATTCCATGATGGCCACAGTCATATTTCTTTAAATTATCTCTGTTTTATTTTGTTTGTTGTTTGTTTTATTTTGTCTGTGACAGGGGAGAGGGAGTGTGTAATGTGTAATGTATGATTTCTTTTCAAGTGGCTATTTTGCTGCATCATGTACATTTTAGGGGAGCCTACTTATTATTTGTACTGGCTTTCCGTATGTCGTTTTGGAATTCTCAGTTTGAATTTAAGCCATGGTGCTTATCTTGGTTATTTAGTGCTATTTTACATTCTGAATTCATTTTTTTCTTGCTTATTTTCTATACGACTTCTTTCTTTTTAGATTAAAAATTTAGTGTAAATAAAAATTATGAAGCAGAATATTGAATGTGCCAATCATGGTTTTACATAATCACGGTACAAGCAATTGGGATAAAGCATTTAATGAATTCATAGAAGAATGATCCTTTGGTTGTGTATACTGAGGAGGTATAATGTTTTTTTACGATTCACATTTTAATTGATTCAGGTATCCCGTACAAAGGCATAATTTTACGGTTTCACTCAATAGTTGGAAAATGTAACAGAAACATTTTTAGGTTGAATTTTTATATTTCTTAAGATTCTTGGGAGTGGAACCGTAAAATGTTTTTACACGGGATACTAGTCTTATATATAATAGCGAGTTGTGCATAACAAATTTAGTTCGGTCAGTGTGAATAAAAGGACTGGGAACGAAATGTTCGTATGGACTGTGATATAGTGACATTTTAGGTCGTGCGTAACTGAGTTGTCGAGATATAGGCGATATTAGTATTATAGGAGTAGCGCGACGTCAGAGGGTACATTGCATTGCACCCTAAATAGAACGCGATATTTAAGGGAAAATATCTCGAGAACCAATGGGAATAACTGACGTCACTTTGGGCACGCGATATTGGCGATGGGGTGTCGAAAAATTTGGGTCTTAAACTTTTTGGGGACGGGTGTGACGTCATCAGAATCTTTGATCGTCGATATCTCCGTAACTGTTAGTCGTACACAGGCGATCCCATACATTTTCTTGATCAGGTTTTCGAGCTCTACAGCTTGGTGAAATTTATTGTTAGCAATTATGTGATTTTATTTTTCGTCACCTCCATATTGTATGAAAGAGAGCAACCACGAGGGTTGTGAGTAGTAAGTCATGGGGGAAATGAACCTGTAAAATGTTTTTACACGCCTTTACTTTACTTTACTTTACTTTACTTTACGCCTTTATTTTACTTTATTGATAGAAAAATCACGGGATGGTGGTAACTCATGTTGAAAAGGAACCGGTAAAATGTTTTTACCCGGGATACTAGTCTATATACTAATAGCGACTGTGCATAACAAATTTAGTTCGGTCAGTGTGAATAAAAGAACTGGGAACGAAATGTTCGTATGGAAAATGTTATGATTAAATTTTAGATCGTGCGTAACTGAGTTGTCGAGATACAGACGATATTAGTATTATAGGAGTAGCGCGACGTCAGTGGGCACATTGCATTGCACCCTAAATGGAAAGCGATATTTAAGGGCAAATATCTCGAGAACCAATGGGAATAACTGACGTCACTTTGGGCGTGCGATATTGGCGATGGGGTGTCGAAAGATTTGGGTCTTAAACTTTTTGGGGACGGGTGTGACGTCATCAAAATTTTTGATCGACGATATCTCCGAAACGGTACATCGTACACAGACGATCCCATACATTTTCTTGATCAGCTTTTCGAGCTCTACAACTCAGTGGTACCTATTCTTTTGGATTGTGTGATTTTATTTTTCGTCACCGCCTTATTGTAAGAGAGAGGGTAAGCACGGGGGTTGGGGTCAGTAACTCAGGGGAAAAGTGAACCGGTAAAATGTTTTTACCCGGGATACTAGTCTATATACTAATAGCGACTGTGCATAACAAATTTAGTTTGGTCAGTGTGAATAAAAGGACTGGGAACGAAATGTTCGTATGGACTGTGATATAGTGACATTTTAGGTCGTGCGTAACTGAGTTGTCGAGATAAGGCGATATTAGTATTATAGGAGTAGCACGACGTCAGTGGGCACATTGCATTGCACCCTAAATAGAACGCCATATTTAGGGGCAAATATCTCGAGAACCAATGAGAATAACTGACGTCACCTTGGGTGCGCGATATTGGCGATGGGGTGTCGAAAGATTTGGGTCTTAAACTTTTTGGGGACGGGTGTGACGTCATCAGAATCTTTGATCGAAGATATCTCAGTAACGGTTAGTCGTACACAGGCGATCCCATACATTTTTTTGATCAGGTTTTCGAGCTCTACAACTTAGTGATACCTATTCTTTTGAATTGTGTGATCTTATTTTTTATTATCCCTATAATTTGAAAGAACACGGGTGAAGATGGAGGTGTAACTCATATAAATCATTGGGAATAGTTGTGACGTCATCTAAAAGTGAACCGGTAAAATGTTTTTACCCGGGATACTAGTCTTCTTATACTAATACTAAATCTTGCTTTTTTCTTACCTAACTTTGAAAGAAAGAACTTTAGGAAAATTTTCTCGGGAAGTTCGTCAATGGATGTTAATGGATGATTAGTATAAGGCACTCCGGTTTAGTGCTTATAATTGTTTTATGATATGAAATACCTTTTTAGGATTTAGTTAATACCTTATATCGTATATATGTAAATCTGTATACACTCCAAAAGTTAATTTTACATGGGTAGTTTAGTGTGTGAGTGAGATATTTCACAATTTGTGAATAATTTTTCTGCGATGATGATAATTATGAATAGGTTTACCACAAAGACTGAAAGAATTTTTGGTTGACAATAAAGTTAGAAAGTGGAAAGAATTAAGAATTGGTTAGGATTCAGAAGTCGAAAAAATACAGCCTTTTATTTAAATTTTCTTATTTTCTTAATTTTTTTGGTAGCAAGTTGTTTGAGGGACTTGGAACTATGACGTCATTATCATGACGTTAAAATATATTGCCGACTACATGTCGGTCACAATTGAATTTGTGTGCAATTTTTCGCTGGGCTTAATATATATGACATTAAACGCATAATTATTGCGTTAACTGTTGCCGTTTGGGGCCCATATTGGCTTTGAGTTATGGCTCAAATTGATTTCTTCAGTAAAACTTTACATTAAATATGATTCGACGTAAACATGTAATAACATTTTTAACAAACAAACTTCTTCCGTGTTCCGTGAATTCTATTTTTGGCGACAGAGAAAGGAGAAATCAATAGTTTTACCTCGGGTAAAAAATTCATGAATCGATGAAAGATTTTAGGGCGGCGTTTTGGACTGCGTTTTTGTATTTCATAGAGTTATTATCAAATGGTTAGTATGGCGTGTAAAAACATCTTATTGGGAAAGATGTAAAAAAATTTTACACGGTATACTAGTTTAATTATAACAGTCTATACAAAAAGTTCGTTCCCAGTCCTTTTATTCACAGTAACTAAACTAAAAAGTGGATGCACACCTCGCTATTAGTATATAGACTAGTATCCCGGGTAAAAACTTTTAACAGGTTTTTACATTTTTACATTTCACATTTTAAATGTTTTAAAAGCGATTGAGGAGAACTTTTCTCTTTTCTCTCTGCAATAAAAAATGTCAGCATAAGAAATATCCAGCAGAGGAAAAGAAGAGTCAGGACGCCGGGCTCTCTATTGATAAGTTTGGAAGATTATTTGGAATATGACGTTTTTTTCTAGATGAATGATAAAGCGAAAATTTAGTCTTTTTAACATTTTTAATGATAATTTGTTTGCCTGAAATGTAACTTATCCAAGCATGTCTTCATTCATTTTCATTAAAACGTTTCGGAATTTGAAAGGAACCTGGTTTATTAAGCTTTAATGAGAAATTCGCAAAGTCGTTCACGTAAATTAAAAACAGTAATATTGAGCCCTGCGGTACACCACAGATTATGTTTATGGAGAGACTTTTGTTAGGATAAGTTACATGCTGTTTTCGGTTAGATAATTTTTTAGTATTGTATTATTTATAATCCCATAATGCTTAAGTTTTCAAAGCAATATCTGATGATCAAACAGTGTTGGAATTCTATCATTAGAGCATCTTTGAAATATTCTATACAATGGTATTTTTATTACAAGGGCCAGGGCTTTCTCTCTCCGTGGTTTCGAAAAAAGTCCTGGGGACGAGGTTGGGCGAATTTTATCAAATTTTATATCTGATTAGAGAACTTACTCCTAAATAATATCCGTTGAGTACGTTTGGTCTGAAAATGAAAAATGCCCGTTGAAAATTAAAGAATCACCCCAATTAAACACAAACACGTCTTTAAGACGTCTTTTCTTGCCTCAAACTGGTTCGGACGTCTTTCGACCAGTTTTTTTTTTCTAGTCTTCGTGGAACGAGTAAAGACTGAGCAATAACAATTTCTACTTTAAATGACTAAACTCTCCTCCACAAATTTTGACTGAGCTCTAGCTACGCCCCTGTTCTTGGTCTTCATGGAAAGAGTAAAAACTCGATGATAATGAGACGAGTTTAAGTCGTCTTTTTCTCGTCTTCTTGGTACCAGTAAAATACCGGCAATAATGACACGTGTTTCTGCTCTCGTCTTAGCAGACCCAGTAAAAACTCGACGAAATAAGACGTTTGCATAACGTGTTTGGAAAATATATAACTTCCATATTGACTAATTCGATGTTTCATTTAGATTCGAATTTATGTGCAACACGATGGTCGATATCATTAACATTCCTGTGTGTAAGGAAGGAAGGCGCTTTTGTCGAGTATGAATTGGGGAAATAGCACCACCAAAGACTGTCTATCTATTTTATAGTTGTTGTGTTTGATTGTTATTAAAAATCTAATTTAACGTTAAGTTCAAGGCGTTAAGTTCATTCACATTTATTTAAGCGTTGTAACAGATCTGTGCTGCCCTTTATTGTATAAATTCTTGCATAAATTCTTTTGAAAAGTAAACCCAATCCGAGTCAACGTCACTTTTCTTATCTCAGTGAAAGTTGATAGTGTGTCCCTTCAGTTTCTGTCTGCTTATGGAATATTTTGGTCCTTTTTCATAAGTTTTATTTTCACCTGTTTACTTTTGTTTACTTTTGCTTACTTTTGTTTTCTTTTAAATTAATCTTTTTCACTGATTTTTTTAAATATTTTATTCTGATACTTGAGTCTTACAGATGTTGTTTAGTTTAGTTTTTAAAATACTGGGATTTCAGTTACAGACTGAGTAACATTCAAACACAGTGCTTTTATTGTGTATCATTATTAACTTTAGCTTTGTTTCATTTCCATCAATATCTAGAAATTCATATCAGCTAATAAAAATATGAAGGGAATTTGAAGGGAGTTTGAATCAGGTTTCCTAGCTATATCCAATATTTTAATAAATATTAAATTTATTTATTTTAATCGTTCTAGTATATATTATATCGTACTTTGAAAATAATGTTACAGTGTATACAATTCCAAAGAAAATTGACTAATTTCATATGTTTTCTAATCTTGGGTCTCCATTTCGATATTCTGTTGTTTTAATGTCAGATGTCTCTAAAAAGTCCCCAACTGGCCTCTAAGTGAACAACAAGAGAGATCTCTAACACGTCCTGTAGTTGTCTCTAGGTGTTACACTGAAAGACGTCCTTCAGAGACAGGAGAAAGACGTCTTGAAAACACGTCTTAAAGACGTCTACAAGGGACTTCTACAGACGTCTTTTTCCGGTCTCAAAAAGTCGCCTTTTGGTGTTACACCGGGAGACCAGTAGAAGTCGTTTTAAAGACGTATCGACTGGTCTTCAAAAGACGTTTTAGAGACGTCTTAGTTTACTGGGCAAAACCAAGTCTTCCAAGAACCAGGATATATCTAAATAATCAAAAGGACCAAAATTTTTCAAAATTGATCATTTTTGAACAAGGATTTTTCGTGTATGTCAAGGATTCGTCGTTAAGAGACGTTTTTTTTTCTCGTGTATGTCAAGGATTCGTCGTTAAGAGACGTTTTTTTTTCTCGTGTATGTCAAAGATTCGTCGTTAAGAGACGTTTTTTTTCCAGTTTTTTACGTGTTGTTTAAACTATTCAATACAATTGTTGATTTTCGTGGGCAAAGTATAATTTTTTTTTTGAAAAATCTTTTATGTTTTATACAACCAGTGGCTCATTATGTGGCAATTTTAAAATTGAGTTCTAACTCAAGGTTAGAACATCTAAGTGGAAGTTAGAATGCTTAAAAATACCCAATGTATGTGTGAAGTCACTAGACGTAATTGTTCTACGTACGCGCGGAATTTTTGTTGAATGTAAATTGGCCTTAAACTCCCTAATGTATATTATCGTATATTAAATGTATACTAGTATACCGTGTAAAAATTTTTTACATCTTTCTCAATAAAATGTTTTTACACGCTATGCTCATCGTTTTATAATAACTCTATGTAATACAAAAACGCAGTCCAAAACGCTGCTTAAAATCTTTCATCAATTCATAAATATTTTACCCGCCATACTAAGCATTTGATAATCTTTTCTAAAATAAATCCTAACCATTCTTAATTCTTTCCACTTTCTAACTTTATAGTCAACCAAAAATACTTTCAGACTTTGTGGTGAATAGATTCATAATTATCAATACTAAATCTCAGATAAAAATATTCACAAATTGTAAAATATCTCGCTCACCCCACACTACAATACCCATCGCAGAATTAACTTTTGGAATATATACAGATTTACGTATGTAAGATATAAGGTATTAACTAAATCTTAAAAAGAATCATACCTCCGAAGAATGTTTCTTTCTTCAAAGCTGAGTTTTCTTTCTCTATAAATTCCAGAAACAGAGAGATCGCCAATTAGAAAAAAGGCCATCGGTATTAACTAATTTTACTCACGGCCAAAACCAACAGATTAATCAAATCTCTAATCTTTTATACCTTCTTGACTTTCTTCTTTCTATCATTGTACTAAAAAATACCATGCTCAACACAGTTTTTACTAAATTTTCTTTCTTTTCTCTGGAAATCTAAAAAACAAACCGAAACTGGATAAAATGCCGTTTGATATGTCTTATACCTTCAACATTATATATAACTCGTAAATATGTAAAAACTATTCTTCGTAAATAAAAATTGTCTTTTTTATCCATGTTTCTTATTATTACTTCGTCTTAAAAAATGTAAACAAACGCTTCTTTTTTCTTCAAACAACTATTTTACATTCGATGTCAATAGCTGCTACGTTCGATTGTAATTCGAAGTCTCCGCCTGATATGCTATATCATGTCTTCCCTTACGTATTTTATATCATAAAACAATTATAAGCACTAAGCCGGAGTGCCTTATGCTAATACGGAATAAACATAAACAAACATCCATTGACGAACTTTCCGAAAATTTTACTTAACGTTCTTTCTTTAAAAGTTAGGTAAGAAAAAAGCAAGATTGCGTATTAGTATAAGAAGATTAAACGTCGCAGTTGGCAAGGTTTCCTCCACAAATGGCAGTTTTTCAACAGTTCGTTGAACCAATCAAAGTTAAAGGTTGCCCGTTGTTACAATATTTAAGTTGATACGGTTTTTGAATACATGAAAGAGAATTGCTGACATCGTTAACTTTTTTCAACTGTGATGTTAAATAGACATTAATATTAATTTTGGTGATATGTTTCTAAGTATTTTGTTCTGCTGAATGAAACTGTTTGATGATTGTTTGTATGTATTCACCTGTTAGTGGTCACACCACAGGCAATTCAGAAAACCTTTTTCTGAAGTTTTTGACTAAAATATATAAGTGTTCGGATTGTTCTGGTATCCTTTTATTAATATTTACTTATTTAGTGCGAAGAAACGAAAAAGAAGGAAAAAAACGAAGAAGAATTTCATAGAAAAAGAAAAACAGAGAAAGAAAAAACAGATATTCCAAAACATAATGGCTTGTAACTACCGCGGGTTCGTAATCGCCATCGCCTTTCTAACAATCGTTTCTGCTGGCTTTGCCATCTTCAAGGATACAGAACTTTTGAATGAGATTTTCACTGTTGAAAAAGTGGCGGAGGAAAATCGAGATTTGGCGAAAAGATACGACTTCAAAGCCCACTTACTGAAAACCTTTAAGATCGGGCTTATAGTTGAAGTTACCTTTTATGTTATCACCTTCGTGTTTGCGATCATGATGTTAAGGGTCGCCAGTCATGACATGGAAAAGAACAAGAACAGGAGATTTTACCTTATTCCGTGCATTGTCTGCCGAATAATTCAGTTGATTTATACGTTGGCATTTTTGGTCTTCATACCGCACGCATACTCCAATCCGTCTGTGGGAGTAGTACGAGTCATTTTTATGGTTCTGTCTGTTGTCTTATCTATTGTTTCCACCTCCTGTTTGTTCTTTTACTATCGATTCTTACAAAGGTACCAGTCGAGCAGTAGTAAAACCAACAGCAGTGCTTCGTATCTTGCCATGAATAACGAATGTCCTGCGACTCCTCCACCAGTATACACCATGAAAGGGTACAAACAATAAAAAGGCGCATATCAGAAACAGGAGATGAGATGTAGTGGGACGATTTTGGCACCGAACGGAACTGTAACACTCAAGCAATTGCATTATTCTACACCTTTTTCAAGAGCTTTGTAATCATTATTTTAATTGTCTCGCAATAAAACTTAATAACATAAACACTTAATAACACTGTGCATTCAAACTTTGTAATCAAGGAAAAACGTATAAAAGTGAGATTACGCGGGACTGAAGCCCTCCAAAAATAACGTGGCAGCCTTTTCGTGTCCACACGAGCTTAAAATTGTTTCATTGAAAGCTTTTAAGCCACTAAGTTGAGGTTCTTTTATTTGATTGTTGAAAAAATAAATCTTTGTTCTATAATTTTATCGGAGAAACTTCTGCGAGGAAGAAAATTTGCAAGTGTTTTGGATTAACTTTCCCGAATTGGAATAGTACGAAAAACAATTAAGCCTGCAGAAACCAAGCCAACACCAACTTAAAATAGCTCTGGACTCAGAATAGCTCTTTTTTTCTCCGGTTAGTGTACTACAAAGCATATCGAGAAACAGCTTTCACACGAGGAGGAGCTTAAAATTCAAGTAGAAAACTTAACAATGGAAATAACAAACTTGAAAACAAAAGTGGAGAAGAGGGAAGATGAACTAATAAAAACAATCAATAAGTTAGAATGTGAACTTCAAACTAACAAATTTACATTGGATAGATTTAAACACAATACAACACACTTTAAATTTTACACTGGTTTCGAATCTTATGACATATTTCAAGCTATTTTTGAATATTTACAACCCCAGCAAGTAAGTTAATTTACTGGTCTTCAAAAGCAAACATAGAAAACAAACTCATAGCTGATACTGATAAAAGAGGCAAGAGCAGAACACTATCAGCTGAGGAAGAGTTTTTTATAGTAGTAGTAGTAGTAGAAGAATTATTATTATTATTATTATTATTATTATTATTATTATTATTATTATTATTATTATTATTATTATTATTATTATTATTATTATTATTATTATTATTATTATTATTATTATTATTATTATTATTATTATTATTATTATTATTATTTTATTTTTTTTTATTAGTAGTAGTAGTAGTAGTATTATTAGTATTATTAGTATTAATCACTTATTTGGGTTCCATTTATATATAATGGTTCTTCTCCCTATCTACAGTAAACAAGTAATTGGCTAAGGATGAAACAAAGGAGAAAATTTAATTAAAAATAAATAAATAAATAAATAAATAAATAAAAAACAATAACAAACAAACAAACTGATAAACAAGTTAAGCATCAGCAGATAATAATCTTGCTAAAGCTTTATCCGTAAAATATTTTTTAGCTTCGCTGCTAAATTTACTCAAACAATCAATTTGTCGAATTTGTTTCGGGAGTTCGTTAAAAAAACTACAATGCGAGGTAAATATTCGCAGTTCCCCTTGCTTAATTTTATATTCATTGTCATTTCGTGAACTCCTTCTGTTTACTTCCATGCTTTTAGATAATCCGGCCATTTGCTATCGTGTATGGCTTTGAATGCTAACTTTGATGTTAAGAAGGCTATATACTCTTTGATAGGTAGGTAACCAAGACGTAGGACATCATTTTCTTTAACGTAACGGCCAAATACATATGCAGCAGCAATGTTTTGTACTTTTTGTAGCCTACTCAATAGATATTCAGGTATATCGTGACCGTAAACCACATTCCCATAGTTCAGTATGGATAGTAGTAAACCTTGCGCGAGTAGTTTTCTTGATTTGAAAGGCGTGGATCGTTTTACGAGACGAAGTGATCGGAGGATGCCATGCACTGCTTTGATGGTAGCTGTAACATGTACACTCCAGGTCATGTTTTTGTCGAAGTGTAAGCCCAAGATTTTTGTTGTTTTTGATCGCTCGATTGTTGATCCCCCATATGAGATGTCAGCTTCCTTCGTTGTTTTCAGATTATTAATCTTACTGAGTTGAGATGTCGAGAAAACGAGTAGCTTGGTCTTTGTGTTGTTGAAAAGAAGGTTTTGGTCACGTGACCATCTTTGTAGACGTTCAAGGTCTTCTTGTAGTTTCTTCGAGTTAGCTTTGATGTCTTTTGCTTTGGAGTTCGTATACAAAGTTGAATCGTCTGCGTATTGAATGGAAGGTGACTTGATGCTGTTTTGCAGATCCTGTACATAAAGATTAAAAAGTACAGGACCTAGTATACTTCCCTGTGGTACACCAAATACTATTGGCAGCGAATCTGATGCTTTATCGTCTACTTGCACGAATTGCTTTCACCCGGTTAAGTAACTCAAGATCGTTCTTAGAGAGCTTTTGGAGAAGATCAGCTGACACAGCTTGTTTAGCAGTATGCGATGATCAACCGTGTCGAACGCTTTTGAATAGTCTATTATTAGCGCGATGGTAACTTCACTTTTGTTCATTGCTTTCCTTATGTCATCACGTACTTTCGTCAGGATTGTAGTTGTTGAATGGCCTTTACGAACGCCGGATTGTGTAGATTCATACAGCCCTTTAGATTCTATGAAGTTGCACAGCTGTTTTAAGATGACTCTCTCCTAGATTTTAGAGAATATAGGTAACACAGAGATTGGTCTGTAGTCAACTGGAGTCTTTGGACTGTCAATCTTTGGAATTGGGCAAATCCTGGCAGTTTTCCAAGTATCAGGAAAAACGCATTTGTCGATGCAGTTGTTAATGATATGCACCAGCGGTGACGAAATTAGGTCGCTTACAGGTTTAATGCACCTGACTGGAATATTATCATGTCCGGTTGAACTGTCATTTTTTAGTCCGGATATGATCTTTTTGACTTCGTTATAGGTGGTATGTTCTAATTTGCTTTTTCAGCAAGTCTAGATGCCAAGGTACAGAAATGTTCGTTTAAGGCAGCGGGTTTATGTTTAATTTTCTGGCGAGTGTTTTTGAAGAGATTATGAACAGTTTTCCAGACAACTTTTGTTTGGATGCTTGAGAGCGCTTTCCGTATAAAGCTCCCTTTCACTTCCTTGATGGTCCTTTTCAGTTGACGTTTAGCTGCAATGTAGTCATTACGTACTGACTGTTGATGGTTCTCCTTCAACTGCAAACGGAAGGACTCTTTGACTTTTTGATGTCTGGATATTTTTGGATCGTTCATCCATGGAGCAGGAGGTCTTGTTAATTTTACTCAGCGCATCGGCGCATGAGTAATGCAGTCAGTGATGAGAGAGTTGAGTGTGCTTATTTGATCCTTGGGATCATCAAAGCTATAGACTACACTCAGCGTTAGGCGTTGGAAGTCAGATATGTAGCTTTCGAGATCAAGGTGTTTTTCATTGCGTATCCATTTGTATCTCGATTCGTAGCGTTGTTTCTTTACGTTCAGGATAACATAAGGTGTGTCATGGTCGCTTATTTCCCCCGTAGGAATAACACCTGAGTGGAGAATACCTTTCTAGTTGTTGGTACATATGTAATCGATAAGTGTTTTACCATTCCTTGTTGGTTGATCAATATGCTGTATCAGTGAGCAAGATTCGAGGATAGCTTTGTAACGACGTGAAGATTCGGTTTCACGCATCAAGTCTATATTGAAATCCCCTGTAAGCAAGATTGTTCCGTATCATTTTATCATTATCTTATTTAGTAGGGATTCAAACTTATTAAGTCATGCGAGTTTCTCGGTTTCAACGGAGCTCTGTTGGTAGACAACGCCGACTAAGTAGGCTGAATTCTTTTTCCTTTAACTTCGATCCAAAGGTTTTCGATAGTACAGTCTATGTTATTAAGGTCTTTTCGTTCAGTTACTGCATGATGGTCTTTAATGTAGATACCAACTCCACCTCCTTTTTTCGTTGTCCGATGCTTGAAGAAGGATTGGTAGTTGGGTATTTGAACATAGTTTTGTTGATGGTGGTTTTCTGTCGTCCAAGTTTCGCTGACAGTGATGATGTCAAACTGATGCTTATTCAGCATTAGCGAAAATTCGAAAGAAGAGATCGAGTGTTGATGTGTGCAAGAGAGAGTTTATTCTTATGTTCGTTCAGTATGACGGAATGGTCAGTCATTTCTATTTCATTTTCCTCATCGGCGGAACGTTGCAAAGAAAGATTAAGCGATGGTAATGTCTTTTCTTTAGAAAATGGTAGAATCGTGTGGATACCGGAAGGGCAGATAAAGTTAGTAAAACTAGAGAGGTTTGCGGTTTGATATCCCTATACATTTATTATGGTAGATTTCTTTACAAACAGAACAAGGTAACTTTTTACTGTTACTGCGAATGGTCTTGTTGCATGTCGAACATTTAGAACTTGGTCCGGGATTTGTTTTTATATCTCCAGCGATTAGAAGTCTGAACCGGCAATCGTGGTTTGAATAATAGCTTATCGGTGCACTCCATTTCTTTCTATTCCCAATGATTTGAAAGCTTTTAACGTTAGGCTGCTTTAGTTTACAGTCACATTTGCATTTTACAATCAGGATCGAAATTATTACCATTATAAAAATGCTACTTTTAAACATCTTCAACTGTTTATCTTCGGAAAAGAGAACGTAGTCAATCGGTTATAAAACCAGTTTTCTTCTTTTCGCCTTTAAATTTGATCTCTACAAGGGTCCAATTCACTCCTGCCCCAGTTACGATCAAGATTTAAAGCGATTAATGTTGTTAAAATCTGATTATTTGAGATTTGAATGAAAAAAATGTATATAATTTTTCACAAATTTCTCATAGCGTCAAAATAGCGTCCGTTGTCGAAGAAGACATTGCAAAGATTATGTCGTTTACTTTAAATGCAAATTAACAAATTAATGTTGTTTCGATTTTTCGCGCATTATTTTAAACCTTTTTACAAAATGCAACATCAGCAATCTATTTTTTTATGCAACGACCGTCGTGTTTGTTTGTTTGTTTGATTGTTTGTTTGTTTGTTTGTTTGTTTGTTCATTTAATCGGATTTCTATTAAAAACAAATTTCTTCATTCCAGTAACTGATATTTCATATCCACACAACTTGTTATGGTTGACATGCTCAGGTGACGTCAAAATTTCCAACAGCTTGTGAACGGTTGTAATCAATCTTTCAGTTTTTTCTTCACATATTTTCCTTTGTTTATATTGTGTTATTGATGTATTGTAAAAGTCACAAGGTTCATAGTTATTACCTTTCAAAAGTTCAGCAAATACAACTCCTTTTCCCATAATCAGTAAATCATCACTCAGCTTTTTGATTTTATTGTGGTCAGTTTTGTGTGCGAAAACTGGGCTACCACAGAACTCTCGATCTCCAGAAACAATAGGTCTGTTTCGACTGTTTCTCAAAATCTTTCGAAGGTCTGCTTTAGCAAATGTGAGTTCTGAAAACTTCATTGGAGCATTATTAGTACCTTCACCAGGGACATGCCATTTTTGTAACAAATCTGTACATGTCTTATCATCAGGCACACATTTAATATCCATTTCTTTAAACTCCACAAATTAGTATAAAGCTGCAGCAACATGTTTGCAGCACCTTCCAGCTCCAGCTTTACAAGTACACTTGACATAAAAAAGCATCACCAGTTTTTTGGCACAGGTGTACATAAACAGTGTATTTGTCTTTTTTCATGGAAGCTGCAACAAAACACTTTATTAAAAAACGTAAGTTTTCAGCTTGTACATTGGGTTTCGCCCTCAACTTTTTCACATAGTTCTCTTTAAATAATTGATATCCCATTACTTTGTGTTTGTGCGATCCTCGTGGTTTGTTATCAAAACTTTGGCCAAGTATCATGTATGAATGTATTCGTTCATGAGTTATTTTTGGCAAGGAAGACAAATCTGTTGTCCATTCAACAAAATTCTGTACAACAGTTTCTTCATTCGTTTTGGATGACTCTTCATTTGAAATCTCCCTGAAAACAGCCTCTGGACCCACGCTAGAGCTTTGAAAAAGATAGAGTCCATGTTTTCAGTTGTTAAAGTAAAATCAATGCTTGTATCAAAATCAATAATATTGCTCATTTTCCTGTTTCTTTTACTACTTTCGCCTCTCAACTAAAACATTTCGCTTGTTTATACCAAAAACTTAGTGATTTATAACGGAGCTAATCAAAATAATGATAGAGATGCGAAAATTTTATTTCAATAACGCGCCAAAAGCAGTTACCTCCATCAATCAATACCACCGCGTATTTCACCAGGTTTTTCTGTCCGGAGAAACTACTATTCAGAGCATTGTGGGCGAATACTATTGAATACAAATACCAGAATGCATCACGGTTTTCGAGAAAGAGGGGAACCGGGAATTGAAGATATTTCGCGAGATATAGTTTCCGGAATTTATTGTTCAAAATTTTGTTGGAATGTTTTGTTGGAAAGAAAGTTGCTGTTGAGATTTGTCTGCTAAATAGAGGTGCGCCCTTTTTAGAAAAGCTGATCTATTTTTATTGGAGTAGCATCTTGAAATTAGTTTGTGCGGTTTTGACAGTGTCTTTACCATATGACCTAAATTACTAGCGTATCAAGTCTTGCCGAGTCAATCCTCCTGGACATTGTGGATTCTTGCGTCTTAATTTCATCTTTCTTTACTCCCCATGACACCGATGCAACGAAACGTGTCCGTTATCTGAAGGTGTTTGCCTTTAAAGGGTCCATTAACTGGATAATTATATGCTTCTCGAAGCAAACCAGTTTTATAAGATTAATGCCTCTACCTGGTAAATATGAAAGGCGACAGTCTTATTGTCATGAAACTTAAGACACATGTTGACTGCCTATTCCTCGCTGAAAACTTTAAATATTTTGTTTAAAGATCGGAAAAGTTTGGTCAAATCATCAAATCATTTTCAATTTTTATTTTCTCTGAAATGTCAATAAAATGCATAGAAACCAGGCGATACTTGATAATGCAGCTATAACAACGTTTTTAAACAGAAATTCGGGAAAGGTCTATTGTGTTTAGTTAAGGCAACCTCGTCCCCAGAGATTCTTACCTTTTCAATTTGTGTCATCCAGTATCTCAAAAGAGTGAAAACCCTGGGAACGAGTTTGTAGTTAAGCAACATCTTTCTAAACTTTCCTTCGTGTTGAATGTTTCATTGGAAAAACAGAAGATGACAACACATCGTAGAATTGGATCATGAATATTTAATAAGGTAGCAACGGCGTGGTTAACAACAAACATGCTATTCACTTCAAAACGAATTGAACAGCATGCGAAGAAGATATTCAACAGGTTTAACGATAGCCTAAGGCTCGTGTGGCTTTATTTAATTTAATTTAATTTAACGGATTAACTTAATTTAAGTTAATCCGTTGATTGGCCGTATATTGATGTATAATCAACTCCTCTGTGATCGCTTGTGATGTCAATATGACAATCAATCCTTCGTCTTTTGGAAACAGCGTAGTTCATTATGTCAATCACATTTTGTTATTACTTTTTGCTGTTTATACAATCAAGAAAAAAATCTGATGTTTTCTCTCTTTGGAGATTCAGCGGCAGATTCTAGGTGTTCTATCGTGAAGCTCTATTGTCGGTATTTTTAAATTGAGCTACCTAACTGTAGCTTGTGTTTTGCACACCAATTCATCACGTGATAGTAAATAACTATTGTGGATTGGTTGGAATTTATAAAATCAAACACAAAAATGAGAATAGGTTGATATAATAGATTTCCAGAGCAGAGAAGTTTTAACTGACTCGTTGCTGGGAAACTTCGTATTTTCATTATTGTGCTTTCCTTTTCCTCACAAACTGGACACACCAAGTAGCGGCAGATCCTAGGTGTGCCGAAATTTGTGGAGGGGCACGTTAACATAATTTCTGTTTTCAGTCTGTATCACCATAATTAAAAGAATTGAGATGGTTAGGAGAGTCGGTATACATCAGACACTCTCCTCCTTGTTTAATCGATATGTTGAAAATGATGAAAAAGTTTCTGACCGTGCACAGAAAAATAAATATGGCTGAAAGTAGTAGTAATACACACGAAAACATCTCGAATCCTTTAATAGATTTCGATGTTGACGACAACTTTGGAAAACTTTTGAGAGATATTGAAGAAGATGGTTTTTATTTTAATAGTGTTGTTAGAAATGAAAGCATTTTTTTATTATTATTGGCAATGTAATGAACAACGCACATTATGTATTTTGGCTAGAAGGTAGGGTAGCTAGCACACCACTACACCACACAAACACACACACACACACAACATGTTTATATTAGCATAGTCATCAGTAGGATATAATTTATGATAATGTTTTTTTCTTCTCAAGCTTGATCATGGAACCTTCAAATGTGAAAATTGTGATAAAATTTGTAGAGCAATTTATATACCTAGCACTATGTCACTTATCAGTATACCATGAAGGTTATTAGACCTGTTTTAGATGGTACAGCACATATATACATATGCAGTTAAAGTTATTATTTTCTCTTGAGTTTTTATCCGTCACTTCTTGTCATGGTCTTTTCTTGTCATACTTTCCTCTCGTATTTCCAGATGTACGTGAAATATGTCTTTGAATTCGTAGTTTTCAAGGAAATCCTGATTAAACCGCTCAGTAAGTACATATGGCATGACTTCACTTAGCAAAAACTTTACAACTTCCAGAGTAGGTTCGCCAAAACATAAAGAATTTTCCTCTATCACTTTGATTGAACTCACCAGGACGATTATTAACTTCTTGATTCCAATCCTCCAGACACTTTAAAAACCTGTTCTCGCTTGTCCACTACGCGTGTTCTACAAATTACATTAAGAATGTTTTTTCGCCATTCCTTATCGACCTTTACGAAAGGTATTTTGAAAATTCCAATTCTCTGTGTCCTTCGAGACGACACGCAACCGACTATTGAGCAATAATCGCCAGGCATTTCGATTACAAATAGTGATTACAAATTTTATTGTTCTTATTATTTTCGTTACTTATCTCCCCATCTCATTCATTTTCGTTTCTGTTTTAAAAAAATGTATTTTGTTTTAGATTTTCTGTATGCTTGTGGTTCTATTTACAGAGATAGGAGATGATGTTTATTCATTTTAAATCCCTTTTATAAGTTTTAGTAGTTATTTTGGAAGAGAGGAATAAGTATAAAATGTAAAATTCTTTTTATGTTTTCATTGTAAAAAAGCATGCTTCAAATGAAGTGTGCACTGTCGCAACGAAATCAATGCATAATAAGATATATCTTTGATGTATGCCGAATCTCCTAACCATCTCAATTTTTTTAACTATTGTATCACCAATGGCTTATTTTGGATATATCCTCTTGATCCGCCTCTGAAAAACAACTGGATTGCTCATTCGTCACATTTGCTTACATACCCATCCGTCAAAGTTTTTTCTCTGCATAAAATTAGAGCTTAAACCTCAGAGCACCACGACATAATAAATACTGAGTACTCAGGACAGGAATTAATTATCACGACATCCGGACAAAAGGAAAGAATCTTCGGAAGAACATCCGGCTGTGAAATGACATGCAAAAAAATATAAAACAAAAGTGCATGAATATCTATTAGAAAAACTACATACTTAAATAACACGTTACATTAATTTTTGAATACAACCTAAATTTTTTATAAAAAAGGAGAAATAGACGTGTCCCAACCTCGTGTTGAAACACCTTACTGAAGCTCAATCCTCTTGCTGGTCTCGTTTTCAAACATCATAAGTAAATCTCAGTGCTCTTTATCACCGGAGGATATGGAATTTAGAAAAGTTCTTTCCTTCATAATGCAATCATAGGCGTATTCAGGGACAGTCAAAAAAGTGGAGGAGTCCGACGATATTTCTTTTCAGTCTTAAGTGTCGATTAGGTTACTTGCACGTTTTCCTTTTCTACTTTAAATGACTAAACTCTCTTCCACAAATTTTGATTCAGCTCTAGCTACGCCTCTGGCAATTGGGTTATGAAATGGAAATAAGCATCGAAACAAAGTGAAGAAGAGCATTCTGTGTATAAATAGGATCACAGGATATCACCACATCATACATCTATTATTTGCATCTAAGGATGAAAATGTTTTGAAATTGGGCTTGGTAAATGCGTCCACGTGGTTAACATTACAGGCACCATCTTGTGTGATCTCTCTTGATTTCCTTTTATTTTTGCGGTATTGTCTGTTCACACAATAATACTTTTGTTCTTACTTGGAAGACTTCCTTCTCCTTTTGCGGCTCGGTTTTGAAAGATTAAAACCAGTTCTTCGTTCAGTTTCGCCCAATTTGAAAAGAAGATTTGTAATTTTTTACACCAGTAAAACAGAAAAACCGTTCCTAGCAAAATTCCAATTCCACTGACGCTGTAGAATATGATACATCTCGTGGTCACGCACAATTTCAATATGTCTTTAACGATTGATAGTATATTCAGAGCAATTGCTACGATAAATATTACAATCCAAATCAATTCTGTTGGCCATCTTTTTGGCTTCCCCCACTAAAGAAAATCAATCACAACACGTTACTGTTAAGAAGTTGAATCTCAGAGAGCTTTTCAGAAATTTTAATTACCCTCTTAGTCAACATAGAAAGTGCTTCTAATTATTCTTCTGGGGTATTCAGGGTCACTCAAAAAAGTGGAGGAGTCCAACGTTACGACATTACTTTTCAGTCTTACGTATTGATTAAATTACTTCCACTTTTTCCTTTTCTATTTTAGATAACTAAACTCTCCTTCACAAATTTTGACTGAGCTCTAGCTACGCCTCTGTTGAAAGAATAGAGATTATTTCTAAATATTTCTAAATGAAAATCACTGAATTGTACAAAAACGTGGCTGGATAGACTATATGCATTTTTCGCCTTCAATTCTTCAGAGAATAAAGAAATCCTGGTGCAAACAGTCGAGTATGTATTTTGCGCTAATGCAGAAGTTCTGTCTATAGACGCCTTCCCAAGTGATCTGTTATTTGAAAATGCTCGTAGTCTTTTCTCGATAAGGATTTCTAGATGAAATATTAATCATCAAGGCAACTCTCTAAGAGGATGTGCACGTATGCTCGCAAGAATTTCAATTCTCTTTATACACTTAACAAAATTTTCTGCATATTTTGTTCTCTGAGGAGACATAATGATAGCCTAATAAAGTTTCTTTCAAACACATATTAAACGTGTAATACACCTTTCCCAAATTTCTGTTTAAACGCCGTGATTTTGTTTAGTACACCCGGCCTCGTTTCAGATATCTGGGAGTTTTAGTTATAGAGACAATTACTAAGCAATAAAGTTAAAACATTATTAAAACAATAAATTTAATTAAAACGAGGTTGGGTGTAGTAACTAGGTCAAAACATGGTATTTAAACAGAAATTCGGGAAAGGTGAATTAACGAGATAAAAACAGTAAAAACTCGTCTATTGGATAGTACCAAGGAGCATGGCTAATTTTTTCTGATGCTTATAAAAATAAAAAGGGCGTACCTGTTGCATGCTTAGGTGAGTGTGTAAAAACAGGAGATAAGAACATTTGGATACGAATACACAGAATCTAATTTGTTTTCTTTTTCTTTTTTTTTATGTAAAAAATAAAGATTTCCGTCATTTTTACTCAGAATTTCAGATTATAAATAACAGAAATTTAATTATAAAAACGAATTCAGGGAAAACACAAACTTCTGCTTTGGTTCGTGGAATTTCATTCATTGAAAAACTCACATAAATTTATAATAACAATAATACTGCTCTTTTCTCAGCGTTAACTAAACAAAGTGATTTTGAAACCACGATGGAATATTTTGAGAATACATTTACTTTGAAAATAACTTGAAATTTGTCTGATATCTAATTTAATGAATTCTCAAATGAAAAGCAAACAAACAAACATTCAACTGTGTTTTTTCTAAATATGTTCCCATCAATTGATTCAGCGTAAATTATCGCTGACCACATAAAAAAAATCGTTAAAGCATTAATACAATAGGCGGTTTTTTATTCCTAGAATAGAACGAGAGCGCTCTACAAATTAAACAATGACGTAACACGGAGGAGAGTTTTAATATAGCTTTTTTATGGCTTCCTGTATAAGTGTGTTTTTGTAACAAGATGTGATTGTATGTTCTCGTTACCCCAGATATAAATAACAAAGTGTTGACCGCTAAAATATTGATAATCGCATCCTGTTAGACAAACCTATTATAGCCAATCAGTGGCTTTCATTATTCTTTTCTTCTTCTTGTTTTGTTTCTGTTTTCTTTTTTATATTTTTCTTTTGTGTGTGTGTGTGTGCGTGTGTTGTATATTTTTTAGATAGTTGTGCGCCATACTAGATATTTTTATCTCATGTATTGGCCACACTCCAAAATAAAATAAGATATGAATCACCGTAGACAGACATCATCGAAAGAGAGTCAATCACGGATTCCCATGTCCGCATTTACTCAATCTATCCAATATGTTAGAATTTTTTGTCCTCCCCCAACGAACAATTTTGAAAACACTCTACGATCAAAACTCTATAACTACGGTTTGAAAGAACAAGACATCCTAAACGTACCTTGTTTAACCAAACAAAATTATGAAACTTTCCTACTAGCACTTTCAAAATTGCTACTTCCTCTTCTTTATTTTATTTATTTATTTTATTTATTTTATTTATTTATATATTTATTGTTTATTTATTAAGGTTTCCCAGGGTAGCTTCTTCAGGTCTGATCGAACCGCTATCAACGAGGGCCCTGCGTAGGTGGACATAGATAATTTCAACCGCTCAGCTGCACAATCCCCTAAGACATCAATCCTTCTCTCAAGCGGAGTGTTAAGCTGATTTGACAGGCAATCACTGTATCACTAGGCCACCTTCTACTGTTGTTTTTTGCTTCCTGATTCTGGTACGCAAAAATTATGTGTTACTTTCTCATACCTTTAACAGGGGCCTTCTTCTTTTTTGAGTTACGATCACTTTTCGACAGAGTTCGCAAAAATTATTCTTTGAATTCTTCATCCACTTTAACAAACAACTTTCGTGCACCCATTTCACAGAACCGGAACAATGACACGGACTAATAAGATTTTCGTTTTCTTCACAGCATTGGCATACTCTGCAACTACGCTCCGGATTATTGTCTAAGATTTGAAAGTGTTCAAGTCGGGTTTTCTCCTGTGAAATTCGATCATCGGCCATATAAAATGGATTTACAGTCACCCCAAAACAAGGAGAAAAATCGCTGTCCGATACGGACAAGTTCTTTTGGAATGTCGACGGGTCAGTAGTCTTTAAACATTTTGATGGAACCCCTGACACATCAATATATCCCGACTTATCACTATCTCCGTTATTGCTTGCGCCAACGTGTATAAATACATCATGCTGATCCTCCAAACTGAAATGATTAATTCCTTTAATATCTGGTAACATATCCGCCGACTTCTTTTGGAAAACGAAACCTTTTTCTTGCGCTTTTATAAAAGATGCGTTCTACCATACATACAGTCACTGAATCTTCAACCTTCAAATGTTTTGCTCGTCTGAGATACATATCTGATGTGTTATTCATTAAATACAGTCAGTGTTAAGCAGAATTTATATCGAAAGTTTCCATGAATAATTACTATAAGGTTCCGTGAATTTTAATTGTTCCATTCAATAAGAAAATTAAATCTTTATATAATAACAGTTCTCGCGCAATTTAAAATCTGGCTCATTAAAAATTGATCTACATGCAGCTTCTGAGAAATTATATTTCCTTACGAGAAATTGTTATCTATTAAATTCCGAAAATAAATACGTTTTTTCTCAAAATGAATAAAATATTTGCTCAAAAATGTTACTCCATGTTACTCTATTAAGCGATTATCCTGTTAACACGTCGTCCTTGCGGCTTTAAACTTTCCTTGGATAATTCTAACTTTTATATGAAGGCCTGTTCACATTTAACTGCTATTAATCGCATTATTAATAAATATTGAACTCAATCAAAGCTTGTTGTTGTTGTTGTAGTTGTTGTTGTTGTTGTTGTTGTAGTTGTTGTTGTTTGTTGTTGAAAAAACGTTTAAAGCCGGTTTCCACTAGACAGAATATCCAACACGGATAATGCTTTCTTCGCGTCATCACTATTGACCCATTTGATTGGTTTGTGGAATATTGTGCGGCGGAAAGTTGCAGTTGATCCTACGTTTTCGCGGATTCTGCTAGTGGAAAACAGGCTAAAAGTTTCGAAAATAAGAGACAAAGAGCAAACCTGGTATGACTGGTCTTCTACAAGAATGGGCATATATACTATGTCATATTGTTCGGAAAAAACTTCCGGTAAGTAGAGGACTGTGTCTAAAATACTTACCGAGGCTAAAAATATACTTATTGATTAGGCTAAATCTCAATTGCATTAATATTTGTCCAAATATCCCCTCACAGCATGAGAAGAATAAATTGAGAATCAGCCAGAAAATCAGACGGGAAGACGATGTTAAATGAAATATTCATCTTTGCAACGTCTAATATTAGTAAGCTTATTGAATACGAAAGATGATTCAGAAACGTAAATCTAGCTCAACAGGAAAGTAAGAGTCATCTTAAAATTGTCTTTCTGTTGGATTTCTCAGAAACTGTGACTTAAGTGCGTGTGGTAATGCGATAAGTAACTTAATCAAGAGAAGATATTTATATATAATTACTTTTTATATCCTATTAGTTTGTTCTAAGTAATGATCTATACATTGTACGCAGTTTGAGTTAAATACAGATAGCGGAAGAGAAAGTCTTCAAATAAAAACACCTTGTGTATGGGAAAAAACTTTGTTGTACAAATTCTTTATTTCCGGAGAGAAGTTCGTCAGTTTTGTCTGATAATTTGTATTAATGTCAAGAAACTAAAACTGTGATTAAATCGACCGAGTTTAAATTATTCAAGTTAGTGGAATTAGTCTTTTAAAATTTGTTGTCTCGTCATTTCAAACACATTTATTAACAGTGTAACAGTGGGTATGACGACATGACTCAAAACATTTTCTTTTTATGTAAGAAACCTAGTGAAAAGATTCTTAATTTACGCAGTAAATTTAGTGCCAAAAGTTTTTTTAACGAGTTTCTTATTTCAAGAATTACAATTTTGTTTCGAGAGAAAAATTTGAAAAATTTAAAAATTTGTCATGAAAGATTTGTGGAATCAATCTATGTGGTTGCTTTGAAATTGAACTATAAAGCTGGTGAACGTTCACTCTGTAAACATTTAATGCACCAATATCTGTGTGCTGAAGGTTAGCGCGTTTTGACATAATAGTGAAGATAGAATGTCTGTCATGAACAGGAGAAACAGATGAAAAAAAGAAGAAAGGAAATAGCGATTTCATCGCTCACTCCTGAAAGTTAATATAAGAGTCCCGCTTGATTAATTTTTGCCATTCCACGAATTTTTATATCGTGTTTTCATGGTGAAATGAATCTCCAAAAATATTTTTTTTAAATAGGTCGGGATGAGTTCCAATATATCAACGGAGTTCAAATTTATGTTTCCGAAATAACGACAAAATTAACAAAACCATGCTTAACAAACGGGACACGTAGATTGGACTCTCAGCTGAGCTTTGGCGGTCCTTAAAAATTTCTGATAGAACAGAAATTAGAAATCATTCAAACATTTTACAAATCTAATAACACAACTCATAATAATGGTCAAGTTATATAATGGTCAAGATCCTAATACGGACAAATTCTGTTATATCCAATAAAACCGATAAAGTTCTGATAAAGTAGCCAATAGCCAGGTATGGAATACCTGATAATCATACCAACCATTGACCTAAAAAAATATAAAAATATAATTAGTACATAGAAGAAAAACAATTAAAATTACTTAAATCGTACTGATTAATTCATAATAGAGACATCGAATGTATTTCTACATGAAAAAATGCTATAAGCTTGAGAAAAATAGTACACAAATCAGTAGAATTTAATACAAGAAGTGAACCCAATTTCCTCGTTCTTATCAAAGAAGTATACTGTTATTTGTGTGAAAAAGAAAAACAGCATTCAGCAGCAGATGCAGGATATGTCGAAAATTGTGGAGGGGCACCTTAAGAGGCTGTTTGCATTTCGGTTTCTTGTTAAAACCTTTATACTGTTTACATGAAAGAGGCGATATGAAATCTCATGTCGGGTGTCAAACTTTCATGTAAACGCAACGGACATGAAATTTAATTAAATAATGTTCAACTACGCATGCTCACAATCACAGAACAAAGGATTTCTGTCGGCCGTCATCTGACATGAGTCTTGAAGCGACATGTAATTACATGTAAACAGAACACTATTTCATACCGCCTTCATTTCATGGCGCCCATCATGTAAACGCACTCTAATATAATATAACTTCTAGTTTCCAGTCTATCACCAAAATAATTTTGTAGTTGCACATTAGTACCAAAAAGATTATTTGGACATTCAAATTTGGCCATAAACTGAATGTGATTTCCATGAAGACAAAAATTTGAAAAGCACAAACGATCCATAACTCGCACAAAAATAGACACAAGTAAGGTTTTTCTCTCCCCCAATCGAGAGAACAGTAATCAATTAGGAGAAAAAAACCTCCTGAACTGGCGAATTCTCCCAATGAACGGTACTGGATCGGGAGAAAATCCATCGAAGCTACTGAGTACATAAAATTAGAGAGACTTTGCAAGACGAAAATTACGTCACTCCCAAGCGTACTGTTAGTGCAAATGGTAAAAAGATCGTTACACAAAACTTTTTAACGAATAATAAATATAACTCGCTATATGTTAATGACGATAAATGTAGCAATGAAATTGAGCCTGATAATAATAATGGAAACCATGACAACGTTACAACCAGGAGAAAGCGTTCGCGAAAGAATATAAAAAAGTCAAATGTTAAAGATGGTGTAATGAATACCAAAGACAGTAAGTTAAATATTAATAATGACAATGTGAAAACTATGGATGTTGAAAACAAAAACCAGAGGACGAAAAAAAGGATAATTTCTATTCTTGGTGATTCAATAGTGAAAGGATTGAAGGGATATGATTTGAGCACCGACTCCAACAAAGTGTATGTTAAATCATTTCCGGGCGCAAAAAGTGATTGTATGAGGCATTACATCGTACCAACAGTTCAATTAAAGCCAGATCTGTTAATAATACACTGTGGAACTAATGATCTCAGGTCAAACGAAACGTCAGAGGAAATTGCAAATAAAATAACAAGTCTTGCAAATGATATCGTTAGTAAGAGTAGTGATACAGATGTAGTAATATCTTCTATTACTCCGCGAAATGACCGTTACAGTGAAAAGGGAGATAAAGTTAACCGAATATTAAGAGCCTCGTGTAATGATCGTAACATTGGATTCTTAGATAACTCAAACATTGATAAACTGGCGCACTTAAACAAAAGTCGATTACACCTCAATTGGAAAGGATCAAAAATGCTAAAGGAGAATTTCCGTGTTTATATTGAGAGTTGACTGGCCTGCGGGGGGTTGGGGATACACGAGTGTCTGCACAGTGATAGCAATGTACCTATTAACCTATTAACCTATTAACCCTCTGAAATCATTAAAGTCTTCTTCCCGTTGTAGAAACAGCGTCGTTATCTCATATCTTAATGTTAATTCGATTCGAAATAAATTCGATGCTGTTTCCGATACAATTTTGCAAAATGTTGATATTCTCTGTGTTGCCGAGAGTAAACTGGATTCATCTTTCCCTGCCGGACAGTTCTTTGTACATGGGTTTAAGCAGCCTTTACGGCTAGACGTCTCAGACAAAAGTGGTGGTCTCCTCTTATTTGTAAGAGATAAACTTCCTTATCGAAAACTAGACTGTCCTGTAGTAAAAAATGATATCCAGTGTATAGTATCTGAACTCAATTTGCGCAAGCAAAAATGGCTAGTGCTCTCAATCTATCGCAACCCTAAACAGAGGATCAAGTACTTTTTAGATGAGATTACAAATATTCTTGATTTTTATTCTAAAGAATATGAAAACCTCATTATAATGGGCGATTTTAATGAAGAAGTCGTCCAAATTGATCTCTCCGATTTCATGTCTAATTTCAAATTATTTAATCTTATAAAACAACCAACATGCTATAAATCTAGTGATGGTAGATGCATTGATCTTATACTTACCAATAAAAATAGGAGCTTTCAGAAAAGTAACTCCTTCGAAACTGGAATTAGCGACCACCATCATCTGATTTACACTATGTTTAGGCTGACGTATGAAAAGTCACCTCCACAGATTGTGCATTATCGAACCTTCCGAAACTTCTCTCTTGACAGGTATTGCAATGACCTTGTAAATGCTCTTACTAACAGTGCACCTGGGGATTTTGACTCTTTCAGCTTAATCTTTGAATCTGTCTTAGACGCTCATGCTCCAAAGAAGAAACGCACAGTCAGGGGAAACCATAAGCCTCATTTGACTAAATCCCTACGTAAGGCCATTATGTTGCGCTCTTCTTTGAAGAACAAAGCGAATAAGACTGGTGATGTTTATTTTTCTAATCTATATAAACAACAACGTAATTATGTTGTACACTCAAACCGTCAAGCAAAAAAATCCAAATTTCTGAATCTTGGAACCTCTGAAGACTTTTGGAAATCGACTAAACTCCTCTTCACCAAAGGTTCTCATGTTCATGAAAGCATTCTTTTGCGTGACGACGGTGATATTATTAAAGATGAAGAGCATATCTCTAAAATCTTCAATTCCTTTTTTGTAAATATAGTGGACAGTCTGAATATAACTCCTTGGGAACCTTGTCCAAATAAAGTTCAAGACGCCGATTCAAGCATTGATTCGATTGATTCGATTGTGAGAAAATATTGCAACCACCCGAGCATTAAATCCATCGTTAGCTCAAATAGAGGGAAATCTTTTTCTTTCTCAAATGTGACCTCAGATCAAGTCAATCGGGTAATTCGAGATCTTAATCCTAGGAAAAGTGTAAGTGGACCTTTTCCTTCAAAAGTCCTTCGTATGGTTGCTGATATCATCTCTGAGCCAATTGCTCTATGTCTAAATACCTCTCTAAATTTGGGTAAGTTTCCTCAAACCATGAAACTTGCTGATGTTACTCCAATTTTCAAAAAAGGGGACAGGTTTCTCAAGGAAAATTATAGACCTATTAGTATTTTGTCATCTTTTTCTAAAATATTTGAAAGAATTATTTTTAATCAGCTAGCTGAATACTTTGATGGCATCTTACATTCGCAGCTCTGCGGCTTCAGAGCTAAGCATAACACTCAACACGCTTTACTCCAAATGATTGGTCAATGGCATAAATGTTTGGACAGGTCTGGTAAAGTTGGAGCAATCTTAATGGATTTGTCCAAAGCATTTGATTGTATTGACCATGAGCTTTTGATTGCTAAACTCGCTGCGTATGGACTTGATCACCAAAGTCTCAAACTTTCTAAATGCTACCTGAGTAATCGTTTTCAACGAACCAAAGTTGGTTCATCTTTCAGTTCTTGGCTGCTAATATTGAGAGGGGTACCTCAAGGATCCATACTCGGGCCCTTATTATTCAATATTTTTATTAATGATCTATTATCTTTTGTAACTAAGACTGGCATTTGTAATTTTGCGGATGATAATACCGTCTATTCTTGTGCCAACTCTCTAGCGGATGTTATATCAAATCTAAAATACGACCTCTCAGCTGTTCTGTCCTGGTTTAAAGCAAATCAGCTAGCCGCGAATCCGTCAAAATTCCAGATGTTAGTCTTAGGGGAGCCTAAGTACAATTTACCAGTTAGTCTATATGCTGATAATGTTTTAATTACCTCTGTTGAAACTGTTGAGCTTCTTGGTATTTCTATCGATAACAAACTAACTTTTTCTGGTCATATTTCCTCACTCTGTCATAAAGCTAGTTATAGAATCAAAACTCTCAACAGGATTAGATCTTTTCTACAAGAGGACCAGTTAAAACTTTTATTTAACTCCTTTATTTTGTCTATATTTAATTACTCACCTAATATATGGATGTTTTGTAGCAGATCTTCATGCAGTAAACTTGACAGTATCCATAAACGCGCACTTAGAGCGGTTTATCAAGATTTCTCTAAAAGCTATGAAGAACTATTACAATTGTCTGGGTTTAAGCATATACATGAGATCCATTTACGCTACCTTTTATGCGAGATATACAAAACCCTCCATGGGCTGAATCCCTCTTTTATGAAGACACTATTCATGGTCAAAAACATCTGTTACGGTCTGCGAAACTCAAATCTTCTCTCTCTTCCTCCATCAAGTTCAAGTCGCTTTGGCAATCAGTCTTTTTTATTTAGAGGAAGTCTTTCGTGGAACGCCTTACCAGATAGTGTCAAGTCTAAACCTTCATTAGATGCTTTTAAACTCTCTCTTAAATCCATTAACTTAATCAAGCAATGCAATTGCAAACTTTGTAGGGTTTTGTGATAAATTTTAGCTTGACGAGTTGGTATTGATTAGTTCATTTTATATTTATCATGTATCTTGTAAACTACGTAAAACCAACATTAAATAAATTGGGAAAAAATTGAGCACTAACCCTATACTAACTGGTTATGAGGGCATTACCGGAGAATATTGACTGACGTCAAAAGCCCGAGCTTGCGAGTGCAGTACGTGACGGAAGTCAATATTCGAAGGTAATGCCCGAAATAACCAGTTAGTATATGGGTTATTACCCATGTTTCTTCAAAATTATACTTCGCTTCGTACACACAAAAAAATTGTAAACAAACCTTTCTTTCTCATTTTTGTGTGACATTCGATTTGTCATTAAAAATAGAAAAAATGCAATGCAATGAGTTCCTTAACTGTTTCGGTTATTACCGTAAATCTCCGAATATAAGCCCCCCCCGAATATAAGCCCCCCCAAATATAGGCCCACCAAAATCTTAACGCAAAGGTAGGTCCATATATAAGCCCCCCCCGTATATAAGCCCATGGGTTAATATACAAAGTAAACAACAATGTTTAGAAATAATATATAATGTTGAGGGAAAACTCACAGCGTCCAAACGGAGAATTCTAACTACAAAATGGGTTGCGATTGCATGGGAAAAACTAATGCAAGACAAAGAGATGGTTATTCGTTCGTTCAAAAAATGTGGAATTACCACAAACGTTGACGGATCCGAAAATGATAAAGTAAACATACGGGGTATGGAAGGGTACACAATGCCGTTACCTGAAGAAGAGTATCATCTGATAAGTGAGGATGAAGACGATGCATCTAGTGACAGTGAAATCGACGATGAAGAAGACTTAGAAGATGGGGAGTACGAGCTTGATGATGATGACAATGAACAATGAAAAATATTTTATATTGTACGTTTTTAAACGCTATACAAAATATATGATTGTTGTTGTTAACACAAATGTTGTTCCGTGTATAAGCCCCCCCCCCCCCCCCCCCCCCCCCCCGATTATAAGCCCCCCCCTGTATATAAGCCCAGCAAAAAAGCCTTACGACCTTATATAAGCCCAGGGCTTATATTCGGAGATTTACGGTATTTGTCATTACAATGTCTTTTCTATCTATCTATCTATCTATCTATCTATGTTTTTTCTGTGTTTGTTTATATTCATGTCTCTTATTTTATAAAAAATATTGTTGCCATGACACTTCAGTGGGCTGTACCGGTGAGTATAGATCGTAGTGACGTCACATTTAATTTTTTGTATCAAATACAGCCCTGCTACGCGGGTAATACTTAGCTCTATTACTGGAGAATAAGATGATGAGAATTTATTTTATTTTATTTTCCTAGCATTATGACCGGCAGTTGACTTGCTTATTCTTACTTTAAAGAACCACAAAAATGTTTGAACGTTACACTAAATAACTACCAGCCACAAAGAGCAAAGACCCTTTTTTATAATATATACGGTGAGGAGATGGATATATATAATTATGACTTCCTCCTTCTTCCTAAGCCTAAATGAATTATGAAATTGGATGAATGGAATATGTACTGGTAAAGAGAAGCTGAGGGGTGGTGGGTCATATGCATGATTGATGCCACTAAACAGTAAGAAGAGGGAAGGTGCGTTGCTAAAAGACTTTATTGAATCCCATCATTCCACAAAAAAACACATCACTTTATTTTTTTCCATGCAGTCGGCAACTCCTCAGTCATTTGACAAAGTCGCTGGTATTGTCTCTGGATCGAGTTTTCGTAATAAAAACTTCCTTACCTTAGTGTTGGAGATACAACAACCAATATTCGATACTGTCTTTAGAAGGAATGCATGCGTATGTAAAGGCCAACGTATAAAATCTTTTGTTACTTTCAAATTGTTGAATTACAAGCCGCACTCACAATAATTAAACTGTTTTAACTATCAAGTAGTTCACCATCCATAAATCAACCACGGTTGTAAAACAGTCTCTATTCCAGCTAAATGCGGAATCAGGCCACAACACAGGACAAAAAATCTTGGAATTACACACGGACGTACAAACGCTAATGAAAGATCAGCTGCTCTCCGCGCTAACCAATAAACGGTTCGAAAGGCATTGAATACTCCATATCAAATGTATACACTTAAACAAACATAAAAACAGATTTTATAAGTATTTTCTTTGAATTTTAATTTACAAAATGATATTGAGAGATAAATAAACCATATTTGATGGAAATAAATATACGTTTTCCATGTCCGTCATTTTCTTTCACTGCAAAAATTATGACAATGAGGTGCCAAATTGACCTAATTACCATAATTGACTGTTTCCGCGTTTCATGCTAGGTTTGGACAAAGAAAAAACGAAGAAAAAGAAGAAAAACACGGACGGTTGTAACGAATTTCTACGTTTACCCAGAAATCCCATAACTGTGTACAAATGAAAAAGATAATATGTTACTTTTTCACCATGTTTTTATAATGTTTAGGTTCAGTGTTTACGATATATTTTTGTCATCTGCAAAAAGAATAAATTTAAATACTTTTGATGAAATATAGAAAGATCGTTAACATTTAAAAAATAATAACGGTCCCAGAATATATCCTTGGGGAACTCCACAGCGTACCAATACACTTTTCCCGAAGTTCTGTTTAAACACCGTGTTTTGACCAAGTAAGTACATCCAACCTCGTTTTTAATTTCAAAATTACTTTTAATAATGTACTGGGAGTTAAACGGATAGAAATAATTACTGAGTAATTAAGATTCTAAAATGTCAAAAAATGAGATGTGAGCTTTTACGTGTAAAAGACACTACAATGTTTTGAGTGGAAACTACGCCTTTAAAATGGTTCATTAGGATTTTTATCACCTTTATGAGACACTCAGATGTACTAATCTATTTGAAATTTTTGTATCTGCCCCTGACAATGAGTATAGCATCAGTTCGGTTTTTCTTCAGTCAAGTTTTATATTCGGATAATTGGATGTTGACAAACATGTTTGCGTTGTTGATGTGTTTTATTGCCAGTAATTTTGTAGCTTGTTGTGTTTTTATCTCCTTCAATGATTGTAAAAATATTGACCTTGTAAAGCGTAGTTTCCACTGTGAGATAACATGAGATAACAAGGTGTTATAACTAAATTGTTTCATATTATCACGCAAATTTCGAGAACTTATCTCATGTTTTAACATGAGATCTCGCAAAGATCAAAGAATCCCGACCAATTGCTGCACGAGCATCTAAAAAGCAATTATGTCACGATATTTTATATGATTTATTGTGGTGATTACAATATTTCAATATAAGTTACAAAGTAAATAAATTCTTAACTACTGTTATACTTTTTTGCTGTACACTTCCTTGATATCCAGAAAACACACAAAATAAGAAACCTTCACTTAAGTTATCTCCTAATTTTTTGAATAGATATTAACAGGAAAACTGAACAATATTAAATAATATTAACAATGGGAAATAAATATAAATATTGTACATCGACATTTATAAATAAATAGATTTTGTAGAATTTTGTTATAATTTTAATCTTCAAAAAGTCGCGGAGGAGTCTTTTTTATTGAAACAGCAGGCGATATTGCTTGCCATTCCTATATAAAACACTCCTCCTCATAGACTTTTTGAAGATTTTGCCCACTGGGTTGCTTTGGCGATGTTTCGGAAAACTATCATACTCTGCCTCGTTTTGATGCGATATCCTGCAGAAAATTGCCCCACAGCTATTTGCAGTTAAGCAAAGTAATTACCTTGAGAAAATACATCACATCAAAACGAGAAAGGTTGACAAAATATTAGCGTTTAAACTGATATTCGTGAAAGTTATTTTTGTTCCATATCGAATAATTTAAAGGTTAAACATTCATCATTAGTTTGTGGTGAAAATCTTGTTATCTCTGCCTGGTTAAAAGAGGTTATGCCTTGTTCTTTCAAACAAACAAAAAAAGACTTTCAAAACGTTTAATGATTGCATCTGGGAATTTAACAGACTCCTAAAGAACGATTCTAACGTAAGAATCTAACACTCTAGGACACAACATAAAAGACTTGTACCTTTCGTGTTGCAGAAACATGACAGATATTTTCTAAAAAAAACAAAACCAGCTAGCTTTGCCCAAAACGACAACATGAAATAAATGAATAAAACCCAGACCTCTTGCGCATTCACCAAAGATATAATTACGAAACTCCAGATGGTCAATCAAGCTGAGAGTGGATTTGTTTCCTTCGAAAAATGGTTCACTGTAAATCCACTTGCAGCTTAAACCAGAAGTCATCGTATACCTTTCCCGAATTCATGTTTACATGTGACATTCTGATGCGTTACATTGTTTTACTAGAATTATTTAGTTATATTTTTTGTTCCACTGCAATCCGCAGTGGGACAATTTTCGATAATTTTCAACACAGAAACAAGGTCCGCATGGACAACCGAGCACCAATGCGACATCAAAACATTCGGAAAGGTGAATTGATGTTAATTGCAAATGCGACACACAAGCGCATGTGTCGTGTATTTTACGCCTTTGTGGTAACATTATCATCGCACGATTTCGTCAGGTTGCCAGGGTTACCAGTACCGTTACCAGGGTTACCAGTACCGTTACCATTTTCGAGGATAATCCACTCTTCGTTTAACTCCAACCAGTGGTTGATAAAATTTCTGGCTCGCTTACTCCAATAGATCAGAAACAATGTCCCTAATATCACACCAACGCAGCCGACGGCATAGAACACCAGACACGGCGTGGATGAACACAGGCGAGATGCGTCTTTGACGACGGATGCTAAGTTGAGAGCGATTGCTGTAACAAATACTAGAACCCATAAGACAGGTGTCGGCCGTTGGGATGGCAACGTCCACTGAAAAAGAAATATATGTCGAAATTAATAATTGGAACAAATCGTTATTAGACGAATTTCATTGTGACCTATGCAAGAGGGCATACATCCATCGATATTTAACTAGCTCACTGCTTGCTTGAATATCCTTATAAAGAACGAGGCATTGAGTATGCCGAAATTTGTGGAGGAGAATGTTAGCTATAAAACCATAAAAGAAAAACGTGCAAGTAATCCCATTGGTGATACAAACTGAAAACAGAAATTAGGTTTATGCGCTCCTCCACAATTTTTGACATACTCTAGATCCGTCGCTGATCAATGCCACCTATCAATTTCTTCCGCACGCTTTTTTTTTGCCAAAACAAACCTTAAACAATATTATGCTAATAGGACCATTAGTTTGTAATAAAGATTTGCTGTACAAGTGGTTTAACTGGTTCGCAAGAAAAACAAAATCAAGAGCTTCAAAAAAACAAAACAAAATATATATATATAAAAATAATCATAAGTTGATGTAATACTTTTACCCTTGCGTCTCTCCTACAGAAATTAATCTTAACCTTCCTTTGCACTTAAGCGTCTTACATGCATGTTACTTGAAATTCTTTATTTTTTAAACGTATTTACTTTCTACCAGTTTTTTTCTCCGTAAGACTCCGCCAATGGTAAGGTAAGGAAATAAAAGCGTACAGAGTTGTTATACGCCTGCGCATACAGAAATTGCTGAGTTGAGGTGGCCGTCAAAGTGGGAGGTGGCCGTTTAATATTGTCCATTGGTTGCATTGATTGAAAATGAACTCTCACCTTCGAAAAGGGTTTCCTTCTTTTCTGAATTCCAATGTACTTACGACACAACTCGCAAGAATCTTTTAGGGAACATTTCAACCATTTGATAAGACAACTTTCGTGCACCCATTTCACTGAACCGGAACAATCACACGGACTAATAAGTTTCTCGTTTTCATCGTTACATTGACATACTCTGCAAGTGGGTTCGGATGAAGATAAAATGTCAAAAGCTTTTGTCGGAGAGATAGGACAGGGTTCATCTCTGATACTATTCTCTGTCTTATGGCACAAATCCTCGATCATATCAATAACATAATGTTCGGGATTAACTGATGAACTCGATGCGTGTGTCACTTTCAAATTGCCCAACTCGGGTGCGATTTCGGAATTCAGTCTCGTATCCTGCTCAGAAATTTCCGAACCCTGAATATCAATGACAGTTGTGGCAGTGTCACTGTATGTGACATCGTTGTTATTGTTATCATCGTTCGCACCAGGTGTATTATCATTCTGCAAGTCGTCTGACGGATTTTCCTGAGCTGCCAACAAAACCTCCCGCTCAACGAAACACGCGTTCACGTTTATCACTCGCTTGCATTTCATTTCGGTGTCGTCTTGGTAACCTTCGTTGACACGTTGAGTGGACTTCTTCGTTAATTCTTTTAAACTTTTATCGGCACAGTCGAGATCCTAAAACGATAATCACCAGACCTAAATTTCATTCATTCATTCATGCATTAAAGCAGGTTTACAAATTACAGTTAAAAACTGATGTGGGCCTACAAATAATAAGTTTACAAAATATTAAAATTTGGTGTGAAGTGAAATCGTAAGGTTAGCTTGGACTTAAAGGGGCTACGACACAACAAACAAACACAACAATCACATGATTAACATGCTGTAGCCCCTTTAACATATAAAACAAAAATGTAGTAAAAGAAATATGTAAAATAATATAATAATATAATATACATAAGATGATCAGATTAACTCAGTAATCAAATCAAAAATCAAATCAAAAACAGAGTCTAAGAGGAAGTTTATTTAGTTGCTGAACACTTCATAGTGTAAACGCAGCTTTAACAATACTAAGCTATCTATGCAGAAACATGGTTGAAAATTGTTAAATAAACCTATACTTTCCTCATGATGTATGTTTTCATACAGTTTCGTTACTCTAAAAATGGATTAGAAAGTTTTCTTTAAAGTATGTATCAAAAGTATGTACACTTTCTTCATTTTTCTTCTTTATATTTTTTCTTAACATTTATACGAGAGCACATTAACTTAGGTAACATAGCTGAAATTCATCAAGACAACGCTGAGAAATTTTAAAAAATATGCCCAAAGCACAAATTTTGCAAAACATTAATTATTTACGACCGGATCAAATAAAAGCGAACAAGTGATAACGTTCTTGTCAAAATGTGAACTAATCTTTCAGATTCTCATGGGGTTCTTTAAATGTTCAATTGCTATTTTTATATTTGTTGATTCACAAACTTGCGTAAAGGGCGTTTTCCACTAGGCAAGATCGTGAGTCGAGCGAAGTTGACTTTGCGCATGGTCTGTAGCTCAAAAATGGTAATTTAAGACAAAAGAGCATGCGCCAAGCCCGCCAAAGTCAATTCCTCGCAGACGAATCCGCCTAGTGCAAAACGGCCTTATAAGTGTGTCTATCCGACAATTAATTTGAAAACTCTTAATTTGAAAAGTGTTTGAAAGAACCAGCCCATAACACAGTGTTTGAAACAGATGGATAAGGTGTTTTCTAGAACAACCAGGGAAGCAGGAAATTCTAGAAATTCGGGAGAGGTCGGTTGTAACGTCCCGTTATGTGAGTTCGACTGTAGCTTCGTTATAATCCCGCTACAAAGATGGCGGATGTCGTTCGTAAAGATCAGTTGTTGTTAGTGTGTATATGAACTTAATACAGATGAAGTTAGCATGTCAACTAAAATTTTGACTCTCTCATATGCTTCTTCAAAGTAATAGCTCATTTCATTTCTATCGTCAGACAAAAATTGGAAAAACTTGTCGCGTCGACAATTAGATCACGTTTTCTTTGTTATACGCATGTTATAAATAGCTTTTTCTGATATAGGTTTACGAAAGGAGACTCTAAATAATTATTCAATTAAATATTTTGTAAAATAAACTATCCTTATTATCGTTCGCTCGGAAAAACCAACGCTACTGACGTCAGCGCATGCGCAATGGAGCTGGAATTATGTTCGAGCCGGCAGATGCAGTCGGAAAAATCAACGCTCGTGCACATCAAAAAATTTTGATCTCGTTTTTTCCGACTCAACAATCAAATTTTAGAAAACTCTGTAATAATTAATTTATTTCTGAACAACAATAACTTCTTTTTGTTTTGACGCGAGAAAAGATTTTTGAAAAGATATTGAAATATATTTTAATACGCACGCTTTCAAAATTTAATGAAATTAAAATATACAATCGATTGATGCAAGATCAGTGACAAACGGTCGCTCACTCAGACAATATCGGTGAATGGAAACTGATCTTAAAAAATCTTTCAATGTATTACAGTGGAATCTCTGTACTGCAGACGCCATTGGTGCATAAAAAGGAGTCCGCTTTATAGAGACTATACCTATGAGAATTTTACTGTAAATCCATCCATCCGTACATGGAGTACGTGTTCGTTATATGAAGATGTCCGCTTTAAAAGGTCGGTGTACGCTCAAGTCTCTTTAAATCGGACATCTCTATAAAGTAGACAATTTCTTTTGCACCAGTACGCTTTATAGAGATTCCACTCTATAATAAATCGTAACATTGTACATAGTGCAAACCGTACAAAACACTAATAAGTTTGTTTTAAAGATGGTTTAAACCAGGAAGGGTAGCTTAGACCCAGGATTTTACATATACAGTCAACTGATGCTGTTCTCGAACATCTCGAATAAACATCTTGGTCCTTTGACCGTTTCGTTGACTTAGAATAGCTCTTTAAGCTTAACTAAAAGCATAGCATTTTGGTTCATAAAAACTTTTAAAATTCAGTCCTTCACTTGTTATGAAAAAATATTCATTCATCATCCTAATTCGAACGGATATATCATCTAATGGTTTCTATATGCACGTGTTTTAAAGAAACTTAGCGAATGGTTTGGATCAAAACGTTTCTAAATTTATGTAGTAAATTTAATTCTAAAAGTTTCTGAACGAGCTTCTTATTTCAGGAATTATAATTTTGATTTTGAGGGGATAAATTATTTCATGCAATATCTTAATTATACATTAAATAATTCGAACATTAAGGAAGAGGAAGAGCAAAAAATAATACCTAATTTCTCTATAAGAAACTTAGTACTAGACCCATCAAAAGTTTAAGTTAAAAAGATGTGTATTCTATTAGAAACTAAAGGGAGTAAGGGCAATTTCCACTTTAGACATTTTTGAACCGTTCGGGCGTTGCTAAGGTCAAAATCTGTAACAACCATATTGTTGTATCACTATATTAAGGATTGCGTAAGTAAGAGCTAGTTGCTAAGTTGACAAGCCAAATATTCAAGGCCTAGAGAAGCAGGAGAAACAACAAGGCTGAAATGGAACTGGAATTTTTAGTGAGTAATCACTTGTACTGAAACATTTTTCGCTGAGTGACATCATTTCATTTCGAAAAATGAGAAAAGGAGAAAGCTTTAACCATACTCACGAAAATTAAATGACAGAATGACGAAACGAAAGCTCGAAAAGCTGATCAAAAAAATGTATGGGATCACATACTTACGACGAACCGTTACCGAGATATTACAGATTTTACAGTTCAGTGATTTAACGATGATAAAATTGTTTTGAAGAGTATGGACTTTGTATTAAGTCAATTTCATCGGTAAATCGAATGTTCGAAATAAATATTTTCAAGAAAAGAAAATTCGAAAATTTGTTCCCACTGTTTGGTAAGTATATATAACATCTTTATAAAAGAAAAAAAGGCTCTCTCGGTGAAATTTGTTTTACTTACTTGTACATTCTGGTTCATATCTTCGTTTAATGATAATCTTTGTCTATACACTAACAACAATCAACAAAAACAAACCTTATTTTTTATCGTTTTATCTCGTTCAAACACTACGTTTGTTTTTCTTTGAATTTAACTCAGAATAGTACACTAACATAAAACAAAGCGAAGGTTTGTTACTTATTCAAACTTGTTCAATATCAATTTCAAATATAAATATAGAGTGCTATATAATGTTTCCCAATTGAGCATTCAATCTAACGAATTTAAATACAAATAGTAAGAACCGTTGCAGAAAATTTATTGGAGATCTCTTCCTTCATTTTTTTGTGTGTGAGTATCCAAGAAAAAAACTCCGTTTTGAAAACATCCTTATGCTTCTTCACCATAAGCGATATGGTGTTGACATTCTCCACCGTCGATGTTTCATCGAAAATTATTACTTTAAACATGTGTTTATTCTGTTCAATCATAGCTTAAATAAAAACATTAAAATTCTTAATAACATTAACACGCTCGCTACTGATAGTCCGTTCAAAATCATTTCAAAATTACATGTATCATAAATTTCCATCAACAACATTGAACGCACAGCAGCTTGGTGAATCTCTGGGGATGTAATACGGAGGAGAACTCTCATTACCGATGAAATGGAATACACCTGCTTAAGATAAAAATTTCAAAACAAAATTAAGAGCTGTGTACCAGCTGCATCTGTGCTTCTTCAAGTGAAGATGTTTTGAGTGATTGTGAAATTCCCTTCGGTTTATTTTTTTACTAAGAAGAATTGTGGAAATAGAATAATACCCAAATAAAAAGGAAAAGAAAAATTAAGATTGTTAAATTTATGACTCAATCTGAAGAAGTCAGAACTAAGCTTTTTCTACTGAGATTAAACAAATGTTTCTTTTTCAACATAATATGCAGTTTGTGTTAGTAAACAAATTTTGTAAAAACAAGATATTTTTCTGGTTAAAAATATAGCACGAAGCATTTCGTACGTCTGTACATCATCAGGTGCATAAAAATATATGTACACTAAAAAACTAAAACGTTACGTTAAATGTAGTTTTAGGATCGTGATTTGAAAACAATTAAAAACATTGTTTACATAAAAGAATTGAGAGTTAAGTTATGCCATTTCTAAAGAGTCGTAAAAATCTTATATCAAGTTGGTCATTGATGATAGGTCTTTGTTTCACTATATAAAAGGCTTCTAATATCTTTCTTTTACGATAATTTCCCGGAGCATTTGAAATAACTTTCCAATTAAACGCATGACCAATGTTATTCAAAGCATGTTTTGATGGCTCAGATTTTCCCGCCATTTGATCGTGCTCACGCCATCTTATTTGGACGTTTCTTTTTGTTTCGCCTATGTAGGTCTCATCGCATGAACACTTTCCCTCATAAATGACATTTGATTTGTGAGTAAATTTATCCTTCAAAGGAAAGAGTGATTTTAATTTCCTCGTTTTCCAAGTTATTTCTAATTTTACTTTACCGTTTGTAAAGGTTTCAATCGGGATTTCAACTTGTTTTCATTCATTTTTAGGACAAAAAGGAATTTGTATTCTTGTTGTTACTGATTTTTTTTTTACAAACAACCATCAGGGAATAAGAAGTTCGTCATCTTTGTTGTCAAATGGTCTCAGAACTGAGTTAACGAACGCCGCAGGATCTGCTAATCTGTACTTTCGGAGATTCTTCCCTTTTTTTTTTTTTTGAAGTTTGAGCTGATTCTTTTTGCTCTGTGTAAATCTCCGTTGATGATGTTTCGTTGAACTAATCATCTCATGAAACGATAAGCAGTATCATACCTACAGCTGAAAGATGTCACTTCAAAACTACAACGAACAGCATCTAGTATTGGATTCATCAAATACTGTTTAGATAAAGGAGTAATTCCAACGTTTGCCAAACTTAAAGGTCAGTTTCGAGATGCTAATGAAAAGAAAAAGGCGGAGAAAAGGATTTTGTTATCACATTTGAATGACCATCATCGTTCACTAAAACATGTATCCCGAAAACACCAAGATATGAGTACCCAATTACGTAATGACAAAGGCAAGCTGATTTTCGATATTCAGAGTAGAAAGATACGAGCAGATTTACGAAAAAGCAACTTTCTTCAACTTTCTACGAAGAACGAGAAGATCAAAATCTCTTACCTGATACCAACATATCAAAATATCAAATACGAATAAAAAACTTATCAAACCATGAATTAGACGTTTCACCATTAAAGTACGGACTTCACCACAGTTTAATCGACAAAAGTCACTTTGTAAAAAGAGATTTGGCAGTGGAAATGGAGACGTTAGCTGAAACAATCGACAAACTGGTACCACAGGATCAAAAGGAAAACTTCCATGATTATTTGCGGAAAGAGAACAACAGACTCTCTCAGAATGTTTTTCATACCAAAGACTCTACATTCAAGAAAACAAAACAACTACGCAACAATGAGAATTTGACCATCCTATCGGGAGACAAAGACAGCAGCGTTACAATCCTAAACAATGTCGACTATGCCAACAAGGTACAGGGGACGATTGACAAAGAAATGCAAGAAGGAAAATACATCGATTTTTGAAACGAACAAAAACAAAAATTCAAACGTTCGAAAATTATGATCACCAAAATTTAAGTAAGTAAGTAAGTAACAGGGAGTTTTTAACTCCCTAGGCTTCCATCCGTATGGTTGGCTATTCGGCCCGACAAAAAGTTGCCGTTAGACCGTTATTTAGAGGTGGCCGTTTAATAGAGGGTTTCGTATGAGAGTTTGACCAGGAAAACGGCAGGGATTTTTTTTACTGGCCGTTGACTGGAGGTGGCCGTTGAATACAAGTGGCCATTATTAGAGGTTCCACTGTATCAAGTCTTAATCACAGCTTTTCCGTTCTTTTCTTATGAATTTTCCACTTCTCCACAGAGTTTCACGTACTTCTGAGTATTTCACAATGATCCATCTGTTTAACGATCATGTTTAATTATCAATTAATCATTAAACCGAATTCTGGATTATTGAATTAATAATTCCTACGTTGTGAAAGAGAGCATGTTATATATAAAAAGTTTCGATGTATCGAATTCTGTATTTTATTTTTGTGTAACATTTCCATAGTAGGAGATTTGAGATTTTACCTTAAATTATATCAAATCAACTTCATTAAAATGTGAACCAACTCCGTTAAATAGTGTCTAAAAGTGTATATTTTACTTAAGAACATAATAAGTACATTTTTAGGCTTCAAAGTTGAAAAACTCAACCCAGTGGGCAAAATCTTCAAAAAGTCTATGAGGAGGAGTGTTTTCTATAGGAATGGCAAGCAATAAGCCCTGCTGTTTAAATAAAAAACACTCCGTCATAGAGACTTTTTGAAGATTTTGCCCACTGGTTGAGTGTTCTTATAAAAAAAATGTGTATGATGAATAGATGCAAAAGTCAAGAAATATAATGCAAAAATTGTAAAAGAAAGCATTAACAACATTTTGTTTTAATTATGTCGAAACAATATGTGCTTCATAAATTAGGTTAAAATTTAGTCTTGTTTCATCTTAAGCAGCGGCGGATCTAGGGTCTGTCAAAGAAAGTGGAGGAGTGCAGAGTCATGAATTTTCTGTAAAAACATAAGTGTTGATTAGGTTATTGGCGTCAAAAGCTGTTCAACTTTTAGAATTTCTACTTGGATCAGAAAAGGAAACAAAAGCTGAACTAAAAACTTTAAAAATATACAACATTACTAAGAATTAAAATATAAAACAAGAAATAAAAGACAAACGATCCTCTGCACGAACATAATTTATGCATCTACTGGTTTAAAACCAAACTACAATAACGTCATATTGTGTCTATTTACTGAAAAATAGGAGAAATAGTATTCTTTGTATGATCGATTACAACATTTTTGTATATTAACAGACTAATCATTTTATGGAGCAAAACTGTAAAATGTTTTTACACGCAACACTATAAATCTTAATTCTAAGTGACAAATTCATTTTTATGGCACTCATATCACCATGGCCTCCCCTTAAAATGGTCAAAATGTCTTGCACTTACCCTTTAAGCAGTACACCACGCCAGCAAGTAATACACACAACTTCGGTTTATCAAAAAAAAAGGAAAGTTCAAGACTAACTTCTTTGAAAACTATTTTTAACTGTGTGAACAGCTGCTTTATTTTGAATCAACATCCTTCAAATTGAATGCCAGCAATAAATTAAATATGGCAAGTTCAAAGTCTGAGACGGGGTGAGGAGCGTCAGAAAGAAAAAAACAATTTCAACAAGATTACCAAATTGCCATCTAAAAACCTGGATTCCATCTTCTTTTCTCAAACATGTTTCGCAAGACGTTTCTGTTTTCTGTTATTCACTCTCCTCCACAGATCCTTGATTGTTTTGTATTTTGTTCATAACTGAGTAGGCAGTAGGCTTTTGTTAAAAAAAGTAGAAATTTTTGAAACGACCCTGCGACAAATAAATAACACGTCATATCCAGTATGTAGTATGTAGTATGTAGTATGTACGAATTTATAGTCAAATTCACAATGGACATCTCTATAAAACGGACATCTCTTTTATGCACAAATGATGTCCGCTTTATAGAGATTCCACAGTGTATTGTGATTGGTTCATACATTTAAATTATCAAATTTCACATGATGAAGGAAAAATGTTTTTTTCCAGGACAGGAAAAGTTGAAAGACACCTTTAAACGCGTTCCCAGTAAACACAAAGACGTATTTAACGAGTAAAAAACAGGGCGATACGAGACGTGTTTAAGTCGTCTCTATCTCGTCACTATATTAAGGTTTGCAAGGGCTAGTTGTTAAGTTGGCAAGACAAATATCAAAAGCCTAGAGGAAGCAGGAGAAATAATGAGGATGAAACAGGACTACATTTCACTGAGTGAATCAGCTATGTTTTATATCCACAAAAATTAGAATTAAAAAATGATCTAGTTAAAAATGCTGTTCAAAAATGAAAAAACTAATGAAAACTCATCATATAACGAATATACCTTTATATTATGAAAATACTCCGTTATTGTTTTGAACAGTACGAACTTAAAGGGATCCTACCATCTAAAATGAAAATTTGTTATTTGTTTATAAACCAGGAAAAAACAAGATTGCCATATCTTAGAAGGTATAAAAAACCCGCAAGGGTCGATAATCAGCCAAATTATTTTTTAATATTGTACCATCTTTCCGAGAATTCGCTTCTTCCTCATTAAGACAAACTTCGGAGTAGCCCCCAGTCCCTAATGATAAACGCCAAGTTGATCTATCATACCAGAGTGTTCAATTTGGTGTGAATAAATATAGACAAGCACGGTGAGCACTTTTACAAGATGTCTGATGACGTCTTGTGTTTACTGAGTTACTTCATTACATATTTGATATTTTATTTTAATATCTATTTTAGTTTCACAAATATAAAGAAAACGGTGTCATTGTCACGTGATACATACACGTGTTTTTTGTTTTATAAGCACCAGTAAATTGACCATGGTTATTGGTGCATATTGTTTCGCCATTTAAAGGCTACATGCTGCTTAAGCCTATTAGATATATCAAGAAAACAGAAATATATTCCCTCGAAACTTCCAAAATCACCTTAAAGAGTGTAAACATTTCTTATTTGCTATCACGTTTTGGTTGAAAAGCTCGTCGCTATAGCCTATAAAATATAGACCATCGCCATATTTTATTAAGCTACTACTACGCAAGAAATGTTCTCATTTAACTCAAGTGGAAATAACAAAGTTTTGAACGCAAAAAAGTGATGATTGCAATTCGGTAGTTTAACCAACCAGAGAGAAGGACTACCTGTATCTTTGAACCATAGAAAGTATTAGGGACAGGGTAATTTTTTGTCTTTTCAGCGTAAGACTAGTGCTTATGTTTTTAGTGAATTGAAGCCACCTGTTGCTTATGGACGCTATAAAATGCAATCTCTGTAAAAAGTACACCTTATAAAGCAGACATATCGTATATCGAACACGGATGGATGGATTTACAGTCAAATTCTCATACGTAAACTTTCTATAAAGCAGACATATCGTATATCGAACACGGATGGATGGATTTACAGTCAAATTCTCATACGTAAACTTTCTATAAAGCGGACATTTCTATAAAGCGGACACCAATGTTGTCCACTTCAATTCTACTTTCTTTTAAAAACTTACTTTCTTCTCACATCTTCGTATTACATAGAGCATAGCTTCTTAGATACACCACGATTCTTCCACTATTCATAACATCTTTCTTTAAAATAAAACTCAAACGCTACAATATACTTGTTTTGTTCTTTCGACAAGGTGTTAAACGAATTTTGTTTTTAAACTCTGCTAAGGAAGCTGTGATGCTTCCAGAAAGTGTAAAAAAAATTTGAGGAAGTGGGATTATTATGGCACAAACTGAAAACAGCACAGTGTTTTCAATATATGAAACTTCAAGAACAACAGGACTAACGAAAAAAACAACACGTCAAACCAAAGTCATATGGAGTGCCATTTGTAAAAAATAAATAACCTTTATAAATAATATTATCCAAAATCGACGAATATATCATTTGCAATAATTTTTCCAATTGCGTTTTTCATTATGAAAAAAATATTGTCATTATGAAAAACGCATTATGATTATGAAATTTTTTCGGTTTTGGCCAAAATATTATTCACATAAATATTTTTTGGAAAGGGTAAAAAAATCTCTTATATATTACCGAATAAAAAAAATCCGAAATAAAATCGATGAAAGCCCTACGGCATCATAATTGAAATTTACAATAATTGTGAACAGATATTTATAATGTATTTTTTTACAAATGGAACTCCGTAAAGTCATGAATTTTTTTTTGTTTTTTTTCGACGAATATAATTCAAAATTTTGATGGGCAATAATTTCTGTTTTGAATATTTTGATCATTTCTCAGGTATCGCAATAAAGTTATGCACAGAAAATGTCCTCGAGGATAGATCGCTGACTAATCGCCATATTCCTTAATGTCTGTCTTTCTTAAATCGGGTTAGTAATCGTAGTATTCGGCCCTCACAGCTGGACTTTTAACGTTTAATCTCGTTGCATGAAAACACAATTAAACGTGACAAAGGAACCTACCTTCAGACTACTCCATTTTGAATCCGATCTGTCATTAAAAACTTTTCCCAAAGTACTTTTAATCATCACTAACTAAAGCCCTCATATCAACAAAATGTCAGTCGTCACATGGAAGTCGGTATTAATGAAAGGAAAATTTAAAGTTAGTTGAAGCAATGTGCTCTATGACACCTTCATAAATTATGGAAATACTTACGCTTCGACCCATGACACCTGTTTCTATCATTAAAGCATTTATTTGTTTGCTTTTTTGTTTCAAAAGGTTCTGTTGTACAGTATTTGTATAAACCAATTTATGATCTCAAAATAAAACTAAAACTTAGTTTCCAAGTCTCTCGGAACGCCTACAACGCGCAAATAAACTTGAAATACAGATGGGAATGAGCACCAGGTTGTTTTCCGAGGATGAGTAATCATTCCATGACAAGTGCTATTTTTGTTTTGAAAGGAAAATCTTCGTATTGATCGTATTTACTTCCGTTTGCTATGAAAATATTTTTTTACAATCTTGAAGCAGCACTGTGATCAAAGTTACCTCGGAAATTCCTTTTAAATATTTCTTATTGGATGAAAATAAGGAATTGAAAAAAAAAACCCAGAATACAGGGAAAGATTTTTTTCTAACATTACATTACACCAGTGTTAATTGAAAGGAAAAAGACTTCTGTAATTCCTATACTCACTGAAGAGAGTTGCAGAGAGTTTCTATAAAACGGCAGCCATGGGTGCATAAAAAGGGGCCGCTTTATAGAGAGGTCCCCTTTATAGAGACTTTACTTATGAGAATTTGACAGTAAATCCATCCATCCGTACACGGAGTATGTGTCTGTTATACGGAGATGCCTGTTTTATAGAGATTCCAATGTATTTACTTAACAAAAGCCACTTAAGTATGAGGCATAAATCTGCAGTTTTGTTGTGTACCCTTTTTACGCCTCCCCATAAGTGGCGTAAACTTGGCGTTAAAAGGGGCGGTATAACGGGAAATTATGACCCTGGAAAATTATGACTTCAATATTTTAATGCATTTGAAAAATGTTAGAAAAAGAAAAAAGAAAAAAGAAAAGAATAGTTGAATTAGAAAGTTACATTAGATTCAAAACGTATCCTTCGTCGGTTTCGCCATAAGAAATTAACACCTAGAAATAACAAGGTATAATGTTCACAAAGGTATTGGTGATTCCGAACATTTGAAGGCAAATGACACATATGGAGGTGCAAAATTCTTTCAGACAATTTTTTTGTTAAAAAACAAAATTGTTAAAAATATGTTACTGTCTTTTTTAAGTTTAGGAAAAAAAGTTTCGAGTTTTTATAGAGATGTATTTCTCAAGTGAAGTTATAACAATCTACACGCTTTCTCGACATAAGACCGGAAAGGTCTTAATTTACTGGGATATTAGGACCTCCAAGCCTACCCGGTTCTGCATTTACCACAATACCGGCGTTAGATGTTTGTCTGTGGACTTTTAAAAAAAAGACCGGCGTAAAAGGGGCATCGTTAAATTTTAAAATTCGTTGTTTAGATCTTTAAAAATCTCATAGCTGGGTTTTCGTGTCTTGTTTCCTAATATGATAACGCCCGTTAACCAATAACGATATGATAACGCCCGATAACCAGCAGACACGAATTTCTGTTTGAACACCGTGTTTTACACCCACCCTCGTTTTCAATTATTATTAAAATAAGTGAAACAATAAGTTAGAAAAAAACGAGGTTAGAAAGTTTTCAGGGTGTTCCTCCTATTCTGTAATGGGCGCAGCATTTTATAAGTAAGCACCTTATGAAACCGACAGTACCTATAACATTAAAGATAATAATATATTACACGTATATAAATATATTTAAAAAAAGAAACACTTCTTTAAAAAGACAGTTATGAAATTTAGAAAAGCTATGTAGGAGGAGCACTAGTACACTGGGATTGAATTTTAATAAGAAACAAGTTTCCCTCGTTGAAATCGTAATGTTGAACCATATATATTACGTATGAAAAGTGTTCCTTTAAATCCTGTGCTTCTTATTCTAAAACGAACGTGTAATGCATAACTGTGGATAGACTAATATGCTCATTAAAAAGGGGCGGATCCAGGGTTTGTCGAATGAAATAAAGGTGAAATCTCATCATGTTGTTATTGTGGGTAATTTTGATATTTCTTACACTTTTTTCTATTACACGTCGTATCATTATGTCTTTCTTTCCACACTCCGTCACCTATTATTGATCACCCTCCTACACAGATGTTCAATTAACAACCACTTCAGTCTTATCTTTGGAGTGGAGATGATAACAGTTAGAGCGTGTACGAATTCCAAAGCTCTGGTAGAAACTGGTAGAAAGTCATATAAAATCGTTTGAAAGTACGATGCTGATTCTGATCTTAAACCTCAATAACCCAAGCTAATTTCATTACATCATGTCTTTGCTGGTAGATGAAACCTGTAGATTCAGTACGCAAACGAAATACTCATTTGAAGTAGTCCAAACTGTCACCATGCATTCGAGCATTTCCCTAACGTTTCATTTCATTATGAAATTTCACATCTTTTTCACTGGAGAAGAACAAGAAACAGATCATTGTTTCTAATAAAGTACTTATAATTAACTACGTGTTGAAAGCAACATTCAACCCGTCATCAAGAATATTCCTTTAGCACACACGTTTCAACACGTTTCAACACGTTGTAGCAATTCAACAGTATATTAAAAATGATGTAATAACGCATAAAAGCTTCGAGAATTTTTATTGTCTTATCTGACCATTTCTCCTCAACTAAATTTATGGTGAAAACCTTGAAAAAAACTAAAGTCACAAGTTATGTCTGGTTCTTCCAAACATCAAGACTATTCCTAAACTTAGGAACACCTAAACTTTATTTCAACCTCTTCCCCAACAGGGCTTCTCGCCTTTTCGATGATATACTGGACAAGTCCTGAGGACGAGATTGCCTTCATTTACATGTACGTATTTAAGTTGGAGTAAGTAAGTAACCCGGAGTCATTCGGCTGCCGGTTGGTTCGTTTTTGGTCCGCTGACTTGTACATGGGAAGTTGACTTAACACCAGAGATACGTATAGCATTGCTTTATCGTTATAGTGACCTTTTTTACACCAGCCCTTGATGGCGTTGATTTTTATGACTTGATGGCGTTAAAAAGGCCAGCAGGCGTAAGATGTTTGTCTGTGAAAGCTTAACCGTGGATTTCTCAAATATCAAGTCAGTAAAAATCAGCGGAAACAGTATAGTATAACGAAATAAAACCCAGAAAAACTGAAAGCTTTCTTACGTTACACGTGATTTTGCAAACAATGCCACGTTTTTTATCTAAACGCTAATTACGCCCTTATGCAAGGTAATAATGATAGTAAAAGCTTATGGTTTTTCAAGTTATTACGTCAGATGATCCAAGGAAACTATATTCTTATTCTTATTTGAAACGAGTCAAGGTCTGCACAGAACGAAAGTGATGTTATAAATGTCTAGGTCTAGGATAAGATTCACAGAATCATCAGAACAGTTGACGCCTCGATTTCGAACTGAAGAATAATGACGTTTGGGTTATTTACAAAGAGGCGATATCTCCAGAGAAGTATTTTCAGTACGTAAGATTAACAACGAAGCGATTGGTAGATTATTTCCATACCAAATATGGCTGGAAACGTCTTCTTCAGTTCTAAATGTTGCACAAGTAACGCTGAAATCCCATCACACATATAGAAGCCATATGTACACATGTTTTTATAAGAACACACAACTTTGATGAAGCCTTCAAATGTCTTAACTTTTCAACTTAAAAAACTAAAAAAAAGTTCTTAATATATGTTCTTAAGTTATACACTGTTGAATATCTAAAATTCGAAATTCAACGAATTTTGTTGATATCTCATATTTTAATGGAGTTGAGTTCATATATTGTTGTAAACAACATGCTGATAATATTCTTGTTATATTCTTGAAAATGTAAAAATATTTTCTTAAGAACAAACGTTCCAAGCCTCGAAAACTTTTAGACCTTTTTAAGTCTTATGTTCATGTATTCTATTTTGTTCTTATAAATAAAAAAACATGTATGCGCACATATTTTCAGGACATCTATAGAAAATGTAAGACAATTATTTTTAGATAAATCTTACCTTTGACTATTGAAAACCTTCGTTAATTCTGCTTCTGTACTCGATTACATGAAATTCATAACTCCAGATAAATTTCTTAAAAATTTAGTTAAAAAAATGTACAGAAAAAACAAAACAAATCGAAAATGTATCAACACTCGAACAAGGGAATTAACACCACGACTTGACCTTTGTAAATTTCACGACAGTTGCAAGTTAACAGAGCTGGTTAGATATTTCGTTTTCAACGAAAGCGCCAAGTTCATCGAAAAAAAAATCATTCATAATACACAACAGTGTGAATTATTTACAGTTTCATAAAAATTTTAACATTTCTTCAACGTGGGCCTCAATCCATAATTTAAAAACAAAACTTTACTATTTTAACAAGTATACGAATATATAGATAGAGTGAGGTTTTCGTGGTTTGACTTTTTTTATTGAGTTTTATTAGAATTTTTAAAACGTAAGCGACAACGACTGTTTATCAATGTTATTAAAAGCTGAAAGAAAAACAAAATAAAAATAGATATGCAAAATAAATGAAATACGTAAACTTTAACCAGCGTATGGGTGTGTATATAAATTCTAGAAATACAGCTATACAGTGAAACCAATCTATAACGGACATCTCCTTATAGCGGACACTTTTTCAGGAACGGATGCTCTCTATGCTGAAGCTCACACCTCTACTTAACGGACAATTACCCGGAACTAGGCGGAAAATGTCGCGGCAGAAATATTTTATGCAATCTGATTGGCTCTGTCAAAATTTCTTGACTTTGTACAATCAGATTGCAGAGAGCTTCTCCGCGGGGACATTTCCCGCCTAGTAGATATCCAGCTTAAGGGGAATCTCCACTAGGCGAATAATGTCGCCACGGGCGATTTTTATCGCTGCAGCGAAAAGTAGAAATGGTTAGTACTTTTCGTTCAGTCTACATTATCCGCCACGACTTCCATTGTTTCGAAGGAAGTAAAAATCGCTCGCCACGACATTTCCACTTAGGGAATCTGGCTTTATACCGGGCACATTTCTTTGGTCCCAATTGTGTCCGCTATATAGAGGACAAGTTTGACTGTATTTCAAAGTAAGGGAAACTTTAAGCTTCCTCCTTCCTAATAGCGTGCAAGTACGCTAAAAATTTGTTGAGGGACCCCTAGCCAACACGAATTTTCCCTTTCACTTATTAATTTCACTTATTGGTCAGCGCCGCAAGGCAGCTGATCTTTCATTTCCCCGTGTCTGTCAGTCAGTGTGTAATGTCGCAGTTAATTCCGCCCTTTCACAACCCCCTCCCGAGTATCGGAATCTGTTATTGCCCGTTTCTTCAACGCCTACTCTCATCAATTCGATCTCTAATTGGTTTGCTAAAAAAACGGGTTATAAAAATGGCGTAAAATTCCGGGTTTGTTGATAACGGTTCTCGAACGTGGATGAAGTAGACAGAAACTTTATTTAAAAAAAGGTAAGTATTCTAAGTGTATTAATACAGTTTTTAATACATTACAGAACTGAGTTTTGTGTGTATACTTTATAATAATAATGTGGATAGATGTTTGAGAGTGAAAGAGTAGCACAGCTTCTTCACCACCAGCTCCAAAACTTTATTTTTATTCCAAATAATAGCTCAACAATTTTCTGGCTGCAGTTTCTGTTTGTTTTTATGCTTCTGCATGGCTGGCAGATTTTTGTAGCTGACAGCACAGCCACAAGACATTCCAGTGTACACAATGTATATATAGATATGCAATCACTTTTATTATTCTTTACAATAAAATAAAAATGAACAAGTTAACTGCCAGTCATTTAAGGCTAAGAAAACAAATGAAACTGCCAGTCATGCAGACAGGCGTCTCATATATACTTCCTTCAGCGTCAGATCTAGAGGGTAGTCGCAATTTGTGAAGGAGCACGTTAACATAATTTCTATTTTCAGTCACCAATGAACTTTGCACACTTTTCTTTTATACTTTAATAGCTAACATTCTCCTCCACAAATTTTGACTACTCTCTAGATCCGCCGCTGGCCTTTATGTCATGGATTAAATTCAGGTATGCATGCATTTAATAGCAGGAATTTGCATACTTTATACTTAAAGTATATATGAATTAATTTTTGTGTGGATTTAACTTTGTGGGATGATATTGTGCAGGCCTGAAGATTATTTTTTCAATGTCGGACAAGATGTCCGCTGGTAGAACTGTATACCTGAAGCGAAACGAACAGTTAAGTGGGCGACGATTTAACCTGTGAACCCGAAACATAAGGATACTAATTGCCTTTGGTATTTTATTTACGTTGCACCACGCTTGATATTTCTCGCCAGACAAATATGTCTGTTGATTAGGTTCTTTTATCGGACAAATATATACTGTTTTTATGCCGACAATTTCAGATGTCTGGAACTAAGAGGTCGTTTACATCCGAATTGAACTCAAACCGCTTTGAAATATGGAGCTGTTCACATGAAACATTTCACTTCGGGTAACCCTTCTTTGCTGAATCACTTCGCCCCGAAGGCATGTAAACAGTAATAAGAATTGGGTCATGCATCGAAGTGAAGATTTTCATTCCATACCGGTTTGAGTTCACTTCGGATCTCATGTAAAAGGCCTCTAATATTAAAGTTGATTTGAAATTAGGAAAACCCATGCCAAGCAGTTTTTTGTGCGTTTTATCATTCTTCAAAAAATAATTTAAAAAAAAGTCAGCTGATAAAAATAAAAAATATAAAAAATATAAAATGCAAGTGCATATAAAAAATTAAAACAGTAGACACAGCTGTGGATGTTGACATGGACAAGAAACAATTGAAAGGGATGCTTAACGAGTATGGTGATGATGATAAAACATTATGTAGATAATTTTAGATTTACTTCAAAAAGTAAATAGCAATACTAATATTACTGAAAACATCCATCATTCCCTGTATTGTTCTCTGTAAAGTGCATTATGAAAAAAATTGTGCCCAAAAATCTACTTGTTTAGAACTGTTGTGCCACGAGTTTATGAAAGCATTGGAAATTTACGTTACCACAAAAAATGTCCTCAGTGTGAAGGTTTATCCAATTTCAAATCGTGTATGGACAAAGTCTAAGTAAGCGCTGACCTTCATGCCGTAAGGCTCTTGTTAATTTTCATCCCCCCTTAATTAATAAAAATATTTAATAAATAAATTAAAAAAACTTAATATTATTTAAATTATATTATATTATACATACTTATTGAATTTAAGAACAAAGTGAAAATATAAGTTATTGTCAAAACCGAAATTGAATAAAATCGAAAGTCGGGATGAAAGCAAAAGTTTAATCTATGTGGCGGTGATCGGAAACGATGAGTAATGCATGATATTTTTAAACAATCTCGTTATTTTAGAAAATAGAGGGCATTTTAACAGTATTTTTTAAGAAAACAGGAAAGAGAAGCTAACTAACCGAGAAAATGTTTCTCCCCGCGTAATTAACATGTTGAATGAAGAAGTGATGGAAAACCTAATGTTGATATTATTTCGCAAATTCGAAATCGTTTCCATCGAATTGTTATACATGAAAATTTTCATGAAAATTGAAGCACTTTCGAAATTACAGAGATAAGCAGAAAATAAAATTTAAATAAATAGTTACGGAGATATAACTTGACTTTAAATTTATTTTTAAGGGAATTTAAAGGGATATGTTGAAGTGGACATATTTACTGACTTTACGAAAATGGCCAAACGAACACCTGCAAATACCCGACGACGAGGACACGGCGACGTGACGAAACGAATGGATTCGTTTACCTTGTAAATTTCATTTAGAAAGAAACTCTATTTCGTAACCATATCATTGAGGAAAATTTTGTCAGTTAATTACATCAGTAGCACATTTTCTGCACAAAAAGTGAAAAGTTTATGTTTTGAGGTCGTGTACTATCCTATATTGTTTTTTTTTCTTTTCAGTTCGATACTCGTTTCTTTCTTTTTTAGTTTCCCGATCAAACTTTTAGCTATAATCTTTAAACTTCCATTGCTTTGTGATTCATGGTTTTCCAAATATTCATGGATTACACTCACGTCACCGTCCTCGTTGCCGTCTCCATTAACACGACTGAACATTTTTACTGCGACTTTTTAAAACTTTGACGCTTTACGACCAGCTCACTGGTTGATTTTCGAGGTTCTGTTTCGTCGGCGTATTTCGTGAAGTTGTACATCAGAACAAGGTTTGTAACCAGAAACAAACAGGACGCCAGCCATACGTAAAACGCAATATCGTAATTACGAAATTCAAGTAGATATGCCAATAGTAGCCATATGCCCTAAAAAGGGGGATTGCATTTAGCAGAGAATATCAAAAAGGTGGAGTGCAATGTTCAGGGTTCGTAGAGGTTTCCAGAATTTTTTCTCCCTGACTTTGCCTTGAATTCTATATTTTCTTTCCCTCACTCAGTGGGTGAAAAGGCTATGATTTTCCCTGACTAATTGCGAAAAGCTATATTATTTTCCCTGACTACAAAAATAGCTATTGGATTACTGTGTCGACAACGAATTATTATGTATCAATAAAATTATTATTAATTATTATTAATTATTTTTATTATTAGCAATTAAAAGGAAACACATTCTGTAATACAGCTTTTGAAGGTCGAAACATTTGCTTGAAAAAACTCAAATTAGACACCACCTTTATAATACTATAATACTAAAAAGATAAGCACCGTGTGGAGGAGTGTTTTCTACAGGAATGGCAAGTAATATGACCTGCTGCTTCTATAAAAAACACTCCTCCACAGAGACATTTTGAAGATTTTGCCCACTGGGACTTCACTAATAAAAGATATGCATCGTCTAAACACCATCCTAGCCTCATATCATATCGAAAGAAAGGAAATTTCTATGTCCCTTATACTTTCTCTGCCTCAAAGAGACAGGTAGTCCTTCTCTCTTAAAGTTAAGGTATAGGTAGTAGGTGACTTTGGAAGTTTGGGGAATATATATACATATACAGTTGACTCTCGATAAGTGGAACCCTGGATAAGTGGAACTTTTGATATATGGAACTATTTTCGTCGGTCCCTTGGATTTGCCTTAACAAAGGCCAACTTCGGATAAGTGGAATATTCGATAAGTGGAACCATTTTCTTCGGTCCCGCTTAGGTTCCACTTATCGAGAGTCAACTGTATATACTGATTTTTTGATACTTTAAGGAGAGAAATTATTTGCTAGACTTTCGCTATTTTAGAATTAAATCCTCGCGTAAAATTCCCTCAGGATTGATTCGTGAAAATAAATCTACGCGGAATGTATAAAAGAAATTGTGTAATTCTAAGCAGGCATCTAACAGTTCCTGTAACTCATGGACCATTAGTACAACCCACCCTCTTAAGGGTGTTCTAAAAAGGGTAAAAATAAATAAATTGGCCTATATCAAAATATATATATAAAAAAGTAAGATTGGCGAAAATAAATCCTTACAAAAAAATCTCACAGAACAAATGGACGCAAATAAATATATCTTCTTAATTTTTTTCATTTAAACTAAAGCCACAGTGTGTGCATTATAAATAGAACTGGAGCCATCTTTAAAGCACAATGGTGGCATAATGGTGCATGCTTTTATGTTTAATTGACAACAACTGGATAAAACAAATAACAAAAATTTTGTAACAAAGTCGATATTAATAATTACCTGACTTCCAATCCACATCAACAGAAGTTCGACTGATTTCTGTAATGGCATTCTCATGAATGGATATGCAAGAGGAAACAAACCAATGTACCAAATGAAATACTGAAAAGTAATTCAAACCTTGAAATTAAATTAATTCGAAACACCTCTTTACCTATGATTCCTATGTGAATAGTATGGTTGATGACAGAGCAATGAAAACTTGCTGTGGCCACAGGGCCGATTAATCCATAATCGAATTGTAATTGGTATAAACAAAGTTTATTCGAATTTTGTTAAAAAAATATCATATAAAAACAACGACATCAACAAAATGTAGGCATAACAAAAAAGATAACCATGGGTAGGTACTTTGTGTATCACTATCCAGGAAGACCCAGGCCGTCGTCGGGTAACCTCTCTTAGAGATGTCGAGCCATTATTTAAAATAGTGATACACCAAGTCGTTGCCTAACCAAGCAATTAACCAATAATAGCATGAGAATTTTACGCAATTTTGTGAAAATTAATCCCAAATGCCCTTCAAGGTCATGCTATTACAAGTACATATAAACCTCTGTAATTCTATAGATTGAACCATTTCATACAGTCCCTTCAATGTAAGAATCACAAAACAATCAACTGCAAGTTCGCATCCTCATAAATGGGGGTACCAATGAAAATGAAATTCAGGAAAGATACAATTTATTTACCTGAGATGTGCAAACTTTGTTGAACGTCACAAATGCAAATGTTTGCAAAAAACATGCCAATAGTAATCTGTCATAGTATTTCCAACCATACCAAACTACTGTTAGCAACTGAGGAAGAAAGGCTATTTTGTTAACTATGTGGAGCCATGGTGAATCCTTCAGTAATCGCAAAATGTAGAAAAATGAAGAAAAATTATGCTGGAAGTCTTTTCTATGAAGGTGAAACAGGTATGTGTTATGAATGAATTCAAAGCCATATCTAAATCATAAAGAACCTCAGAAATTCATTATTTGAGAATGATTTTAAAGGAAGGTCGGAAAAATGTCTGCGCTTTGAATTTCTACAATACAGCCTGAAATAAACTTTATATATTTGCGATGAAAACACAAACGATTTTTGTGTACAGTTTCATGTTTAAACACAAGATTGAACTGAAAATGAAAATGCATGTTAAATAAACAAATGACTGTTTACTTTAAAGACACAGAATCTTCATGAAAGCTAATTATCTTGTGTGAGCACAAGTTTCGCTCAGGCTGTGCTGTATAATAATGTTAACCATTAGCGGAAAATAATGTTTTCTGATATTGGCTTAGAGCCCCTTTTTCATGCACAGAATCAGTTTTTTCTCTTCCAACCCTTCTTTTTTTCATTTTCTTTTAGACATGCGGAGCAAAAACATCCGATTCTAAACACTCTATGTTCATAACGGAAGGTTTGGAGAGTTCGGAGAGTTGGAAGTTTTTACTAAATCTGTTACCGGTCAAAAGTCTCTTTTTCCAAAAACAGAAATTTTTCCATTTCTTTCTAAACTTCTGGAATGTTCTAAATCTAGCACTTTTACGAGTAATTAACATTATTTATTCCCGGAAACATCGCTAAACAAATATGGTAATCACAAAAGAAGACTCTACATTGCTATAAAATCAAAACAAAACAAAACTGCATTATATAATTATTTGAAATTGAAAAGTAATTATGTGGAAACTTAATATACAATATGTGAAGTTTGGAATGTTTGGAATTGAAAACAATGATTCTAATGGATTGAAAGAAATGGGCACTTAAATGAATTAAATGACGGGTATTATTAACCAGTGTAGTTTTGTTGTTCCTGAAAATGAAATATGGTAGCTTCAAGTGTAAACAAAAACTTATGATTTCTGTTGATGCCATACTGCATTGCATAAAAATTTGCAATTGAGTGTACTTGGACATTTTTGTTTACATTTAGAAAAACATGTCATGTTAAAATTTAAAACATGGTTTAGTATGTAAGCCAGTCAATAAGTACAATATTATGAACTGTTTTGTTAAGTCTGGGTACTTGATATGGCAAAGACACAACTTAATGATGTCCAACGAAAGCTTTTTTTATCTGGAACTCCTTCTTTCTTCTTTTATGATTCAAATAGAAAATGATTCAATTAGAACAAGACACAAAAATTAAACTTAAACTTAATAGGGTCATCGTAATGCACGCTCTGTCTGTACTTTTATGTCGGTACATTTCCTAGTAAAGCACTCCCTAAGCTTTTATTATTATTACAAGATTATAAGATTTAATACCTTTGAAACATAAGACATCCAGCACCAAAAAAAGTCAGAAACGATATACAACCAAACTGGAGTGTTTTTGTATTCATAATCACTGAAATGTATTTATGCACAGTCATACTTTGGACTTTGTGATTTGGTTGACCAATAAACAATAACAAAGGGACAACATAAATAACAGGATACAACTTAAAATGTACCGATAAACCATAAAACACTGCTGCAAAGACCAGCTTGTACTTCATTGCACAAAATAATGTGGCCAACACCAGAAAAATCTGAATTGATTCAGCATTTCCACGACTTGAGATTGTTACAGTAAAAGGATTATAAAGCCAGCAGACACTAACCAATATGGTGCATTGTTTATCACTTACTTTTGTAAAACCATTCAAAATACTACGGAGTATCACTGCAATGAGAATATCTACGACACAAAATAAAACTTTACCAAAACACATATGAAAATATATGTTAGGTGTGAGTAAATACGCTAACATTGGTGTATACTTATAAGTGTCTTTCAAATAAGGGGAATTCCCTTTTGTAACATGTCGCGCAGCATCACTGAAGACGGTGTAATCAATATCTGTATACTTAACTTCTACAAATTCATCATGGTAGGTACCGTACAAAAGAAAAGCCATCCTTAAAATAAAGGCCAGCAACAATGAAACTTCCATCTTTCTTTCCAAAAAAACTTGAATTGATTTTCGTTTTACAAACTATGGAGACAAGTATACACACAACATCAGAAATCAATGTAGTATTATAATCATTATACAATGTTTACTCTTACGAAGCAACCCTCACAGGAATAGTTGTTAATAACCTGCCTAGTTTGAAATCAGTATAAAACCTAAAGTTGCTTATATTTTATCTAAAATATATTTATAATTAAAATACAAAATTAAGCGAGGACTAAAACAAGAATCGACCAGAACCAAACACTAAATAACAAGAGAAATTGCACAATCATATTTTTCCAACTAGAAAGTTTTCGAAATTATTGCTTTTTTTGGGCTTGATAAAAAACAAAAAAATAGAAAGCAAAATGGCCATCAATGATGAATACCTGTCTACAGTTGTTCAAGAGTATGCAGTTCTGTATAGAGACACACAGATTTCCATCAAAAAGACATAAAAAAAGAATGCTTGAGAAGCTATGGCTGAAGAGGTTGGTATTGAAGATGGTGAGTTAACGTTTCTTTCAGGGTAATGTTTTAATTTTCAATGTCTGAAAGAGTGAATTGCATTGCTCTTGTAGGTGAAAAAGCAGAAAAGGCTTTCAATAATAATTAAGAGATCGATATGCCAGTACAAAAAAAAACTATGAAAGAGAAAAACAAATCAAGGACATCTTCCAAAGCTATTAGTAAGGCTAAAGAGAAGCTTGCAAGTGTAGTATTAGCAGTGGCTGGAGCACTATATCAAACCAAAAAAAGCGAAAAGTAATGTCAATGAAAGATAGCATATCTGACATCTCTGATGAAAGTAGCAACTTTCATCTGTCATTACAAAGTTTTGGCAACAACAATATGTCTCAGTGGAAGAAAGTCAAAAACTAGTCAAAAACTCGAAAGTTACGTTGGATTGTTTTCATTGAAGGATAATACAACATTAACATCATCATTAGCAGTAAGAAGGTGGAGCAAGTGGGACTATAACAGTTAGAAACAACTCCTAATTCAAAGCCTAATTAGCTTATTTTTACGCCAAGTTTGGTGTCCTTCCTCCAAATTAAGCTTCCATTTTTTTAAATGTCAAAAAAGGAACACTTTAAATCTTATTCGCAAATTGGGAACACTACTGTTGACAAGGTAAGGGAAGGTGAGGCTAACTAACAATCAAAAAATGGAAATCCGGTGTCAACTAGGAGAGATATTGACGTTTTATGCTCTTATGCCAAATTAAGATGAAATACTCCTAATTAGAATTCGTGTTATATACAGAAACACAAAACATTTTGAGCCGCTACGAAAGCTTAGGTTGAATTACACCAAAATTAGGCAGAAAACAACAATTTTGCAGATAAATAGCTTTGTATACATGGGAATATTGAGGAAAAAAAACGATTGTCAAAATTTCACTTTACACAATATTACTTTGCGACTAATGGCATGGAGTGTGTCAAAGGTACTTCTTGTTTTGATGAAACCTTTAGGCAGTCAAGGAATAGTGTAAATTAGGATAAGCATCTCAACTCACTAAATTTCTAATGTATGTATTATGAAATCAAAAGTTATGATCGTTTGGTGGTAAAAGCATAAAAAAGCTCCTAATCAGAATATCATATCCTACCCAGGTTGTAGATTTTCTTAAAATGAGCATATTCAAGTTTTGCATAAAGGAAAGTTTTTTTAAAAAAAATGTGAATTTGATTTTGCTACAGAAAGGGAGCATATATAAGATGCAATTGTGATGCAAGCACTAGGGTGTTTTGAACTTGACATATCTTAATTGGTTGGCTATCTTTGACATCACATAAAAGTACGCTCCCGAAAAACAATTATTTTGATGATGTAATGTTTGAAAATGACCTAATCATATAGTTAGCATGAGAAACTAACACATAGTGCTTAAAACACACAATGAGGGCTCCAGAAGATTCAAAGATTTAATAGAATCTTATGACAAGGGAGTTGATTCTTCAATGATATATTTGAAAAACATTTGGTTGAAAAGAGTTTCATTTGAACGATCAACGGCATATATATAATAAACTTTTTTAGAAAAAGTTTCTCTATCTAAGGGCATAAGATTATATAGAACTATGTATTTCAGTCAGAAATTTTTAAAATTGGGGTAAGGAAAGACTCACATATATTCGAACGTTTAGGGTAGTTCGTAATTATTGCGGATTTCCAGTTCCACAAATTTTCAGTTTTTCCTTATACACATGTGACTAAGGTAGTTTCATCTATGTTCTACATTGTTCTACGTTAATATTGAAGCGATTAATCAAGCTGATGTAATAGTTATGAATATGTGACGAGTAGCTTCAAGGGTGATTAGCGGTAAAAAAAAGAAATATCATCTCTAGTGTTTCCTTGGGACTATAACGTCACATGGTTTTTACAGTATCTACTTTGTTATTCCACTGTTCCGTGTTTTGTCTCTAAATTGTTTTGTTGAGAAAAGAATATATGGTTGAACACGGACATATTCTCTCGTTCTTTTTCTCCTCCATTTATCTAATCTTCAAAGGAAAGAAATGTCTTTATATTTTTATCACTAATGTTGTTTAGTATTCCCTTTCTTATATCCTTTTGAACGTAAATTAGGTTTCCTTTTTCATTTATTGGATTCTAAAGTTGTTTTGTTGAGCATAGATGAAACTACCTTATATAATCGACAATTAATTTATTATGTTAAACCTCTTGCACCATGAGCACATGATTAGTAAGAAATCTTTTTTTTCTTAAAAGTTGAAACTAAAGTTCCTTTCACACAGCACAGTCAAACATTGTAATTAATGCTGTTGAATAAACTGTATATTGTTTTCGTAGCATGCATAAACGAATCATTGAACTTGATTTCCACGTGGCAGATTCCTTTTGAACACATAAAAATTCTGGGCTAACACTAAAACACAGTAATGATACAAAACACAATGTGCCAGAAAAAAAGTAACTAGGTAGGTATGCTTAGGCAAAAAGTTAGGTTGGTTTTTGAACCAATCAACGCTGTTAAAATAGCAATAGAAATGGAAAACAAACAGAAAAAACTAAAAGTGTTTTTATGTTTAATTTAATAAAAGAATTCTTCTTCGTCTTATCAAAAAAATGTAGAAAAGTACGAAATACAACTTAGCGTGTATGTAGCCTTCCTTGGAAATTAAAACTATCGCGATCTCCATCATTCTCCTTTCAGAAGATCGCTATACGAAAATAAAAATCCACAAAAAATGAAGCATTTTGGTCAAACGTGAAATTAAATACACAGCTTCCCTTCGCATCTCTATCGTTGTTGTATCTTCAAAGCAAAACGAATGTAAAATGGCATTCTGAAACACGTTGTTGTGTTAAATTGACAGATGGCTTTTAGCTTTATCAAGCAAACTATACTTTTTTTCAACTACATTTTACATTTCCTTTCTGATAAGATTGAATTTATGAAACCTGAAAAGGCTTAAAGAAATTAAAAATAGTGTAGCAGTTATTATCATAATTATTTGGTCATAAAGTTTTGCTTTGGTTGTTTTAATAACTTGAAAAATCTTGCTTGCTTGTGCGATAATGAGACCCTTATTGCCGATCAGGTTAGTTTATTTTATCTTCGACGGTGATAACATGGCGTCGTCAGCTTTTGTAATATTTCAATTGTTATCTCTATTTTCTGTATCTCTGGGTGATATCAATATAGTTAGAGGTGTAGAGTTAAAAAGTAAGTTTATCCTTCTGTCTTTTTAAGGTAAGGCATTTATTTAACCAAAATATGAATACAATCAATATAAAAGGGTTGCGGAGTGAGTGGGTGCGTGAATCACCCAGTTCGCCAGAGCGAAAATCAAGAATGCGTCAAAATTGATGAAATTCTAAATACCTTAAGGACAGAAATTTTGGTCTTTGGAAGGTAAAAAAAACTGTGAATTTCGCAGAATATATTTTCGAGACATTGACATTGAAAAGTGAACGGGATATTGTTATTGATAACGAAATGGTACACGTAAAATGTACATCTTTCGGCAAGAATCTAAAAAATTCGCACTTCTTACTTAATTATCAGTTATTTTGATGCTAATCTTGTACTTCGATTCACGCAGAACTTAATCAGTCAAAAATTGCGATAAAAAAATCTAAATCGATTTGTAATATTGAGCAAAGATTAACGGATTCAAAGTGTGAAAGGGAGAGATGGAAGAAAAGCAAATTAGACTACCGAACAATAATTTTTAGATCTTTTACAATACAAATATATTCAGATAACTGCAAAAGTACTCTGCATAAAAGTCGTCCAAATATCTTGGGGTAGAGGGAGAGAAAATGATGGTGCTTTTTCAGGTTGACGATGAATGTTAGTAAAATGAAGTAATAGTTTGTAGAGTAGTTTTCATTTGTAACGTGTAGTTTTTAAGCCACTACTGGTCATGACTGAACCTCCAAATCTATAAGCTTGAAGTTCCGGGGCAGATAAGAGTTAGGTTATACAGTGGTAGTAAGTGAGGGAAATAACAAGAAGGTAGGCGGAATGACAATCAAGGTTGATTCACTTCACAGTTTATCAAGATGGTATCATAATATACATAAACTAATGAAAACTAATATGTATATACAAATATATTTCCCAACATCTTTAAGTACAATAAGGTCAAAAATATTTCAAGTAATGTAAGTCAGAAAGTCATATGACTTGACATTCTACCCAATGAATTATATCTATAGGGGAAAGTACAATATAATATGAATGCTTCAACAATACTCGAAGGGAAAATTTAAAAAATAAATAAAGTTCATTGTTCACCTAATGAATATCGTTGTTACAACAGACAAAATTATAAGACTTACAAAATTTATATTTATAGAAAAATAAAGGTGAGAAAAATCATCATCTTGACCTGAAAGATATTAGAAAGGACAGTATCGACATAATGGCATATAATTCTACTTTCTCTAAGCATGGTTAAGAACACTACTGATGCTTCTGCATTCTTCATGAGGAATGTATATGATAGCAGTATTCAAGATGAACCTTCACATATTGTTGAGAGATATAAGTATCATGTCCATGAATTATTCTTTAGGACTAAGAATCTGGTTTGCTCCTTGGACACAAACTGCTTATGTTTGGCATTTATGTCACCATAATTAGCTTCAATTTGTTGATTTTCACAGTTGCCAACATTTTATGTACTCTATCATTCTCAAAATCATTAAACAAAACATGGTTATGAGCATGATGGTTTCATTGAATACAAAAATCAAACATTGTCACATTAAAACATTACAAATGAAGAAGAAGAAGAAGAATTTTCCAAAATACTTGTTAACGTAAAATATTTCACCATCATGGTAGTCACTTTAGGTTATTTTCTCAGCAGAGGGTTCAAAGGGTTTTGTGTCTGAAAATACAGACAATTGTCTCACAAAGACCGAAGTAGCGAGTTTTAATTATTTCAAAATTTAGTGACATAAGTCGGAACACAGAATAAGGACAGTATTGATGTGGTGTATAAATGCTATCATATATATCTTCACTTTTAGACCAGGCATTTTACGATCCTAACCAAGATTTCAGATGTTTTGATGGTTCCAAATCAATTCCATTCTCGAGTGTAAATGATGACTACTGTGACTGTGCAGATGCATCTGATGAGCCTGGTATGCCATTTACGTTGTATTATTTTTTATTATCTTTTCCTTGGATAGATGACAAATATTTCCATCATTAGTATTATATGTTCAGGCCTGGAAATTTGTTAAGTCTTTAGTGAACCGATTCATCGTTACCATTGTTTGAAGCTTGTGGAAATGACAAAATAACTTTTGGACCTCTCGTTTGATAATTAAAATTACGAGGACTTGCGCTGGATTTAAAAGCCTGTTTAGTACCAGGACAGAACTGGGATAAAAATTTTTAAAATGTCTTAAACAATGGTTGTGGGGAAACGATTCATTGCTACTGCCATTTTATCTTTACGGAAACGTAATGTCCTTCTCAATATACCAAAACGTGTTTCGACATCAACCCTAATAACTGTTTACCTAATGACCTTATCATGTATTTATTATGTGAACTAATTTTCTGTAATCAATTCATAAGAAAAATGCTCTCAGCACAAACATCAACAAGCATGATTATAGACAACTGACAATATTTTTCAACAGAAGCAAATCAAGAGTTACTATTTAAGTGTCAAAGAAAAATGTGCATATAATCCCATTGGTGATACAGACTGGAAACAAAAATTATATTAATGTGCTTGTCCACAATTTTCGAGCCTGGATCTGCCACTGAACAGTTCCCGTCGTTTTTAGGTACTGCTGCCTGTCCTAATGGCAAATATTTTTGTACCAATATTGGGCACAGGGGACAATATCTACCATCTTCCCGTGTAAACGATGGTATTTGTGGTGAGTTGCTTTTATCATCATGATTTTAATTCATTATTTTTATCTTAACCAGAATCAGTTCTATATCTTCTACTATTGTCTTCTACTGGATTTCTGGATTTTCTTTTATTCCACATAGACTGCTGTGATGGAAGTGACGAATATGATAGTCACGTTGTTTGCTTTAATGAATGCCAGTAAGTTCAAAATGCCTGCTATAAGTCTTGAGTAATTGTAAATTGGGAATCCTTAAGTAATTGTTAGTTTACTGTAACCCAACTGAACTTTATTTGCACCGACTCTAAAACGTTTTTCTCAGTGAAATCACGAAGAAGTAAAATTTATTTTTTCTGTTTCTTTTACCCAAGCCACCAACATTGTAATTTGAGCGAAGAAGGTTAAATCTGCCGTTTCTGATAGTAAAATAGTGAAAAAGTGTTAAAATAGCTTTCTAACTGCCCAATAAACTTCTGACTGCCCCTGGATCCTCTAAGGAAGAACCAATTGCTGCAATAATTTACTCTTCTTTTGTGTGTTCCTCAAAATAAATTGTTTTTTTGCAGAAAATACGGACAAGAGGAACTCATAAAAAAACAGAAAGAACAAGAAGAATCCAATGCTGTAAGTGCTTATGATTTTTGGTTAACTTCTTAACTTGTTGATAACTTAATAATTTATACTTGATGGAAACTCTTGTTGATAACCTTTGTCTCAACTTGAGAAAACAAAGATATTTCTATAGAAGATATTTTTAAAACAAAATGTTTCTATAAAAGGTTTGTCTCCTTATTTCAAATAGGGTTTTGAAAAGAAGAAAGAATACATCCAGATTGGTCAGGAGCGAAGACAGGAAAAGCAGGTGAAGCTTTGTTAATTATTTATAAAGAAAATTAAGAAACCATTGATTACGATGATCTTCTTATTTTGTGGATTTAGTTCTCATATGTCAATCCATACCTGTCCTTGTGCGTTAAATAATGATTTTCTTGATTTGTTTTTATTTTCAGACTAAATTTTATTCAATTAATGATCTGCTAGAAGAGAGGAGGAAAAAATTAGAAGAGCTTCGAGGTGTGTATTGACAGCATCGTTAGGCCGCTGTTATTAACTAACCCGTTCATCCTCAAACCCATTATTATTATAATTATTATTTATTATTTTATTATAATTTGTTTTTCTCGAAAATTACAATACGACTATACAACTTCCCAATTAAAAAAACAGTTGAGTTGAATATTTCAGTTCAATATAGCTTTAATAAGATTTAAAGAATAAAACAAGCCTTGTAAGTAACAGGTAAAATTAACACTTCGTCATTTTTTTGGGGGGGAAATGTCTTGATAATAAATTTTCATTATTATTAGCATTTATACTAACCATGTGTGGGTTTGAGGATTGTTATAATATTATTGTTAGTTTGTTTACATTTCATGTTAACCATCTTGTCTCACTGTATTGTTTACCATCTTTGTTTATATCTTGTGTTGTACATTATGTCCACTTTGCTGTGTGCCTCAATTGTCTGTATTGTTTGTCTCAGTTGTCCATCATTCAATAGTTTATATTATAATCTACATCTCAATGTGACTGTCCAAGGGAAATAACTAACATGAAAATTATAGATAATCTATGTTTAGGTAAGAATTACCTATAAGATTTATCTGTATATAGGTTTTTTGCCTATAAAGTTAATAGGTCATATTTTATTATCTATAACTATAGATTACCTGTACATTATTTATATTACATATAATAGATAATAGATATTACATTATTATAGATAATATTATAGGGAAATAGGCATAGATAATATTATAGGGAAATAGGTATTAATAGGTATTACCTATATTATAGATCAAATCTATAGGTAAGTATAGGTAAACAGTTACCTATAACTTTATTCTGTCTACCTATAAGTTTATCTATAATAAAGATTATAGATAACTTATACGTATTATTTATAGGTAATTCTTTTGTTCTCTAGGAGTACCTTTAATTTTTACCTATAAATTTCATGTTAGTTTTTTCCCTTGGACAGTCACACATACTTGGCAGTATTCATATGGAATCCTGAAATCATACACCATGTTTATGTGATTACAAAAAAGATGGACGAACTTATCTCTCTGTTCACACCCAAACACTTCATAAAAGCATCAGGGACAAAATGCCATTCGTGTAAATGCCAAACAACTTTTAAGGAAATGATGGAAAATTCTGTAACTCTAAACTCTGTAGATTTTTTTCTGATCTTGACTTTATACACTTTTTTGGTTTAGCTCAGAAAGAGACTGCTGAAGCACCAGAAAAAGAAGCAAAGGACAAACATCAGAAAGAGTGGGATGGTGAGGAGTTGTATATAATTTTCTCTTACGTTGGCATGAACCTGCAATTCCATAATCTTCTCTCGTATTTGTTATCTGCTCAGACTTTCTTCTAATATGCTTTTACTGACCTGCAGTTTTTGGAGAAAATATCAGAGACATTCATTCTGTGAAAACTTAAGCTGTGAATATACAAAGTTGTAACAATCTTTCTGTATATTCTTAGAACTCCAAGCTAAACTGAAAGAGGAACGGGAGACTATTGAAAGGGCAGAAGCATTTTCATTACTGGATTTTGATAAAAATGGATGGTTAGTTTTTATTTGTGGGAACTACGCTTAAAACAAAAAATGTAATCTTAAGCTTCAAATTGAAAATGCCAAAAATGGCCATGAAACAACATAAAATGTCACATCGAGGTCTTTACCGAAGAATCAAGTAAAAATACGATCTTTAATCGTGAATTCGAGAAAGGTCAATTGCACAAGAAGGGTAAAGTTATTGATATCCTTGGCTAGATTTCTTTTTTGTTGAATGAATCAAAAACAAGTGAAACGCTACTTGACATTCAATACTATCATTTCACCTTTCAACTTTTCAAGGAGTATTAACTTGGTTTTGTCATAATCAATATTGATTGGTTGGTTGGGAAGAGAATCCCATGCATAATAGTATTTAGCATGTTTTATTCATTATGAATGTGTTTTTTGCAGGGTTTCTTTAGCAGAAATGATGGTCAGCCAGCATATTGAAAGTGATTTATCTGAAAATGATGCAAAGGTATGCCATCATTATTTATCAGATATCCTTTTGTTCTAGTGGGGAGTCTCCTTTGTTCTGGAATTTTTGAATAAGTTAAAATTTTGACCTAACAAATTCCAGTGAATTCCTGGTAGATTAGGATTCAAAGTAGATATAGAAGAACTTCCTTTGAAATAAAGAGGGTGCCAAAAAAGGGAATGTTTTATTGTCAGTCTACAGGCTGTAGAAACGGATCATTGCTGCAATAACAGCACTCAAATCCACATTGGCATTAAGCATCCCTAAATCTCTGGAAAACTGCTGTTTTTACACAGTTCAAAGTATCACTTTTACCTCATTATTGTAACTTTGTTTGTTATTAAAGGACTTGCTGGGAGGTGAGGGCATGCTGGATGCAGAAGGCTTCAAAGTTGTATGGAATGCTATTAAGCCAAAGTTCCTCAAGGATGGTCGAAAGGTATTTAACACATTTTGTCTAGTTAATATAGTGGTTTTTTATATGCAACTTTTAACGATTTTTCTTTTCTTGCTATTTTGTGTTTAGCCAACAGATGGCGAACAAGCAGAGCCGTCAACTGGTGAAAGCATTAATGAAAACAGTGATGGTGATAAGAATGAAGGTGGTGTGGAGCCCGTCGAAGAGCCAACAACAACAGCAGAGAAGCCCATCAGTAGTGAAGGTGAGTTGAAGAACCCAGAAGACCTCTCACCTGAATTAATGGAACAATATAGGAAACTTAAAGAAGAACAAGACAGTGGTGTGGAGGAAAATGGAGAGGGCGACGATGATGACGACCATGACGATGAAGATGATAATGAACCAGATAACGATCTGGATGAGTCAGGGGACAGCGAGGACTCTCGTCCCAAAAATGATGGTATGAACATTCAAAAGATAGGAGCACTTTTTTGAATGTTGAAATTGTATTTTGGAAGGTGTTGTTGATTTTCCTCCTGTATCAGTTTAATGAGTATTGAGTGGATCGAAATTTCCAGTTAGATATTTTCCAGTAGTTGACTAAAACCACAAGCTTTACAAAAAATGAAATAAAAGAAAATCTCTAGAACCAAACGAGAACAGGATCAAACATTACTGCAAGAGCTTTTATGCAATCCTGAATAATAACCAATAATGGTTTTAGTTAAAGGTGTTATCTGTCAGGAAGTCATCTTGAAAGTTGTTTTCCAATGGAGATTACAGTATGGCCAAAATAATACCAAGTGACACAGCAAATCATGCTTCTCCAAGAATACTTAAAACCTCTTTTATTCAGCCTTAAAGAAACTACTTACACTAACATTTTAGATTTTATTTTCACTATGATTTCAATACTTTCCGTATTTCAAGGTTCACGTGTAATGACACGTCTAATGACGCAGGCATAAAATTGTTTACAATTATGAAGGTGCTCCTCTGTTTTAACATCTTCCAAGATGTTTTTCTATTTACAACAACTTGCCAGCACTTCATTCTAATGACATTCTTTGATATTAGCTTCCTTTTCTTACACCCTCCTCTGATTTTGACATTTTTCTTTAGTAATGTCACTGAAACATAAACTGCAATCTTATTTAACTTTTAGATATGCCCGACTATGATGATGCTACTAAGGCACTAATTGAAGGTTCAGTGGAATTTTAATCTTTCATGCTGTCTTAACAATCAACAGTATTGTGTATTCAGGGCCCACACCATGAATATCAAAGTGGAGGGCCCAAACATTACCTGTACAGGTTAAAGGGAAAGCCCTGTTGGGGGAGGGACAGGAGGCGAATCCTCTCGGAACGTTTTTGGATATAAGTGTTTTGAATACCATTAAAAGAGGAAAATATAACATGATTATTTTGATAATATAAAAATCATATTATCAAATTTGCCAATAATAATAATATGTTTGGATAAGGATTTCCAAATTCACTAGCAGCCTGAGCTAATGTGCAGTATGAGTAAGTTTAAATAAAAGGAGAATTAACAGTAAAATTATATAAAATTCATAAAACATTTTAATTTCCTCGTTAATTGTCACATGATTAAAATAGTGACGTCCAGGGTCCTTAGTGTTTCTGCTTAGCACATACAGAATACAGTTGAAAGTTTCTTTAAATTCTTCAACTATCATTAACCAAAATCAAAAGTTCAAAAGAATTTTAATTATAGGAACACTTTCCTTCGAGAAACCAGTTACATAAAAAGGAGAGAATTAAAAGATTTTCTGTTTGTTATGATTAAGACTGTTGTATAAACGAAAAAGCTTCTTTGCATCAATTCTATACAAGTTTTTAAGTTGAAAAACTGTGAGATGTAAAGTATGCCTTATCAATTTAAAAGAAAAATTTGAAAGAACTTTAAAAAACAAGTAAAAATAAAATAAAATTTGTTATGCATTCGTACAGAAATAATTAATGTGACTTTCTGACGTCTCAACTTTCAAATTGTAAAAAACGTCAAACCCTTATAACCTTAAAACTACTTAACTAAATCTGTCAAAATTCTCTTTTTAAAATCTGTTTCCTATCTTTTTGCAGTGGCTGAAGCGGCTCGGCGTGAATTCAATGCTGTTGATGACGAGGTCAAGAAAATGGAAACTGAGCATAGGTACATTTCTTTTCAGAATTACTTTTGTTTATCTCTAAAAAACACCAACTGAAGTCCGTTTAACGACCTCACAACTCAAACTTATATTGAGTTTTGAAACTAGTTTAGAACCTGACTCTTCTTTCGGTAAAAGAAAAAAAATCTTTAAAAGGTTTTAAAAATTAATACTAGAAGTATCTCCAAACTCTTAAACATTGTTTCTCTGGTGGTATTCAGTCTTCTCATTTTGTAAAATGCATGGAGCATTATTAATTGTGCAGGAGCACAAGGACATCAATAAAAGTCAGGAAGTTAATTAGAGTCAATAAATCTCCTTATTAGAAATTCTTGATTGTAGCACTGAGGAATTTCTGACGAAAACCCTATAGATCGCAACATCACAAAAAGTAATTTCACAAAAAATTTGTCAATATCGCTTATTGATGTTTCCCAATTTAGTTTAGTTTTCTATTTTAAAGAATTTTTAAAAAGATACAAATATGGTAAAAACAGTCATGTTCTTGAAAAATATGAAAATTTTCTGCTTTATACAAGGCTGCTACGATTGTTTTTGTCCCGCTACAATAACTTACCTTGTCGCAAAGCTGCCGGTTTTGGAAATGGTAATGTCACTTCACTTTGAAATCTGTTTGTGTGTGCAATTCACGTGCCACACAACAGTTGTGGTGATCATTGACATATTTCCTTCTTTTCCATAAAGGCCATGCGATTTTTCGCCAAAAAATAATGTTGACGTTAAAGCATAACTTGCAAAAGCCTTTCAATTGATGGATTGAACGGATGAGAAGTTTATAGATGTCAATGTTTTTCCAAACATTATTTATGTTGTTAACAATTACATTTCTCTTAAGGATACATTTGAATTTAAAAATTTAAAAATAAATCTAGGAACCCGATACATTGTGCTTCCCAGTGAGCTTTAGGAGTGCTACATCGTGCACGATCGTGCTCAACATGAGAAGACTGAGTATCTCATGTTTTCTTCTACAACACTTCTACAACAAACATTTTTGTGCAACTTCGGTCATCGACCACTCCACGTATTTGGAACTGTTGAACCTACTGAAATGAACATTCATATGAAAGTGATCATTTAAATGCGTCTTAATTATGACATCCCAAGGATCCTCAACTTTGTGGTGAAATGACTTTAAAAAGCAAAATACTGGTATATTTGCTTTTTTGAATTTTGTTATCCTATGTATGCTCTACCTGTTTCTCGTGAATTTTCACGGTAGTCTGGTGGTATCAATATGAAAAACATATTTGTAACAGAGACTAAAAATGGTGAAAAAGACAGTTATTATTGTGAAACACTATACAATAGTTTATAAATACCCTTTTATAGAATGTGGACCTGAATACAATGCTTTTAAACGCATAACATTTGATCTATAAGAGTGGATTAATCTATATATCTAGGTTTAGGTAATTTTTTAATTGATATTCTAGGGAACTCGATGAATACCTGAAAATGAACTTTGGAAAGGAACATGAATTTAGTCCTTTGAAAGGTGAATGTTATGAATATACCGATAGAGAGTAAGTGTTTACTATTTATTTTGTACCTTAGTGCTTGGTTCACACCAGTGGCTTAAGCCTTAACTCACTGAGATCTCAGTGGATTAATTTCTAAGCGCTCTGATGTGAACCCCAAATTTCTTAACTCACTGGCTTTCAGTGGCTTTCATTATTAATTTCAGTGGCTTAAGTAGAGCATTAATGCTGCGGATATTTGATAGAACCTGTTAAGTCACATCAATGCAATTTTCGTAATTTTTGATACTTGAGGATAGTTCTCCCTTTAAGATGTAGGTAGTAAGTGGTTTTGGAAGTTTTGATTTCTTGATATATCCCAGTGGGCAAAATCTTCAAATTGCTTTGTGGAGGAGTGTTTTTTATTGAAACAGCAGGCGAAATTGCTTACCATTCCTATAGAAAACACTCCTCCACGGGGACTTTTTGAAAATCAAAAACGTTTTGATATTTTAGCTCTCTGATAACGCAGCAATCAAAGAGAAGCTGCCATGTGACTCAATGCCCCACCTGTTTTCTATTGAATTTTTAAATTTCATCAAAGGTTTAAGTATAAATAATCCAAATCAGAAATATAAATCTCACCAGTTGGGAACTGTACTATTATCAATGTACTTTTGGTCAAAGCAGAACATGAAAAGTGATAGAATATTACCTGGAAAAAAATGCTCTATCGATAAAACGCATTTAATGGTAATGGCTGTGTTGAAGTTTAATATGGCGAAAAATATGCAATCAAAATATGCACTGCCTCTGAAAAGAATCCCATTATGTTTTATCCAAACAACATCAAACAACATTACCAAAAAAAGAGGTTTTGGCTGAAATGTGATATTTGTGATTGGAATGCATTTTGACATCATCAAGGAAATGTTAAACTAAAAAAACGTAATGATTGTATTTAAAGTAAAGATTTTTGTAGTTTATCCGAAATTAGATAAACTTTGTCCAGGAAATTTAATCCATGTGAAATATTTTAAAATCTGAGTTTGCGGAAAGGAGTATTAATGTCAAAAACCAACTTTGGCTGAATAAAATTGTACACAATTTAAAATAAAATGGCTTTACCAACATTTTTTTTCTTTCCCTTTCCTTCTCTCTTGAAATGCGTATTCAGTTACGCTCCACAAGTAACCGTTATTACAGAAGTGACGTCATATATGTACATTTCATTAAAAATAAATATGTGTGGAGGCATGCAGTGAAAGCTCTTTAAGGCAGACCAACTCAACAAAAGTTTCAATGTGTTATTTAGTATTCTTATTATTTTAACAAAATGAAAAGTAGGCCATGATTTGGGTCTCATGAACTAGATTGTTTTCATTTTTCATATGGACATAAACCATTCTTTTTCAAACAGACAGAAATTTTATTTTACAAACACAGTGTTATTTCATTAGACAGTAGTTAACAGTACCCACAAAGTTAGCAGGTTCGATGGTAGTTGAGCATGTTTTCATTGATGATGATCAAAAGGAAATTTTCATTTTTTTTTTTTTAGATATATCTATAAGTTGTGTCCATTTGATAAAGTGACACAACGAAATAAAGGTGGTGGCAGTGAAACCGATCTTGGGTATGTAATTTTTAAAATGAAGTACACAAACAATTTTTTACAATTTACCCTCAACTGATTCTGAAGAAGTTTTTTTGCCTTATTGAAGAGTCAATCAAGGAAATAATTTCTTTGACAATTAATTATCTAACATTCGTCATCATTCGACATGGAGTTCTTCTTTCATAATTTAGTCGCTGGGGACAATGGGAAGATGGAGATGGATATACGAAAATGAAATATGAAAATGGTCAAGGCTGTTGGAATGGACCTGCCAGGTCGACAACTGTAAGTTGTTTACAGAAATTATGAGTCTGCTCCCATAACCTATTGTTTCCTAACATCACTTTCAAATTCTAGAAAAAAGAAAATCTGAGCATTCATTTTACTGTGTGAATTTTGGAATAGAAAACGTTTAGCTACATTTAATGCAGAGAAACATGATAATTCTCAAAAAGGAATTACATTTATAAGAATGTAAAAGATCTGAGTAGATGGATTTGAGTTTGATCAATATTTAGCCTCCATTATTCAATTAATATTCTTATTGCAATCTTTTCTTGACTATTTTTTCTTTGCGTGAAGCATTTCAAAGAACACTGACTTGCTTTGAAAAATAACCTCTGCGACCATTGCTGTCTGATTTCATTTGTTTCTCATTACTTTCCTTTTTCAGTCTCATTATTTTTCTTGGATTGACGTTGAAAATCAACCTTAAATTTAGAGCAAATTTCAGCCTAATATTTTTCTGCTTTTTCTTGTAAAAAAAAAAGTGTATACTCTCTAAATTTGCTATGTGTTTTTTATTCTAGTAGAGAGAAGTAAAAAACATTCTCCTTCACTGTTTAGGTTCGACTCTCGTGTGGTAAGGAGAACACTGTCATATCTGTGGCTGAACCAAGTCGATGTGAATACGAGATGAATTTCAAAACACCGGCTTTGTGTGCACACGAAAATCCTGTCCATATAGAGCTTTAGTACTTTATATTACAGCGCATTTTTCAATTGAATATTTAAAAAAATTGATTTTCATGTGTTTCTTGTGTACTAGTCATTTTTTGGAGGAATTACTTTTTGTCAGTCGTGTCTTTGTGGAAATTATTTTATTGTTGTGATAGTTAAACTAGTTCCCATGGTGACAGTAAATATTTCCCTGACGTTAACTGTACTTTGATAGTGTCCATTTTTATTTTACCAAACTTTTATCAATCTTTGATAACAGTGAAAAATTTGCTTGATAGTACTTTGTAATGGTTTATTGTTCTAAATTTTGTAATCGCTTTTGAATTTGAAATACATCATTTTAATGAATTGCCTTTATAGAGATATTTTTGTTTTAAAACAAGATGTTAACCTCTCGCATTGATAATATTAGTGTTATGTTATTCTCTCCTACGTTGATAGCTAGGTTGTGATCTTAGAAATTGTAATTACCAACAGGTTTCAACATTCTTTTGCTACCTTCAGAATTAAGTTAACCTTTATGTTAATATGTATATATTAACCTTTATGAAATATGTTAACCTTTCTTTTTTGTTCGCCTGGGAATAATATGGGTGCCTTTTTATTGTTCATAACAGTACTTTTAGAAGGTGGGAAATTATGCCATGTTGGTGTAAAACAGAACCTGTGGTTATGTGGCATCTGCATTTACAGTGTTAAGAACGTTTAAACGGTTTCTGCATTATAGAGATGTCTGCTTTATAAAGACCTTACCCATGAGAATTTGACTGTAAATCCATCCATCTGTACATGGAGTATGTGTCCTTTATAATAAAGATGTCCGCTTTAAAGAGACCTTACCTATGAGAATTTGACTGTAAGTCCATCCATCTGTACATGGAGTATGTGTCCTTTATAATAAAGATGTCTGCTTTAAAGAGACCTTACCTATGAGAATTTGACTGTAAGTCCATCCATCTGTACATGGAGTATGTGTCGTTTATAATAAAGATGTCCGCTTTAAAGAGATTTTACCTACGAGAATTAATGAAGATGCTTTATAGACATTTCACTGTATTTTTTTTCTACTAACACTTTTATTTAACAGTTACCCTTAAGATATCAAAATGGCATCTCATCACAAATTTACAAGCAAGGAAATTGAAATGATCCGCTCGAAACTACTTTTGTTTTATGATGCCAGTAAAAGAGATCTACCATGGAGAAGATTGGTAAGTTTAGTTTCTTTTGTGTAATCACATAATCTGTCCTTTTTTATTTTACTGCTTTTAAGGTCTATTGGATAACTTTTCCCCTCAATTCTCCTTTAACTAATCTAATGTCAAAGTCACGCCAGATTAATTATCTTCAGTGTGACTTGGGCTATTATGGTAAAAAAATAATTTTAAGAGAACTCTGACTGTAGTGAAAATCAATTTTTAGACCCAAAAAATGAGAATGAAATAAGTAATTCTTTTTTAGAAAGTTACTTTGATCATGAAATAAAGTGAATGAGAAAACTTGTACGTCAAAACAAGTTTTCTCGAAAAAGGCAGTAAAACATTTGTAAACCGTGAGCTACGAAATAATCAGACAATGTTTTCTAGTTTTTCAAGTTCTAGTTCTTTGAGCTCTTTCGAATGGTGCTCTTTCGAAGTGGTTATCCAAAATATTGATAAAAATGTTTTTGTTGTTATAGACCTGGCTCAGTTGCCATGGGGACTGAGTGGAAATAGTCACCTAGTGGATCTACCAATATCTATTATAGTGAAGGCCAGTGTGGAAAAAACCTATAATATAGATAAACAATAAAGGTAATTCTTACCTAAACATAAATTATAGGTAAAAATTATAGGTAATATAAGTATATCTATAAATTTCAATTTCAGCTTTTTCCTTTGGACAGTCACATTTTATGAGCTATTTTACTTTATGGGGGAGGAGGGACTTTTAGATCTATTAAACGAAGAACATCTCGCATGTTTACCTTCACATTATAAACAACAGACTAACCTTGTGAAGAAATGCCTGGGAGACTCGAATTGGGAGACCGGAATCGAATAACAAAATCATCCCCAAACTTTGGGTTTCTGGACAGATGAATAACAAAACTGGTATTCACCTTACAGAAGAGTTCCTACAATTTTTATGGAGTAGAAGGTCACATCAATGAAGATGATAACTCTAGCGATAAAAGACCAATATTCAACGCACCACAAATCTTTACTCAAGATCTGATCACTACTTTAGACGCAACAATTTATCGTAACTGCTCCGATAACAACTCCGGGATAGTACATGAAGGTTTTGGAAGTTGTTAACAAATTTTTGAGCAAGAAGGATTTTGGAGATATTTTCACAAAACATAATGTTACAGGTTCTTTTGTCTGCTGATTTTATTTTTGAGCAAACTAATTTCTTCTTTCATCTGTATTTCTCACAAACAGTTTAATAAGTCATGGATTGAGTGCATGATGCCGTTGAATTTTGTTTTCTGTCGTGTCCTTAAAAAAGTAATTTATGTGTAAAAATGTGACACCAGAACATGAATTTTGAGGTTATTGCATGCGTTGTTTGGTTTACTTGCTATGGGTCATTCTGGAATTAAATAACACAAACGCAAGTACTTTTCTTCTTTTGTAAATGTAAATTACGAATAATGAATAATAAAAACTTCTCACTTTCGCATTAGCACAGCTGGAAAATAGTGTGGAGATCCCGAAAAATCCTTTACAAGCAAAATCTAGAGAAAAACACCTTCAAATAGGTGTTCTGAGTTTCTACTTTATATACCTTACAACTTAATCAGTTCATCCAACTGTTTGACCACCAAATGTGCTTCGAATTAATTATGGTCACAATCTAATTGGTGCTAGTTCAATTTGACCCAAACCAAACCTTAAAAGGAAGTACAAAATGTATAATCATACAGTGCAAATTTGTTTTTAACTTCTTCTGTTAAAGGATAATCTGGTGAAGGTGTGGGAACCTGTAACTGATTTCGTACACACAGTGGCAGTTAGAATAAATCCTTTCTCCGGACTTACAAATTCAATAGACGGTACTCTTTTGAAACCTAACACCAGTTCTTCATCTGTGCCTGTAGTAAAAAAAAGGATTTTCTTAAGACTGACATTCTGTCTGCATCCACCTGCAAAAGACAAAATCGTCTTCGTTCAAGTATCAGTTGAGTTTAATTTCAAAATGCATTTTTTAAAATTTGTTTCAATTCCGACTTCCGATTCCAATGATACATAGTAATTAATAACTTCAGAGGCGAATAAATTTCAAAAACAGTTTAGAATTATACTTACTAGCGACCTCTCCAACATAAATAGTGAACTGCTGATAAATTTCAAATTGATATCTTTGATTCGCTCCAGATTCTTTAAAATTTGAAGACAGCAGCATGAGTAGCTTCTTCCTTGTCAATATAACCTCAGTACGCTGAAAAAGATGTATAAACAAGGGTATTTGTCAGACCACCTCAAATCTGATGCAGCATTGGTGTCAGATAACAAAGATGGAAGATCAATCACTGGAGGTGTTAGAGAATGAAAGCATTTCGTCAAACAATTGATTTCTATTTTTTTTCCACACGATCGTATGTGTCTTCATATCTCACTCACAAACATTTCTTTGCCACAATTGTGGCATTTCCCTTTTAACAAGCATGTTTTCTTTTCATTAATACTTTTTGTCAATAAGTTTTTTTTGAATGGGATAGGGGTAGACTTCACACTGTGCACCACCAAGTTTGTTTTCCAAGTCTTTTGCTTGAAGGCAAGAACACGGAGATCCCTAGAACTAGGTTGACAGTTCATCAACACAAGTCTTCTGCATTCTTTAAATTGTGGATATCCTTTTGGCATTCCATCATCTGCTTTTTCGTCACTAGTAATTTTACGAAAAACCTCTTTCTCACTGTCTGCTAGGTCAACTTTAATTTTTTTAAAACGAAGTCCTGAATTTTGAAGAAGAACTTTCTCGACTATGCTTGGAACTCTATTGGCATACCTTGATGCAAGGCAAAAAAGTGAATGGTCCATGGCCTTGAGCATTCAGCAGCAGTCTTTGTTTTTTTTCTTCTTCCTGATATGTCCTCCAGTTCTTCTTCGTCCTTGGAAAAGTTTTGACCTTTCTTGCAGGATACGTGAATATGATGAAACAGAAGACCAAGAAAATGATTGATTATTTAGTGGGTTTCTTTGTTCTTCTCCTTGATGATCTTTCCAACAGCTATCTTGCAGATGAATGTGGTCTCCCATAGTTGCTACCCCTAAACATCTCAAATCTTCACCAGCATTTTAACAAAGTTTGAACATCGATATTCTCTTGCTCAAATACATTGGCTAAGTGTGAGAGTCGGGCTTTGTTTAGGATATTCCGAATATTGGACATGTTGTTTTGATTTTTTTCCCACCACTCTGTTATTCTCTGGCAGTCTGCAAGTTGTGTCTGCTACACGAAATCACAAATTTCTGCTCTCCCTTACAAACTGGACTCATTAATTTATGACCATAAAATCTCATTAATTTATGACCATATTAATCAATAAATCTTTGCGATAATATTATTTTTCAGAAAATCCTTCAATATTATTGATAAATTTATCAAAACTGTCATTGATTGTCGCTATTTGTACTTTTGTACTGATTTTCCCTTGAACTGTCACAATTGATTAATTTGTTCAATAATTCAGGTAAGATACACCATACACTATTCTATAATCTTTTTTTTTTTTTTAGTAAGTTTTGAGTATAGTTTATCCAATACTGTCTAACAGTAACACTTAAAAACCTGACTAAGCTTTGCTTTTATAAAAATAAAAATGCCAATACTTCAACATTACGTCTCTTTTTTTAAAAATGCCAATACTTCAACATTACGTCTCTTTTTTTAAAAATGCCAATACTTCAACATTACGTCTCTTTTTTTAAATATCAAGCTTAAATTAGTTGATCTTGTGTAAGCATGTATGCTTTATCTTAGGTGGCCACACGTGAAGATGTTGATGAAAGAGCATACTCAGGTAAGTTATCAGTCATTTGTCTGTATTTTGAACTCTAACTATTAACTGTAGTTTTTTTGCATTCACTTTGATCTAAGGATAGAAAAGAAGTAAAATCACTAATGGTCGGATTTCGATAAAACTGATTATCTCCATTATGGCTGATAAAAAAACCAAAAAACTTACAGCTGATCTCTTAGGTTAAGTTTGAGATAGGCTTGCTATTTAATTTATCCAATCACTGTTAAATGTTCTTAATACTTTTGAGTTCATCTTAACATTGCTCAGAAACACTGTTAGCAGTAATAACAATTTTTGAACATTCATGTCTGTACCATTGTCAAAGCTTTCTTTTATTTCATTTTGGTAATAGGTCAAAATTGCTATCAATTTTCTTTATGTTTTGACCTAGCTCACAGTATTTGTGAAGAATGTAGCTGTATTTCTGACCTGAGTAAACACAAGACAAAATTGCTTCCTAGTGATAGATAGATTCTAGAATCCTGTTGCATTTTTAATTCCTCCACCTCCTAAGACATTCAATGATCCTTTACAATGCTTTCTGGCACTTCCTGACACCTTCCATCCTGTTGCATAAGTTTGCGCTTTGATTAGAAAATGTCATAGATGGCCAACGACATATTATATTTACATTATAGTTCCCATCCTTTCAAAAGGTTATTATGAAATCCTTGCATTTATATGTTATATCCCTGATGTGTTTCAAGTACTGTTTATTCAAACGAAACGGGGGATTAAAGAACTTTTGATGAAATTCTCTGTATTCACTGCTGATCTTTGTTTATTTTAGTCTGGGTATCGGAAGTCATGCTTCAACAGGTATGTCTACTCAACTAGATGTAAAATCAATAATATGTAAGATAGTCTTCATGCTTCTTATGACGATTAATTTTTGTGGATTTTAGTATTTTCTGTGAAACAAAATCCTTACGAAAAATTGATGTCCACAAATTTAAATCCACATGAAATATATAGTTCCCAGGAAACAGTCATCCTATTGACATAGCTAAGAGAACGATGACTCCTTAGTTGGAATACCAATTGGAACTCGGTTATGTTAAAATTGACTTCATACTTTGCATTATTAATTTGTTTCCTCGTGCATTTTAAGTTTTATGACTTATTTCACGGTTATTATTACAGGACGCATTTTTTGTCATATCACTTTTTTAGAGCTTCAAACTTTTTCCTTTTATGCTAGCATATTCTGTGGTGCTGTACAAATTTTTCATTTCTCAGCACAAAAGATGTATTTATGCGTATCATAAAAGTGTAGTTTAGCCCTTCCACATAATTAAATCAACACTAAATTAAACGAACCTTGGCCGTCCATGAAATTTAATCTGTGCTGATAATTTCATATTCACTTGTGTTTATTGTTGTTTTGTTCAGACGCAAGTAGCAACAGTTGTTGATTATTACAACAGATGGATGAAAGTAAGTTTCTGATACTTATTAAAGTCAAAAGCACTTTTTCGTTTAAAAAGATCTTACACATACTATTCATTTATAACTTTCTTCTTATCAATAATTTCATGTTGGCTTTCCTATTGTGACACGTCCAACTTTAAACATTCTATTGATTTGTATTTCATAGAAATGGCCTAATTTGAGGTTGCTGAGTCAAGCTAAACTAGAGGTTGGAATGTTTTGATGCAATTTGATGCATAGCTGATTGAAAATTTATTGTCTACAAAATACAGTTCATTCCTCTTCACTTAATTTGATAGGTTGAAGAGAATTTGTATAAACGCCCCTACTTAATTTCATATTTACACCAAACGCTCCGCTTGAGTAAACGCCTCCTTTGATTGAACGCCCCCTGAAAGTCCAAACACAATAAATTTCCCCTTCCAACCACCTTCATTTGTGGCCTGTTTATTTTGTCTGTACTTATGGATGAAGTGCGGTCTGCATTTTAGGAAGTGAATGAAATGTGGTCTGGTCTTGGTTATTATTCCCGTGGTAGAAGACTACATGAAGGTGCTCAGAAGGTGAACACTCAGTTCAATGTCATAAAATAAAGAACTGGTTAGGATAGTGCAACTACAAAAAACTCAAAGCGTTTAGATTCGTGATAAGGATTTTTCTCAGTTGTGTGCACCAATATTGTTACTTGACTGTCATTAGCTAGTGTCTTGTTAACACGAAACCATCATACCATAAATAAAAGTTAACTTTTATTATTATAAACTATGAATCTTATTTGTCTTTTATAATGATCATTTTAATTTGAGCATTTTTCGAAAGACGCAGATTATCTTCACATGACCTGATCATACATAAAACAGTTTTCCAATATGAAAACATCCCAGAATGTGATGGTTTCTTTCAACATCCCTATCTGTGTGAATGAATGTATGGTTTTGAAGTGGTGTTTAGGTTTTCAAGTACAAAGACAGAATTGATTTAATATACAGACAATCTGAACAGCACACACAACAGATAGCATTATGTGTGAACAACCTGTTCCACACAACATCTATTCCAAAATGAAAAGCTATCCACAACTTGTGAACTTAGGCTCAAACATCTCCCCACAAGCTGCATTACATTTGTTTGGTGAATGCACAAGTGCCCAATGTTTCACCTATGAAGTAAACACCTTAATCACAGATAAATGCACAAGTGTCCAATGTTTCACCTATGAAGTAAACACCTTAATCACAGATAAATGCACCATTGTATGCTTTACTCGAAACTGTACTTTTAGGTTGTGCAAATGGGTGGCAAAATGCCACGTGATGCAAAGGATTTATTGACCAATCTGCCTGGAGTTGGAAGATATACTGCAGGTAATGCCTGACGTTTCTTCTTTTTTTTTTTCTGTGGCCATCTTCAGAACAATTTTAGTTGATTCAACTAAATAAAACCTTTAAAGCTATGTAGTATATCCTAGAGTATCTAAGTATCAACCGTAAGTACATTGAAATCTCAATATTACAAATACAAAACCTCCTTATTGGCTACCTAGTTCTCATTTCCTTCCCTTAACAACTATTCTTAAAATCTCTTGTAGCAAACTGCATTTCTATTTCACTCCAGGGTTTAATAATGGGATTCTACTGTATTCCTTTTTTTTTAGCTGCAATAGCTTCCATTGCCTACAACGAGGTAATTATGCGTAATTATGCATAATTAGGGTAACTATGTTTTGTTTTCATGCGAAATGACAATTGAGAAGTTGTGGCTTCAATTCCTATTAAATCCATTACCATTGTGGAGATGAGAAAAGTAAATTATCAAGGTTCTAAGATCAAGAAACTCTAGGAAATTCATAGGATTTTGTTAGCGGTTGGGAATTTGGGAGAATTCGTGTTTGATTGTTGATCTACTGTTAAAATGAATGCACTCTATCGTTGTGTTTCAAATACGTGATCACTCCTTCTTTTGTGATTTTCCGAATAGGTTACTGGTGTTGTGGATGGTAACGTTATACGTGTTCTCACTCGATTGCGTTTGATTGGAGCTGACTCCACATCAACTCAAGTGTTCGAACTGATATGGTAAAATCATAAAGATAAGATAATCGGGGAAAATTTCGGGAAAAAGTGACTAAAATTTGGGCAAATTTTCCCCAACTTTACTCTGTCGGTGAGGAATGACTTAAGGTTAATTAATCGAAAATAGTATTTTAGGTGTTTGTTCCATAAACGATATGTCTCAATTTCTGTTATTAACCTTTCCCTGAGATAGAAACCTCAAGCTTTAAAAAGAAATTTGCTGTAGCATGTTTTGCTACTTAAATATTTAAATGTTTGAGTGCACAGTGCGCAAAATCTTCAAAAAGTCTCTGTAGAGAAGTGTTTTTTATTGAAACAGCAGGCGATATTGCTAGCCATTCCTATTTAAAACACTCCTACACAGACACGTTTTGAAGATTTTGCCCACTGGCTAGTAATTTGGCTGGATGAAGTAGATGTTACTTTTCGAAGTTTGTTTTGACGTATGACTTTAGATGACCTCATCTTGATCTTCCTTTAAGATACCCGTGTAAAGTTCCATGAAGTCCTCTCTCAGAAAAGACATTCTGTTATTGCATCACATAAATAATTTCCAACTCCTTCCTTCCGCCTTTTATGATCATGAATTAAACCAATCAAGTATCAAGGAATGATCACCTTAGCCAATCAAAACTTTCACATTATTTTCCTCCGTTGTGTGTATTGTATAAATAGTTGTTGCTAGGATACCTCTTTCTTTTGAATATTTTTTTGGTCAAAGAAGTTCTTTTAAAGGGGCTTCACACACAGACATCTTTTAAGACAATTATGAGAGTGAATAGATTTTTGTTTGGTTGCAAAGACATTAACATAATAAAATATGTTATTAACAGGAATCTTGCGAACGAACTTGTAGACAACCATCGACCAGGCGATTTCAATCAAGCTATGATGGAACTTGGTGCCACTGTTTGTACACCGAAGACGCCAGATTGTTTGAAGTGTCCGCTATCTGCTTACTGCAAGGCTTACCAAAGAGTGAGTTTTTTTAACACGTGAATCTGTGCTCTTTTTCTAATGAGTGTAAAACATACTCTGTTTCAATGTTTTAATGATGCTTTGATTTCATAACTTCGTAACAAGCCCCCCTATTAAAACTTTTAGTAGAATGATTAATAGCAAATTTGTTAGAAAAATCGAGGGGGTGTACACTGACACGTTGTTAGAACGGAATTTCGGGGAAAGTATATATTTGTGTATCTCGCTCTGCCAACCGTCTAGTATTTTATCTTTATGCTGTAGACGCTAAAACATAATGGAGAGACGCAGAGTTGTATCACACCCTTACCAAAGAAAACAGATGTTCTTGTTGAAGAAGTGCAGCTGACAGATTTGGAAGATGGTAAGTAAAAAATACTGACTGCATTCAGTATCATTAAAATGTAAATCTCAGACTTTGAAGATGCTATTGCATGTGATAAAACTAATTCGGTCAGTAAAATGAAGGCTGCATAGCGCCATCTATGAGTATTATTACATTTAAAACTTCTAAGAATATCGAGGCCGAGTGAATGAGACTCAAACATGGGCCTCTAAATTGAGTACTATGAACGGTCGATAGTTGCAATAGAGAACTACAGTCGTTTGGCGCAAAGCGGTAGCAGTGATAGTCACAATTAAGTTCAAATACCTCTTAGATTATTATTATGGGTAATGGAAAAAAATTGGACGTGAAAAACAAATGTTGCAGATTATACACTGGATCATAAAAAAATATAGTAAAATCTAAAATGAAGACTTCACTTTCACTTTCATTTTCTGACTTTTTTACGTTGGCTTCTACATAATACTAACTAACAAATAATTTTTTATTTACATATTTTACAGTTTACATAAATCTGTAAGTATGGCCACGTTTTTAGCGCTCTCTTGAAGGAGTTTAGTGTTGATCTTTCTTTTACACTGTCAGGAATGGAGTTCCATAAGAGGCTACCACGAAATAAAAAGGATTGGGTTCGAAAAGAAACGGGAGCGCTGGGAGGAAGAGAATTTTGAAAATTTTGAAATTTTGGATTGTGGATAGAGTATTTCAAGTTTATCGACACAAAAGGGGTTGGCATAAAATTGGGATTTAGTTCATGTAACGTTTTATATATTTCATAGAGAAGACCTGAAAGCTAGAACTGAAATCTTGACATATTGCCCTGAAAGCTCTTTTATGAATACTGTGGACTTTACGGGCAATAGCTTCTCCGAGCGTAATAAAATACAGATAAAATAAAAGAGTTGAAAAATAATAGCAATTCTTTTTTCTGAAGATAGTGCCTTAATCTGTTGAGACAACCTAAGCGATAACCTGATTTCTGACAAACAGATGAAATATGTTTCGTGAAAGTGAGTTTAGAGTCAACCCAGTGGGCGATATCTTCAAAAAGTCCATAAGGAGGAGTATTTTCTATAGGAATGGCAAGCAATTCGCCTGCTGTTTCAGTTATAAAAAAAACACTCCTCCACAGAGGCTTTTTGAAGATTTTGCCCACTGGGAATCGTTATACAAAGCAGTTCAACGATCTCCGCAGATGTGACAATTATGTCATTCCCACTAATTGTTATTGGTAATTCGTGATATGATACTTCCAAAAATAACATCAGAAATTTTGATGTATTTGCAGCAAGTTCATTGTTTTCCAACCACAGCAATGCAAGTTTTAGGTCGTGGTGTAAGTTTGAAACCATTTCCTCTGTGGAATTTGCACATGAAAATATAGAGTTATCATCTGCAAAGTTGCAGATGTCTGTCTTTAGTAGTACCAGACTGTTGCTTCCCATTTACCAACTTGGTGTCGCCCTCCATAGGGAGATTTCGGGAATTTCATGGATCCCTTGTTACATCTAACCTAAGCTACCGTTTCACTTAGCTGATTTGTTCATTTTTTTTTTTTTTTTTCATCCTGTTGTTTTGCTAGTTGCTGGTTGTAAATATTGTCTCACTGCAGCAGACCCTTGGAATACCAGGTAAGGCGCTTGTTATTTTCTTCACCCTTAACACTAACTTGAGTAAGAAAATTGGTCATGTTTCTTACTTTTTTGGCAGTCAAGGTGTATTGAATTATCCACGGAAGAAAAGAAAGAAACCACCGAAGGAAGAAAGGGTATTAAGCTGTTGTTGCTGTTGTTGTTGTTGTTGTTGTTTGTCCGTCGAAAATCTAGAACTTGCATAATATACAATTGTATGGAACGTTTTTATATTGCAGTATATCACACTAGTTATCGAGAAGGAGAAGAAGTTCCTCCTTTCTAAACGACCGGACAAAGGTGAGTAATATGAGAACTTTATCCATGGTCGTTACGAATAATGAGGCCAAATTTAAGGGAGATCTTTTGCAGTTACAATTTTAATATTTTAAAAAAAAAAAAAGAACAGATCTTAGTTTTGCCCGACAGATAAATTTGCGATATTTGTGAGATTTGTGCGAGATTTTTAGTTTGACGAACATTAAACGTTTTAGATTTATGAAAACATACTAGATTAAACGTTATGAAGTTTATCACTTTGAGAAAGGATGTGCTACTGTTCAACCAGCAAACATTAAAATGTTCTATTTGCATTTTACTGGTTAAATAATGCGTTTACTATTTTTGCATTTTTTGGGGCCAACGTCCGGTCTTTTGAAAACGTTTTCGTGTTGTGTGGTTTTTAGATACTATAGAACTTGTTGGCAACAGTTGCACAGTGATTCTTAAGCTAAAGTTGATGTATTACGATTAGATGCAAATTTAGTGGTTGGTATACTCAGACGAAACTTGTTCTGTTAATCTACTTAATTTATTTAAGGTTTATTGGCCGGACTGTGGGAGTTCCCCATGATCACTGAAAATCCAGATGCCGAGCATAAAACCTCGATCAACGAGTTCTTACAGGAAACTTTCTCCACAGAGAGAGGTTTCGATTTTAACAGCCTCGGAGTGGTATGTTCTAATGTTTTCAGTAACTTTTTTTTCCAAGGAATGTTCATTGCTTGACAGACAGTGAATTGCCTCCAACATTTTACAGAACCAATTATCGGCTAGATTTGATTGATTTTAATCCAACTAAAATCCTTAAGTTTATTTGTTCATTAAATATAAATAAAGCTCGTGGATGGGATGATGTATCTGTACGTATGGTTAAAATCTGTGATGAGTCTCTTGCTAAAGCGTTACAAGTATTTTCAACTTTCGCTAAGTTCCTGCAACTTCCCAAGCAGTTGGAAAAGAGGTAGTTCCTCTTCACAAAAAGGGGAACAAAGGCTGCATTAAAAATTATAAACCAGTATCTCTTATTCCAATTTTTAGCAAAATATTTGAAAAGTGTATCTATGATACCCTTTATAACTACTTTGAAGAAAACAACCTTTTTTCTTCTTGTCAATCGGGCTTTTGAAAGGGTGATTCTTGTATGTCTCAGTTGTTATCCATAAGACACGACATGTTCAGGAATTTTGATGCTAATCCTTCCCTGTACTCGTGGTATCTTTCTATCGACATTTGTACTGCTTTAGAACAGAGTTTGGCACGAAGGAGTTATCTTCAAACTTCAGGCGGTCTTCTGTTGGCGGTCCCCTGTTACGTCTCTTGGAAAATTTTCATTTCGGGAGACTTCAAAGAGTAGTTTTGAATGGACCGGCATCTGCATAGAAACAAATTCTAGCAGGCGTTCCACAAGGCTCAATATTGTTTTTAATATTTATCAATGATCTTTCCGAGAATCTTAAGTCTAACGTAAAAATATTTGTGCTGATGGTACATCCTAATTTTCTTTGGTTTTTGACCAGACTTCTTGCTCCAATATGTCAAAAAAAAAATCATTGCTTTCCAAAGGATGTTCTTTTAGAGTATCCCTTTTAATTCTCAGATAATCTTTGCGTTCCTATTCGACTGGAAATATCAGATTGTGAATGATTTTACGTTCGAGTAATCTCCGTAAAGGTAATCAATTTCCCCCCTTCCACAGACCCTTTCCACAGACCCTTTCCATAGACAGAGTTCGTACCGTACCTGGAAAACCCGGAAATCTCATTAAAGAATTGAAATGTAAGGGTGACTCAGGGAAATCTCATTGAAGAATTGAAATGTAAGGGTGACTCAGGGAAATCTCATTGAAGAATTGAAATGTAAGGGTGACTCTGGGAAAACTCAGGGAACGTCTGGTGAGGATGGGCTCAGTGGAAAATGTGAAAGTGGTGGATTTTCTCTCATATAGGTCGTCTTCTGATTGGTGTAAATTCTTGACGAAATTTTTTAAGCGGCTTTGGTGCCCGCGGAAATCGCTTTGCGCGGATTATTTGCCTAGTGGAGACCCACCATTAGTACTGAAATCAGTAAAATAAAATGATATTAATTTTGATATTTAACAAAATAATTAATTAGTATCAATAGTTACTTAATGTAAGGGCCATATGATCAGCTGGCATAAAGCAGAATTCCTTTTGTCCATATGGGCTTGATTTCATTGTAACTTAAAATAAGCTTCTAAAATAAGCTTTTTTGGTTTAAAAATTGAAGCATAATGGGTCCTAGTAAGATGGCCTCCGCCGAAATCCTTGGTGTTTTTTTAACGAAAGGTAGTGGTCGTCCAATGCAGTTTTCTAGCATGAATCGGTCAGCTCCAATCAAACGTAACGGAGTGAGAACACGAATGATGTTACAATGTTGTTTGCGAAAAGATTATTCTACTGTCTAAATCTGGATCTTCTTCTGCTACTTGTTTGTTTTTTGTAATTTTCGGTTCACGGCTACGTAGTGGATCCTACAATAATGGCAGCGATTCAGCTTCAAAAATATGAATTCCGAAATAATAGGAAAAAGCAATTCATACACGAAACATGATGAAACGTATGATAATCCGAAATGCCGATTATTTTTCCGTTTAGGTGACGCATATATTTTCCCACATTCATCACTTCTACACTGTCTATCACGTGACAAGAAATGCACGTAACATTAGGTATGTCTGGAACGAAATTCTTTTAATCTATGTAATGCCGAACGTGGATTCTTCTGTCTCAAGTTCAGTTGAGAATATTGACTCAGTTGGGAAGGAATGTTAGAACTGGGTTCAGAGCGTTAGACGCAATTAACAACTTGGTGTTGATGTTAACGTTTAAAAACATTCTTCAAAGTGACTTTTTGAAATGAAATGTATTGGTAATTCTGAATTCTGAATTGATATAAAAAGTGCAAGCGGTTGCACAATTTTTTATTCAGAGTTCTCTACTCAGATAGAGAAATCCTTGCGATATTTATACTTGGCATTTGCAGACGTGAAAATGTTTAAAAACACTTCGAATGGAAAACGGCCTTTAAAGGTTCACTTATCGCAAGACGTGAGAGAAGAGATTCTTGATCACGTGTTAATATTGTTGTTGTTCTTTACTCTTTTGTTTGTTGGTTTCTTTTTTTAAGGCATGATTTAAACGATGACGAAGAGAAACTCAGCTGGATGAGTAGAGAAGGGATATTAAAAGCTGCTATCTCCACAGCAGTAAGGAAGGTTCGAGTATATAAAAGTGTAATTTTCACTCCTGTTTGTTTGTTTGTTTGTTTGTTTGTTTGTTTGTTTGTTTGTTTGTTTGTTTGTTTGTTTGTCATCGTTTTCTTTCTAGATGAACTTTGCATTTGTTTTAGATTTTCAAACTTCATGAATCAGCCGGAAAAATGAAGGTATGCCATGTTGTATTTGTGTGCCTGTCAAAAGCAATGTTTTCATTTAAATATTTTGAGTTTTGATGTTGTCCACTAAACCTTCAGACATTAAAGATAATGAACTGTTATAAATAGAACTGAGGGTTGCAGTGTGCTGATGTCAGCAGGTGATAATCCCTAATTTAATCAATAAGAAATCGGCCTGGAAGGAGCAGCTGACTTATATCAAAATGGCAAACAAACGAGGTATATAAATGATTGTCTCTCTCGTGGAGATTCCCTTGTATATCAAAATGGCAAACAAACGAGGTATATAAATGATTGTCTCTCGTGGAGATTCCCTTGTATATCAAAATGGCAAACAAACTAGGTATATAAATGATTGGCTCTCGTGGAGATTCCCTTGTAGAAAACTGCTGACATAGTTTTCTCACGACCTTTATAACAAGTTCATTATCTTTAAATGTTTTTTTCCCATCTGAAAAATACGGTTGATCAAATATAGCAACCGTTGCCATGGCTTGAGAACATGTGTGCAAGGTAAATGAAAGTCTGTCTTCGAGACCAGGCGGTTGGTGGGTAATCTTGTATCTCTTTGGTGCACTTAAAAGAATGGACTTTTCATTTCAAAGCCGTGGGGGAATTACCTTACTGAAATGAGCTTTTTGTTTCCCCTTTCCACATAGAATGGCCTTAAAAGAACCCACGATGGAGTACCGAAATCCAGCCGACAGAAGACACTGGACGGCATGTTCAAGAAGTTGGAGAAAACTTAAATTCAAACTTTATTTCGAATGCATACTGGAATCTTAACAGATGATTGGCTGGTTAACAATACGTGGACACACCTCCCTCCTGTCACTTTGAAAGTGCTGGAAAATGTCAAGAATCAATATTCTGCCCACGCAATGCCCACTATGTCTAACATATTGTTATATCTAAAAAATATTCCTTCGGGAGCCATTGAAGAAGTTCTAGGAGAATTTTGTGTAAACAGATATGTTTTGAAGACTAATTCGTTTTATTAGTTTCATTGCATTTGATATTCGTCTTTATCTTTGCAAATTTTCAAGAATTTCCATCATTTAAGCAAGAATTTCCACCGGTTAAGCAATCACATGAGAAATTTTAATACACCTTTCCCGAATTCTGTTTAAACGCTGTGTTTTGGCGTAGTTAGTACATCCAACCTCGTTTCAGATATCAAAATGGCCTCTAATCATTCTACTGGAAGTTTTAGTAATAGAGAAAATTACTAAGTAATAAAGTTAAAACATTATTGAAACAATAAATTTCATAAAAATGAGGTTGGATGTACTAACTACGCCAAAACACAGCGTTTAAACAGAAATTCGGGAAAGGTGTGTTAAATTTTCTCATGTGATTGCTTAACCGGCCAGCCCGGTTATCTGGTGATTGTCTTCTTTTATTTGAATGGAAAATAACAATGGAAAATTGAATTTTCTCATGTGATCACCCCCTTTTGGCGCAGCACCAAAATTCGATTCGAGCCGAGGAGAAATAAACACGGACACTTTATTTCTCATAACAAATTGGCTATATTGAAATAATAATACAAATTTGTAATCATCAATCCACATGCCATGTTATAGAAAAAATTTTCTAATGTTTACAAAAAACTTGATCTTTCGTTTCCTTGTGCTCTAAAATGTAATCTTTCATTTTTGTAAAACTTCTGTACTTTTATTTCATTTTGCTCCTTAAACACAAGATTAAATGAGCCTTTGGAGCTACGAAAACTTCCAAATTTATCTGCAGCAAGAGCATCAAAACAACGTCACTTCTTCTTCAACGCGATCATTGAGCAAAGGTAAACTTGGCGGACCAAATCAAGAATTAGCAAACTCAACATTTGGCCACCTATAACTTGGATAATCATAGCTAATATTTTTTTTGGCTTTACATTGATTTCTTTTGTAAAATAACTTTTACCAATTCCCTTGTACTTTTCGCTAGCTCACGAGCACGTTCAATGTGGTTCTTCCAGCTGGTCTATGGTTTCGATGAGTATTTGGAAAGGCGATAACACTACGGCCGCCGGGAAAAAGTAAACAAACATCGAAATCACGTGATCACCGTGTCGTAGGCCCCTTTAATAACAAATTGAATGTCACACAAAAATTAGAAAAAAAGTTCGTTTACAATTTTTTTTGTATGCCAAGCAAAGTAATTTCGAAGATTCAAACTCAAACGCGAGTAATAACTCGTATAATAACTGTTTATTTCTGGCATTACCTTCGAATATTGACTTCCGTCACGTACTTACTTTTGACGTCAGTCAATATTAATACAATAATAACCGCTGGGGAGTGCTTTACTGGAAAATATTTTCAAGTAAAGGACACTTCCCAAGCGGTTATTATTGATCAGCGCTGGTAAAGCTGCTGATCTTTCATTAGCATTTGTACGACCCCAATCGCGAATTAATCCCTAGTTGTAGCCTGACAACGCAGTTTTAAAGGCTGGAATATAGACCGCGGTAGTTCACGGCAATCAACTCAGACTATTGAACGTGAAGAAAGAGGAGACGTGTAGAATTACATTCTTTCATTTCATCGAAAGACATCTGATAATTTTATATTCTATAGGGAAAAATATAGAAAAATTTCTTATTGTTACAACAGTTCTATCCAAAAAACTAAACGGAATTTAGTTTTGTAATTACAAGTTTTTGTTGTAGTAGGTCCACTCCCAGCTATATTTTTAACCTCGTATCATCGTAGCTAGCTATCAAATAAAATTATTTACTCACTTAACAGTTACAGTACGTAGTTGCTACCAGTGTTGACTCGACGGGTAGCAGCTATACATACAGTTTTGGATATGTATTGTGTATGTTTATGTTGGTGGGGTGGGTGTAAAATTTGTTGTTCCATAGTCTTATGGGAGAATGACTATGGTTGTTCAGATCTCTGGATATGATAGCACCAGCTGCCGCCTCCATGGGCCCATATCATATTGGATATATTTTAATATATTTTAATTTTATTTGTTTAGGTTCAACTACTTCAATTACTTTTTGCGTGACAACAACAACAACAACAACAACAACATTGTGCGTGTTGCATATGTGAAATAATACCTTAAGGGAAAATGGCGAAAATTTATTCCGCGAAATATTTTTAAAAAAGCTTAATTCTTGGGAAAGAAACAGAAAAATTGTTTACTAGGCTCAAAAGGTTTCTTCAGAATCAAGAAAAGGCAACGTGAACTAGTGAAAATGCAATTTTAACGATCAACTTTTCAAATTAAAATAATTATACTATTTATTTCCTTAGAACCAGGTTTTACATCTTTAATAGGTAATGAAATGAACAGCTATTTTCAGGACCTTGATTCGTGAAAATATCGTCCACAAAAATTTCTTCTCATACAAATTTCTTCCTTTAAAATTTTGTGATTTGATCATTTCAGTTTGCCTAGCATAACCATACATCAACTTTAAACATTAGTTAAATAAATGTTTGTTAGATGTTTTTAAAATGAGACATGATCTATATAATTATTACTTTTATACTATTTAATACTATTATATTATATATTCTTGTTTTTTGAACTTATTATGATCAAGAAATCAGAAGTTATTTAAATTAGCTGATCGGCGTTTCCGTGAAAAAATCTTCCTTAACGCCCTATTCCTCTCTTCAAAATTGAGTCGGTTGTCCGGTTTTTAGCAGTTGCCGTCAAAGTTTCCACTCTGCATATTTAGCTGAACTTCTGAGTTCATTATCCATATATTTTTTTAGGAATCAAGAATTAAATGCAGTCGCAATGTATATTGAAGTAACGAATGTTACGATAAAACTGTTGGCTCAAAATTTCTAATTCGAGACTTTACTGACTCGCCAACTGAATTTTATTTTCGATTTAGAGATTTTCGATTTTTCAGGGAACTGCCTAAAAATATTGTGTAATTGCAGATGTGATCTGTAAGGAATTGTTTTCTTTATCAGTACATATCAGAACATTGAGACGGAACAGGTTTATTTACCATTACTTGACCACTTCATCATTGGTGTCATCAGAATTTATGGTGTCATTATTATTTTTATAGCTGCATTTCCCAATTTCTGGTTATGCTATAGACATTCACTTAAGCTTTTAAAATTGTTTAACCATCCACTTTAAATATGGTAACTAGACTAGAAATTATATTGCCGATCGTATAACACCGACTCCAGGTTACGTAAGAGAATAAATCAAATTTAATTCTCTAAGCGGACGTCAATAATCACATTAGCATGCTTTAGTAAACACACCGAATTTCATCCCGAAAGGGGTACTTTTCAGGTTTTGGACTAAAAGTACGCAAAAGGGTATTTTTGAGATCGAAATTCTAAAAATGAAATCAAATTTGAAATAAGCATGTTTTATTTAGTCTTCATACCAAGCATTTTTCATGACGTTAGGTAAAAAAATAAAAAAACTTTTTTCTACATTTCTTCCTTTCAGTTCACGTCTGCAATCATTGACATTATTCAAGGAACTTGTAGCATCCTATAACAGGACTACAAATCGCTCGATTACTGACATTTCTTTTCAATGTATCGCCTAACGACAAGCTAAATTTTAACAAGAGGCCCTGGGGCGTCAAGGTCAGTGCGGTTGGGCGTACCAGACTAGTAGTACTCATTACAAAGGACCCTATAACTAGAACACTTCATATAACATTCCGCGTGTATTTACTAAATTTCACAGCCTTTCTCCTGCGGCGAGAAGTACATTTTAGAAAGAAAATTTGGAGGAAACAAAGAATTCTATTTCAAATCTGCTATCCTTCATAACTGTCAATTTTCAACCTGAATGTCCTTATACTGGAGTATTGAATACAATTTTTCATCATGTATTATGAACTCAATCTATTATAAAAAAATGTTAATAATAGTACAATGTAACAAAATATGTGCCAAAGTAAAAACTAAAGAATATACGAAGAAAACTGAAAAATATATACTTCTCACGTGACAAAGATAGCTATGCAAAATTGAGCAATGGAAATCATTTTTTGGGAAATCTCTGAAAGTAAAAAATCTGGTCAAATTCAGATAAGGCCGACAAGTCAAATGAATGATAATGAATCGACTTCGGACAAGTCCAGGTAATTCTGACAAGATCAAGTTTTGAGGAGAAGTCCCGGTAGAAGATACGGGATAATTCCAGAGATGATGCCACCAACAAAGGACCTAAAAAATAAATTATATAGCTGTTATACAATCTCAGACCCACTAGTGAAGAATTTCTAAAGTATTTTTAGAAATTTAGTGGGAAGAATTAATGTGATTTTGTTTTCATTTTAACCTGAACAAACAACGAAAATTGATTAATAAAAAAAAAATAATCTGCAATATCCCATATTTTGATAATCTTCCTACGATGTGCAGCGATAGTGTAGTGGATAGTACCTCCGGGTGCGACCGCTGAGGCCCCGTGTTCGAGTCTCAGTCGCATTTCGATACTTCACTCTGATGCGCTTTAAAAGCAGCGTATCAACCCATTTGGAGCCATTGACTGATTGCACAATGCTATACGTATCTCTGGCGGTAAGTCAACTTCCTAGTTGCAAGTCTGCAGGCAGAATAGCCAACTACTATGGATGGAAGCCCAAGAACTTAAACTCCTCGTTGCTTACTACTTACTTACTTACTCCCAAAAGTTAATGGGCAAAAATTCTCAAATTTGAGGTCAAAAGGAAGTGTCGTAGGAATATTCGGCTTAGTTGTAGTTCACTCATGGAACGATTATCTTGCCCTGCAAAAATGAATCATTCTTTGGAACCATTACAAGTCAATAGTCCCGGGAGTGAACTGCCAAGCCAAATATTCTGCTATTTTAGGACCACAAAGTGCATACTATAAGCTGATTTTAAAAAACCTTTTGGTTAACTTGCGAAAGTTTATATTCACGAAGAAACATTGGATTAACATCCTAATTTTTGAGGTCTCTTGTCTGATTTGAAATGTGATGTCTTAAAAATCAAAGAAAGTGTTGGGTACAACGTTGTTAAGTTCCATAAATTGCTATAAATTTATTCATGAAAGTTATTCTCCTGAAAGTTCAATGCCCGAAATTATCTGATCCATAGTAGCAGTTTTCGTGCAAATTTAATTTCGCGAATTAAGATAAAATAAACTTTTCCCAGGAATTTAATTAAATATTAAATATTACCATGCATATGTTGGCAGACATTGATGCAAAAAGTATTCTTTCCCTTCACAAGAATTTCATTTTGAGAATACGTGAAATCCATTTTTTTCCAGTGAATTTTTCTTGCCACCTTAAATATATATTTGGTATATTTACAGTAAAATTTAATTCAAATGTTTTTGTTGCTTTTAAAATAAAATTAGGAGATTAAACAAATTTTAAGTTAACACAAGACAAGACACCACCCAACAATTTTTAAAAGTACAGAAACTGCCACCACAGTCAGGGGTGTCGTGTCTCTCTCTACTCCATATTATGTGTGTGGTGTGGTGTGAAGTGAATTTATATAGCGAGAGAACGCTATATGAGATGTTTCGTCGGATCGGTATTCTGATTATCAATGAAACTATCCTTTCACTACACATATGTTCTAAAAATGAATTTACCTCTAGTACACGATCTTTGAATTTGTTTTGTCTACCAACTAAACCAGAAACGAAACAGCTGTTTCTTTCGCAATTTCCACGGACAAGTTTATAATTTTTGTTGAGATTTCTTCTTGGTCTTCACATCTTTTGTAATCATTTGTTCCACAATGAATTCAATCATATCTAATTTGTATTTCAGAGAAGGTTTGACGTGGTATCAGATATGCAGTCAGTGGTGGCGCCAAAAATAGATTTGACAAGCTCCCTGGTTTCAGAGTTTGACATCTCGTGTCCTTTAACTTCTTTCAGTACTGAATCCCTAAGAATCGGAAAAAGTTTTTGCCATCATGACTGGATTTCTTTTTTCTTCTTGAGTATTTTATATGTTACACGTTGTTACGATTTTGTTTGTAGTGGCTTCTGTTTTATCAACATTGCCATCATCACTTGTTTGTATTACCAAGAATGATACTTTCATTAGTTGCATATTTCCTTGGTTTGATGAATGGGTACTCTGGGAGAATATTATTTGGTGGACGCGCAGAAAGTGTTTCTATTTGAAACAAATTATGAAATAAATTTTCAGGCTTAGAAATACACTCGTCACGGCTTATTGATTTTACCGTTACGGTTGTGATGATTGTATTTTTCGACTGAAGTTCTTTCCTCAAAAATTCGATTTCCTTTTGCAAATGATAGATAAAATTTATTCACGATTTACTCTGAAACCAGATTTGTTTAACAATTTCATTTCTGCTCGAACGAGTTCCATCAGTTCATTTTTTGTCTCCTCTATGATTGATCTTTTAAGCAAATCAAATTGCGTTTTCCATACTTTTTATCAAAACAATTCTCGTTTGATGCAGATTTTCCGTTCTCTACATAAATAGGTATTTCTGAGGTAAACGAATGATAAGCAAAAAGATCTCCATTATTTGTATTTATATGTGTACACATTTTTTTCACTGTGAGTCATAATCGCGTCCGTCCATCCACAAAAAACATTCCAACTAAGCTTACCATAATAGCAAGATGCTTGGCATAACGTTTGATCAACATTTAGACGTGTACCGACGTGAATAATGTTATGAAATCCTGTTATGCCATCATTTAAACTCTAAAAGAGATGAAAGAATATGTTGAACTTCTTCTGCTCCTCTTAAAATACGCCAAAACCTTGGCCAAGAACTTGTACTATCAAAAATCGATTATGGCAACACCGTATTCAGAAACCTGCCCGAGTACAGTTCAAAAGATTGCAGCGTGTCGAAAAAGTAGTAGCACGTTTTGTTATGGGTCGTTACGTCCACGCAGAGGATGTTGTTAGTACAGTCGAAGCTCCAATTAGCGGACACCCCAAAAGGCGGACAGCTCTGATTAGCGGACAGATTTTTTTTCCCCGGCCATTTTCTGGTCAAATCCTTATAAAAAACGTTCCAAAAGGCGGACACTCAATTAGCGGACGCTCTGATTAGTGGACGAAATTTTAGGCACGAAATGGCCAAAATGCTGATTTTTACGCTCCAATTAGTGGGCATTAAGCGTCAAACTGCTAAGGGACACGAAAAAAAAAAGACAAATGTGATAAATTTTGGTTTATTTGAGACATTTATCATACTTTTTCTCCAAATCATCTTTTACAACTTCCAATTTATTTTTCGCCCAATCCATTAGCTTTTTTGGCCCATAAAATGTGAAGGTCACTGGCACTTCCAGTCCATAGCCACCACCTCGATTCAACCTCTTGCCAGTGACTATGGCTGTAATTGATGTGTTTTGGACTTTCAAGAAGAAAGAAGAAAGTTTTGCAATGTTTTGAGGAAGATGGCCTACAACAGTGTCCTTCCCGAAGCAATCTTTTCTTATGATAGCGACTGCATCTTTATCAGCTATGTTTGAAGGCTCAGGCTTGCAAGATAACGATTCGCCGATCAAAGGAGACCAAACATCCTTGTAAACGTGATGCCCTCTTGCGAAAGACTTATACTCGTACGTAGTCCAACTATGATCAATCAGGATTGGTATTTCCACTTCATACATTTCCTCTGTGATGATATTTTTTCCTGTCAGGATTTCATAAATCCGTTCAAACGCCTTATTTCTGTCACAGCGTGTTTGTGTGTTTGATCTTTTTTTCAATTTTGTTTTCAAAATTTTTGTCAATCGAATCTTTTGCGAACATTCGAATGTTTTGTTTAGAATTATAACTAGGAATTTAGAAGAGATGTTCGTAATTTTTAGTCATCACAAACAAAACCGCGTAACAAGTTAAACATGGCTCCTGTTGATGAAAAGCAGCAGAAGAAACGTGAGGCTGGAAAACTAAGCAAACACTGTCTTACATTAGACGAAAAAATCAAGATTCTTGATGCCAACGAAAAAAAGAAAATGAGCTGCAGAGAGATCTCCAAAACATACAACATTGGAAAGACTCAGGCGGCAAACCTCTTGAAAAATGAGAAAACACTAAGAACAGAATACGAAAACTTTCAAGGAAAGGGCTTTAAACATATCAACAGAACAAGTCATCAAAAGTTCAAACCGATTAATGAAATCCTTTACTCCTGGTTCAAGAACTGTGAAACGTCTGGCATCTATGTAATTGGCCCGTTGCTCAAGGAAGAAGCAATGAATATCAAGGAAAAGCTGAATCGTCCTGAACTAGATAGTTTTAAGCCTTCTGATGGTTGGCTTGGAAAGTGGAAACTGAGCTATGGTATCAAGGAAAAACAGATATCTGGTGAGTCTTTAGATGTCTCTGCGACTACAGTAGAATCTTAGATGGAACGAGTACAAGAGCTTTGTAAAGGCTACGAGGATAAGGATATACTGAACATGGACGAAAGTGGATGCTTTTTTAAATCATTACCAACGAAAGGCTTGGCAATAAAAGGAAGGAAAAGTAAAGGTGGAAAAAAATCAAAGCAAAGAATTACTGTTGCTTTTTTTGTCAGTGCTGATGGTGGAAAAGTCGGCAAACTGATCGTTATTTGGAAAAGCAAAAAACCGAGATGCTTTAAAAAAGCTATTGCACAGGACAGACTGAGTAAGGTTATGTATTTCGATGACAAAAAATCTTGGATGCAGGTTGAGATAATGGAAAAGATTTTGGAAGACCTCAACCGTCAAATGATCAATCAAAAAAGAAAGGTGATTTTGTTCCTAGACAATGCCACTGTCCACCCTCCTTCACTGATTGATAAGTACAGCAACATAAAAATCGTATTTCTACCAAAGAATACTACTTCTCGTTTGCAACCGCTTGATGCTGGAATCATTCAAAGTTTTAAATGTAATTATCGGAAGAAGTTGATGCGATTCGTCATTGCTCGTATTAACGATGATTTTCTCGCTTCAGAAATTGCAAAGCAAGTCGATGTTTTACAAGCCATTGAATGGGTAGCCAAAGCTTGGGACGAGGTGACAACAAAAACAATTAGAAACTGTTTTAGTAAATGTGGATTTGATAAGAAATCCTGTGAAGATGAAGATTCAGTCCTCGATGATGAGTTCAAAGCTCTATTTAATGAACTATCAGACTCTTCAATGACCGCCGAGGAGTACGTCGACTTTGATATCGAAACGTGTACCTCAGTTCTCGAGATCAACTCAGATGAAGTAGATTGGAAAGTAAGCTCTTTACAAAAGTGTGTTACGGGATATTTACAGAAGGAATCTGGAGCCGAAGAAATCGAAGAAGTGGTAACTGACGAGGAAAGTGAGGATGAGGTCGAAGAAGTTGAGCCCGATGAAACCACTCCATATGAGGCTCTGGTCATCATTGAAAAGTTGATTAATGTGAAGGATCTCAATAGTGATGAGAGATCTTCTCTTTCCTCAATAAAAGAGAGACTTGAAACCATTCGAATAAACAATAAAAAACAAAAAACAATTGGACATTTTTTTAAATGAAAGTTTCGAATGTTGTTACGTTAGCATTGTGATCTTGATATTCAATCGTTCATATTATTGTTGAGATTTTTCTTTCATCTTGTAAAAAAATAATAGTTGCGTTTAAAATAACCTTTCATTTGTCTTTCTTTGTCTTCCTATAGCTAGTACCTACTGTAGACATGAAATTTACCTTTTACGACACCATAGAAGGGCTTACAATCGAATTTAGAGCTTATATTACCAAACGTTCCAAAAGGCGGACAGCTCCAATTAGCGGACACCAAGTCGAATTCCCGATGGTGTCCGCTAATTAGAGCTTCGACTGTAGTTCACACTGGTTGCCGGTCAAAGAAAGAGTTGATTGTTCTCTGACTAAATTGGCACACAAAATTTGTTATAGGACAAACAAACCCGAATATCTCTCTGTGGACAGGTATAGCAGGGATGCCAGTCTTAACCAGAACAATGTCACTCAGTTTCTAACATTGTGAATCTTTCTGAATTCAAGCAAAAAGTTGAAAAGAACTACCTCGATAGTACTCTCGCCCGAGTACTATCGAACAAGTAGTTCTTTTCTACTCCTCACTCATTTTTAAATGTGTTTTATAATAATTTGATACTAATATTTATATTTTATTTCTCTCTCAATGTTTAACTTACTGCCACTTTAAGTCTGGTGACTCTATTTTATAGCTTATCATTTACTTTCCCCGTGTTAATCTGGAATTTTAAACAACAGCCAGTCTTGCTTATACATAGCGCCCATAACTTTATCCCAAATGTTTTTTTTTTTTCGGTATAAGCTGGATGAAAGATCCTCCACTGTTAGTACCAATCATTTTCCGACTTTGAAGAATTTATCATGATAAGGATCATCTTTTGGAAGGTCTTTGGTATTGACAGCAAGATGAAGAAATCACAAAATGTTTTTGAATTTGTCCCTTGGAATAATTGCCTTGAACCAAAGCATTGACGTTCGCCCAATAATCATGAACTGACGAAAGCTTTGTACATTTCCTTGCGTACTTAACTGATTGCAGTAGAGCATTGTTTGAAAAAGAACAAAAGAAAATGTTCAAGAATTGATTCTGCAGCCAATGCAGCTCCATTCAGTCCCTCATCTGTATGTCTTTGTTTGGATTTTCATATATCTCTCATGTGGGTATTTTTGAGCAAATGCAAGTGCTTTTGGGTTTGAACCATTTCTTTGTCTCTGGTCTCCACGTACACGAATCCTTGTCCACCGCGCCCACGTCCACGGCGTCCACGTTCACAAGTTTGTACTGAAAAAATACTGATTTTTTCAACCCCTAAAATCGTTGACAAACCGAATCACATATTGACTTTTCTGGACTTTTTTTAATGCAAAATAAGAAATATCTGTCAGAAAATGGCTCCTTGAAAACGCCCTTCTCCGAGTAAGTGTCAATGACACCCTAGTGTTCGGTTTGTGACTGAATTTATAACGTTTATGAATTTTGAAGTCTGACTATCAAACTTAAAACCTTCGCAATTGGTTTAACCTTGTCTCCAATGTCTAAAATATATTTTTGAACAAAATTCAGTGTCAGAAAAGAAGCGGAAATTTAAAAATCTATATACCCACCCAGGGGTGGATTTAGCTGATATGTACCCACCCAGGGGTGGATTTAGCGTAATAATAACCTGGTTACAAATAAAATTCCGAAGTAATTTTTCGCAGCATGGAAGGGTGCGCAAATGTAGCTGGGGGTTTCAGGAGCGCTGTGATTTACGAAAAACAAAAAACAACAAAACACCATAAAAAACATATTTGAAAACGAAACAGTAATTAAACAGACTTCTTTTTTGGAGGTAGGTAGATCTTAATGCACAACAAAAACATGATGGCGTTTAATCAATACACATTTCACCATGCTGTTTCGCCCTATATATCAGGGCTCATCAGGATGCCTAAAACTTCTCAACAGCAGAAGTCGCATAGGTTTGTCATGGACACCCTGCTCTCAGTTAAGATCACAAAACTTACCTTTTAACCAGTAGGCACATACGGTTAAGAGATTGATTATATTTAAGTTTTTAATAATAATAATAATAATAATAATAATAATAATAATAATAATAATAATAATAATAATAATAATAATAATAATAATAATAATAATAATAATAATAATAATAATAATAATAATAATAATAATAATAATAATAATAATAATAATAATAATAATAATATAGATACACGGCTCTTTTTACAAGAAAATGTTCATGTTTATTACAAGATAGCTTATATCTACCGTTTTTAAAAGCATGGTTAGGAATTTTATTTGTGACTGATAACCATTAGTTCAGTCCATCTATCCCAGAACCAGAAGTACAAAACAACAAGTACAAAATATTGAAAAAATATCTAATACCATTTGATTAAAAATACTGGTATAGTAGCGTTCGGGTTTTAAATCACCAAGCTTTTGACAGTGGTGGCAATATTTCCATCAAAGATCGACATTTTGGAATTGGTTGGTTGTGAGCTTTTAGGCACGGTTGAGCTAAAATAACACAAAACTCACATCATAAATATACACAGCAACTGTGCATGTGTAAGCTTATAATTTTTGATAAAATCTACATAAGTTGGAAAAAAGATGCACTAGAAAAGAATAACATAATTATATATGGTAAAATACCTAATTCTCCTTTACCATCAACTTCAGCAACTTCTCTGACTTGGATGCTGACATTTCTTTGTCCCGTTTCGTAAAAATAATGTTAAAAAATTATATACAAGCATATACAACCTGTTTTACAATAACACAAAGCTTTAAGTGTATTTTATGTTATGCATAATGTTGAATTCAATTGAATTTTGGGAATACAAGAATAATTGACAGCGGCAGAACAATGATCAAAATAGCAGCAAATTTGTAAATAAAATTTGTCAGAATTTACAGCAAGCAGGTGCATTTGTATTCAATGTTCAATCTATGACTGGCACAAAATGATTGGCAAAACATTTTCTGCCAAGACACCCAATAAAACTGGATGTTGAAAACATTATAGTCAAGTCTGGGCCAGATGATCCAGCTTTGGGATACACTGAGCAGATATGTTACGCCAAACCATAGTTGATGAATATAACATATATATAAATGGAGTCCCGCATTTTTTCCCTAATTCAGGTGTGGTTGAATCAGAACTTTCTGTTTATTATATAATTCCCTTAACCATCTCAGTTGCTGTGTGTGACAACATACATCCTAGAGTGTGTGCGAAGAGAAACTAAATTTTATAAGATTTTGTGACATTTCGGTACGGATCTTCTTCAGATGAGGAGAGTGATAATGTTGGCATATAGCCTATATTCGTCTACATACAAACCTGGAATCCTGACAGGATTGCCAAAATCCTATTACCTCCGCAGCCCATGAGTATATATATTGGTTTCCTGACACTGGCTCATTCATATCCTACTGAGCCACACCATATACATTTTCCTTGAACATATTTTCAACAAATACCACTAACTGCCAGAAATTCTTTCTCACTTACACTACTGCAGCTACTATGTTCTGTTTAAACTTATATACATCTTTGTTTACATTTGAAACTAACAAAAACCACAAAACATGCAGCAGCCAATATATATAATTTTATATATTTTCTTAGAAATGGCCTATATTTGCGTTATATGGACCATAATATAATTAAAATGAAATTAAAGTAAAATGTATATAGCTAACTAACCTTATGGCTTTTAAAGAATAGTTTTCATTTCCTCCAGGAGTTAGTAAATCCCAAGCTATCAAGGCTTTGGCATTTTTGTCCACACTACGTTTTCACCATTAACAAAAACTCAAAGACTTGGGATCAGATGTAGCCTATAGGTGACATTCTTTTTCCAAACAGTCTTGCGTATTTCACTTGGGTTTCAAGGAGCACATCACTTGGGCTCCAAATATCTTCAACAAAAACTGACAAGTTAGTAATTTCTTTAATCTCATCCAGAAAGCCACAACCTCGGATCGCGGCAGCCATTCTCAGAATTACCATTTGCACGTGCACTACACTGAGATTTTGGAAGAAGAGGTTGCACGATTATATACGTAACCAGCATATGCATGCCGGCAGCCGATGTCCCCACTTTTCTGGACAACTTCCCTATGGATGACTAAGCAACCGGCAGCCGGCCTGGTTATAAAGCTGGTGACAATCGATAAAAGACTTTTTTAACGCTAGAAAACGATCCGATCTGGTTACGTATTTAATCGTTCTAAGGTTTCCTAAATTTTGCCGTAACAGCCTGGATCATTTGTCAAAGTTAACACAGACTGTGTACTTTTTTCCGCCGCTTTCATATACGCCGCCGATGCGTCCGAGTTTCACGTTACAATATCAAATTCAGAAGAACAATAGGCGGAATTTCTAGAAAACTTAGATTCCCCGTTACCATAAGTGTATACTCGACAGAAAAACCTGGTTACTGGTAACCAGATAACTAGCTTAAATCCGCTCCTGCCACCTCTGGCCTTAGTAAAATTTTGGCCCGCGGCTTAATAATGTCTTATATTTGCTAAACTATTGATGCCTATGACATTAAACTAGTAACCTATTTGCTACAAGAATAATTACAAATGATGTCATGATGAAATCACTTTTTGTTATGACGTCATCAATTTGTGTACTTTGTGAATAATTTTGAAATTTACGTAAGTTTTTGGAAAGAATAAATTATAAGTAAATTTTTTTTTTTTTTGCAAAGTTTTATATTATTCTGTATCTAAATACAACAATATGCCCAAATTTCGGTCATTGTAAGAATTGTTTTAATGTTAGGGGAATTTGGTGATTGATCAAAAATTTGAAAATTTTGAAACTTTTTTGAGAAATATAGCTTCTGACATCTGGCTACATGTTACTTTAATTGATTGAAATAAGATAGAAAAGGGCTTTCTTACACAAAAATAAGTAGCAATGAATAGAACAACCTTCAAAAACAGCTTCCCAAAATAGTTAAAATATCAGATTATAAAATCGCAGTATTTCAAGAAACATTTACAGTATTTTGTATCACACTGGTTAATAAAAGATATGCTCTGCGCTTCTTGGCCACCGTAGGAAAACTACTATAAAAAGTTTTTAAATCTTTCCTTTGATCTTTTCAATATGCTATTTTGATCGTGTACCTAATTTGATCACATGATATATTACAACCAATGATGTAATTACTTTACTATCATGTGATGAAAGTGAGTACACAATAAACTTATAGTTAGACGGTTCAAATTCCCTGATCTGGAAGTTGTTTTCTCTTTGATCTTTGATCTTTTTGATTCCATTTACCATCATATGATAAAAAAATTAAATAATCAAGTCCTGCTATTCCAAACAGTATATATAACAGCACTTTAGAATAAGTAATGAACCGAAAAATATTCGAAAACATAAGTGTTATTATCCCATAAATATAGACGTCGCTAACTCGCTATGGTTTATACACTTAAAATAAATTCATGTGTTATCAGTTTCTGTAACAAGCCCATATAAAAATATCAACCAAAGTGTATAGACAATAGCGAGTTAGCGACGTCTATATTTATGGGATAATAACGGTCTATAATTATAGGCTAAAGTATTATATGTTTGTTGTGAACATTAAAGGAAATCTATTATATGTAATATGTGGAGCACAATTGTAATAAAACAGGCGTAAACGGCAGTACACTCCGCCTTATAGCATGAACACGATTGCGATACTTGTTACACCATATAATACATATCAATATTCTTAAAATATAAGCCAGTCTATGATTAATATTTCCTTCATTTAGTTTTATCAAATCCCGACAAAAATTTGAAGTCCTCGCACCAAGTCTAGCGGGAAACGGGTTACAGTTTTCTGTTGGGGAAAACAACAACGCTCTCAAGTTTTAATAAAAGAAAAGAACTTCTTCAGGCTCAAACAAGAGTCAAGTTGATTACAATATAAAAAAAACTTCAATCAACTATCATATATACAATACAAGCAATAAAAGCAGCAAGTAAAACAAGGTTAAATGTGCAGAACAGTTTTTGAAGGAAAGTAATATGACCAAAGAATATCAAATAGTGGGAAATGACTTTACAGAGGAACCACTTGAATAAAATATTGAAAAAATATCGGTAGCCTTTTTTACTGGAGAGAACAATATATCAAATGATTGTATGAAGCACAAACAAATTCTGTTTCAGTTACATAATACCGATATGCAGGTTTAGTATTACAGTACAACCTGGTAGGAAGGTCCATTTCATGATAACACTACTCCGTTAATTTTAGATATTTCGACTACAGTTTCAGAGAAATATACTTTAATACTTTTGACATAAGGAAGAGTGATGGAAACTTCATCTTCCAGCGTATGCTTCTGCAGAAATTTTGTTTAGATTGGCTCAACAGTTTGCCGCAAGTACGTCCCAACTGATTTTGGTTCGAGTCTAGAAATTGAGAAATTTAAGTTTGTAAGGTTCATACCTTAGGCGAATTAAAGATTATAACAAAATATTGCAGAATTAAACAATGAGAAGGACAGCTAGACAACAGCAAGAATACACCTATCGGAAATTCGCGTGTTTATGAGAAAGTAACCGTAAACACTCTCTATCGTAGAGGTCGGAGAGAGAGCTTTGACTGGGACGAAAATAGACTTCTTAGAATAAGTTGCGAAATAGAAATGAAATAAGATAATCTTTTAAGGAAGTTAATTTGATCACAAAATAAGTGAAATGCAGAAGGTTTTGCACATCAAAACAGTTTAAAAAAATAAAAAATACATTTTCAGTGACAACCTTCATAAAATACTGTATTTAAACACTGTTAAGGAGCACACATTTTTCAGAATTTCCGATAAGGTGTATTGCCAAAAATAATATGGTTATTACCTCTTGTATATGTGATATAAAATACAAAGTTATATATTTTACCACACCATATAATATATGCAGAAAGTTCGGAGGAGTTTAAAATTTTGTAAAATATAGGGTAACAAGCACTCTTTTGATATTTAAAGGCGTTAACCTGCTCATTTTTTATGTCATAAGGTTTTTGGTTCATTGTTATTTGTATTTTTTTTTTTTTTTTATACAAAACATATACACTCGTACTAACGGGACTCTGACCGTTTTGTGCATCTGTACTGAAAAATAAAGCCTGAAGTCGATGGTCGAATTCGAACCTTTACATTGTCAGAGTCAAATTACCTTCATATTATTAGTTATTATAGATTTATTTATATATTGGTCAAAACACCTTATTAGGGTTTCAAAACACCTTATTAGGGTTTCAAAAATATCTATTGACGACAAGTTCATACATAAATTTCATTTTTCACGTGGAAACAGAAAGTCATAAAGAATTACAGAATATTCATACAAAACTACTTTGAGTACTTTGGTTAGTTAATTTTTTCGGCGATAGGCGTATCACAAAAATGTTGGATTCAACTTTCTGTTTTGGTATGTGAAGCAAATTATTGATACGCGTATTTTCAAATTACAGTTCAAATTACTTTAAAGAAGTTTGAATATCAAAGTGCTTGGAAAGTTTTATTATCGTTAATAAGCTATCATTTTTAGCGGGCAGTATCGTTCTGTAATAACTTACTCAGCCAATCAAATCGGCAATTTCCCGTAAACCCCTTTCGTAATACCCTCCAGGTAATAAAGTACCGGACAGCCTGGAAAAAACTTTACATGTCCACCGTAAGATACCTGTAAAGTTTCTATCAGGCTGATACATTATTAAAATTCTGTGTTCAGCATGATTTTATTGAACTGAAACCTAAAAATACATATTTGATGTAAAAACACTGAAATGTAGAATGAAAAGTGTATACAGTAGTTTTTTTCACAATCAAATTTCTATCAGAATGACGGAAAATCTCTGATGTTAATTTTGTTTGACAACCAAAACGATATCGCGTCTTACAGTACATGCGGAAAGAAACTTAATACATTTGTGAAATAATGTATATACAGTTTATGTTACATAAAGTCATTATATTAAAATGTTTTGCATTCTACACAGTTTGTTTAGACACTTAATTAAACTGAACATTCATGTTAAATAAACAAAATACTGTTTTCGTGAAATTATTTCTTATGCCGACAAATTAACTTTATTTTGGACTGTATTTCCAGGTCAACAATCCAGAAAAGGTCTTTCCGCAGTAACTTTTCAGTCATGACCGAATATTACATTTCAACGTCAAATAAGATAAGCATTTTGAGCAGGTCAGCCCCTTCAAGTATCAAAAACTTTCACACTTTTTTTTATATATATTCTTTGAGTTGATAAGCAAAAGTTTATGTTCGTAATAGTATAAACATCCGTTTCTTTTAAATTTGCCGTTTGAACTTGAAGAGTTCTTAAGTTTCTACAAGGATGTATTCCTGGCTACAAAACAAAAATACAAAGTAAAAAAGATGATAACTTTATGTAATTTTTATGCAAGTCCAAATGAAACACACAAATACAATTGCAAAACACATAGATTATGAGAAAAATGTCATGCCGTATGGTCATTATAATTTCTCTCAGAAAACTAAATAAAGGTAAATTAATTTTCAAAGTGTATAAAAGGTATTAATTTACTACCCGCACCAAGTGTGTGTGTGTGTGTGTTTGAAGAAAATTGACTTGATCATTGATATTAAAGTGTCTTGATGCCCGGCTGTTTCATACACGGCAAGTGCACTATTCAAACATTTTTGCTGTTCTTTATGAAAGCAAAATAAAAGTAATCATACCGACTAACATACCATGCCATGTATGGAAAAGAAAACCATAGAAACTGTCGTGCATGCATGCACAGCCTTGGAACATCCAACAAATATTTGTATATCCTTGAAAATCTAGAACGATGATGTGTGTGGAGAGGGATGGGAATCGCATGATGTCTAGGAATAATTTTTCTCAAGGGAATTAAAACAGCAGAAGTTTATATAATTCAAACAAACCCATGAATAAGTTGAATTTGCAAACGTGCAGATATATATTTTCTTTTTTTATAAAAAACGTAAATTTGTAACAGGCTGGCGTTATAAAATGTAACCAGCAGTCAGTATAACAATCGGCTCTTCAGATAAAAATACATTTTTAATATTACGGTGATGAAAGATATATGATGGAGAATCGTCAAACTTACGACGCGCGCCAAAGACAAACAACGTCGAATCCAATAACTCTCCCGCTACGCGCGGAGTTAAATTATGCATTCAGCTGGAACATTTAAATTTGTTTTTTAAATCACCACAGAAAGTTGTATTACTAGAAATAGAGATAAATAATTATCAGAAATTCAAATATAATAAATAAATAACCGAATAGAAGCTTTCAGAGAAACAAATTTATTTAATAGCTAAGAGCTACTTATATGCAAAATATATGATATTCTGGCTGGAAGGAGCTATGCTACCCCAGGCCTAGGCCCAAGCAGAGCTAAAAAAAGTAGTTTTTGAAGTAATTTCTTTATTCAAAAGAGAAATGTTTATTTGCCATTTTTGAATGCAGGTCACCAGCGCTATTTATGTAACAGAATACGCGAAAAACCAAAAACTGCGGTTTAGACAATAAGAAAAAGAAGGAAAACAGAGCCGGTTGTAATGTATTTCATGCTACGCAGAAAACCAATTAGGAAGTTCAAGTTAAAAATACCAACAATAGAGTTTCACAAACGAGCAAATATTCCAATGACAAAATCAAGCAGGAAAAAAAAAGAAAGCAAGTGAATTGCAAATGACAGCACATTTCTGCCTTCAATTTGTCTTGTCGATATTTAGGATATGTAAGATAATTAATAAACCTTAATCAGGTCGCTGGTTAACCATCTGAATAATTGTTTTGCATTCATTTTGATGACATGATACAAAAATATTCCTGAATAAAAAGACAAAATGAAAATTGAATTTCAGGAAGCTTTTCTTATTTTACAAATACCTGAATTTGGATAGACTGTGTATGTTATCAAAATGAGTGCACGTTAAAATTGGCCTATTGAACAGATAAAATTACAAAAATCATTGGTTTATTATGAAAATATTGGACTTTTTCGGAATTTTGGAAAAATTGCATAAATGAATAGAAGTCCTACTAAAATCTTGGATCCGCCCCGGATTTTACACATTCCATAAAATACATTGATACAATGAATATCATTGAATTTTATCAAAAAACTGGCACCTTTAAACAAATGTTTACAAGTTACATGAATAAATACTATTCTGAAGATTGATGAAATGAAGAAGATGAAATGAAACAGCTTTGAATAACTATGAACCATTTTAAATATATTAATAAATAATATCTAAAGACTTGTTAAAGATTGTAAGGGAGATGATAGAAAACAACTGTGAGGATAATAATGTATTGCCGTTTCATAATATTTTCAACGATTTTTTGCATCATTGAAGCCAATATTATCAGGCTTTCTTGCAGGAGACATGGCAACTTTAGCATTACGAAAATTGGTGTTCGAAACAAAGGTGGTGTTATCAAAACGATAAATAATGTTGATAAAGCAAAGTGCTGTTTGCATTGTGTATCTGATGATCAATGTGCTTATGTGAATCATAAACTTGATAATTCTAAATGTGAACTTCTTATGAAAAACGATTTCGTGGAAGGAATTGATCCAAATTGGCAGTTCATTTCAACGGATTATGAAAGCAGAAACGTATGTAATATTGTGTGTAAAAGAGACTGACCTAAATAAAAAACAAAAGATATAGATAGTGTTTGTGCGATTTGTGTGATTTACGGTTTTTCTTCCAACACCCCAATAAAATCACACCTGGCGTGCTTAGTACGAATTTTGAGCTGTGTTTGTAAATCTTTAGCAGAAATAAAGTAATTATAATTAATAGTTAACTCTTTATTTTAATCATTTTGGTACATAAATTGATTAAAAATTGATAAATACTGATTCTTTCCAGATGCGAATGTTTCTGAAAAAATGTCTTTTATTTACAGATTGGTCCATTTTGCAAAAAGGCTCACCCTTGCTTTTCTACGGATTTTTGTTATGACACATGCAAAGCTAATAACTACATTTGTCGTGGTAAGTGTTATCTTGTATCTTCATTAATGTTCTTGACTTTTGTAATTTATTCAAAAAATTATCGAGACTTAAAATCTATATTTCCAAGCTATTATCTTGTTCTTACCAATCTTCCAAATAAGAACAATATTTTCAAATAAGAACAATATATTCAGCCTGGGATGTTTTTAGTTTCTTGAAATTTAAGTAAATAATAGACTACTTCAAAACAATTACAGCAGTATTTTTTCCAGTGATCTGTGTAGGATCATACTGTATGTATGAAATATTTTACGTACATGGCGCTTTCGATCATATAATTAGTGAGGTTTATTAACCAAAATAAGTCAACATGGATTTTGCTGGGTACAATGTGTGAATTGCACCATTGGTTAACATTGCCTAAGAACCAAATTTTAGGCCTCTGGTTGCCTAGAAATGACTGTTTAAAATGCATGTTCAGCAAAATAATATTTTACTCAAAAGTCAACATATGATATACCATTTGAAAGATAATTTTATGCTTATCACTTTTTAACAAAACACTATAGCTTTAAAATCTACGGTTACCGAAATATGACGTTGTGAATCCTTGAAATCGTGACATCACAACACCTGACCAAAAAACAGTTTTCTTCCAAACCTTAACATACTATATACCGTTCGAAAGATAATTTCATGTGGTCTAAAAATGTATACTGTACATATATGACGTCCTATGAATGTAGCAAGAAATATATTTACTGCTGAACGATGTTTAGTCAATTTTGAACGTTTTCATTCGATTTTTTCATGTTTAACTTCAAGAAAAAAGTTGTAAGAAAGTTAGATGATGTAAAGTGGGTATCAAAATAATGTTAGTAATATTAAAAATATATTGTAAATTCGTAATCAGCAAAGATTACAGTTTCAGTTGATATAAAAAAGACTAGTGTATCGTGTAAAAACATTTTACAGTTTTGCTCCATAAAATGATTTAACACGCTATATACTGCCATGATAAGTCTGTGTATATACAAAAATGTTGTGTTTATCCATGTTTGAATGATATATTATATTTGAATCATATTCAACACAAAATTGTTATATAAATATTTTGGATCGATCATTTTAAAGGGCTACGACATGAATCACGCGATTGTTGTGTTTGTTTACTTTTTTCCGGTCAGCCATAATATTATCCCATCGCTAGACTCATCACGTGATTCGTGTCTTAGCCCCTTTAAAGAAAGCTGTTATCCCTATTTTTCAGTGCTATTTCACCCAGAGATCTCAAAAGGTTTACAGTTAAACAAAATCCAAGACCTGGCTACAAAAAAAGATTTAGAAAAGAGATCGTGGAGAATGTATTCTCCTATCTAAACACAATTAAACTTCTGAAGTATAAGATTATACCTTCAAATGTCCTTATTTATATAAAGCAAAGAAAAGCAATTATACCTTCTGACGGTTCTATCTTTCAAACTGTTTTTTATTCTGCTATGAACTGTGGAAATGTTCTGAACCCAAAACTCCATTTGTGCATCATGATATAAAAACCAGGTAATATGTATACAACCATGATTTTCACTCTCTTCTTGCATTACATTCATTTATACTATTCATTTTTCAAATCTAAAAAAAAGATATCATTCAAACATTATAAAAACAATATAATAATGATCTTCCTACCTTCGTTTCCCGAAAGGCGAACCTTAATAATAACAACCACATACTACAATAAAATAAATTGCTAGCTACACATTTCGGCATAGTAGTTAAAACAAACTGATACGAAAAAGCTACGTTCAACCACTTTAAACAATAGACATCGGTAGAAAATGATGAACTGATAACACGAACACATAACATGTCTACATCGACTACATCGATCTCGTCAAATCGAATAGTTACGGATACCGATCAATGTTGTTATTCTTTATTACTGAACTTAAAGCGTTGAATAAAAAAGTATCAAAAACAAAATATTTACACACAGCGTCTTGATTTCTCGTTTAAAGAAATGAACGTTGAGAAAATGTGATGAACTTTCAAACGCAAAAAACATTGCATTGCATTCTCCTCTGGGCGGCTATATGATGACTTCCGTTAGGCCCAACACTCCACGAAGTAATAAAAAACTGGTAAGATGGAGCTAGAGATTCCTCTAATGGGAGATCTTCCCTATACTTGTACGAAAAAAACAACACATCACATATGCTAAATTCAGCGGATTTATTGCTGCAACTTTACTTGCATCGCTTTAAAACTCTCTGAAATATGTCAAATATATCAAATACAGATAAAGTCAAGAATCGTCAATCTTAAACGTAAACAGGAAAGTCAGCAGCAACATTGCGTCGACAAATCGATTCTCATGTACGTTTTGCAACTTACGAAGTTTTGCCACATATAGAGGTTTCACCCAACATCTTCGAACTTGTATGAGGCGACCGCCAACAAATCAATTATCCGAAACATCTTCGCAACCAACCTCTTCAACAATACGCGCAGAAGTTAACATTATGCTAACGCAAAACCGAGAAGCAAATACACGTCATTTTGTCAGGGGTGATCGTGACTTAGACGATGTCGCAAATGATATTAATGATACCTATGAAAAGATCGTATTTTGGAAAAAAAACTGTAGGCAAGTTTCTCTTGCCTACAGGTGCAGCTAGTAAACAATACATCGATGAAATAACAAAATTACTAGAAGGCTGGCTTAACAACACTCCTTTATATACAATAGCTTTTAACGCAATACGTATCATGCCAGCATTATTACTCCAAAAATATCGAAGTCTAAAGAACATGCAGCAGCCCTGGAGCCTAGGCTAGCATTGTGGAAAAAGAGTGACATCAAAGAATTGTCGTTTGAAGCTGAAACAATACAAAATCGTTGTGCATTTCCTATTAGGAAAAATGTTATTGCTGAACTGTCAAAAAGTTTTACAACAATGATGGAAAAGGAAAATATCAACGGTGCTTTAAAGCTCTTAACGAACAATATGAGTGGTGGAATACTTCCCCTAAATGATAAAACAATGAACCTTCTTAAAATGAAACACCCCGTTGGAAAAGACGCAACACTAGAAGTCTAATTGACTGGTGAGAAACGAAGAATTCATTCTATCATCTACGATGCAATCGATGAAGATATGATTAAAAGAGCTGCAATCAGAACGAAAGGAGGTTCAGGTCCATCTGGTTTGGATGCAAATGGATGGAAACCAATCATTGCATCAAATAGCTATGGAAATTTAAATTCTGATCTACGAAAGGTGTTTTCACTGGTTATAAACGACTCTGCATTGAAAGATTAAGCGTAACTGAGAGCAATTCGAACTCTTTAGAAGCCTTTTTAGCATGTAGACTGATACCTCTGGATAAAAACCAAGGTTAAGACCCATTGGTGTTGGTGAGGTATTACGAAGAATTGCAGTGAAGGTTATCATGCAGGTCACGAAGAAGGATATTTCCAAAGCTACGGGCAGTTTACAGTTTTGTGCTGGACAAGAAGCGGAAGGCGAAGCTGCAATAGACGCAATGGATGAGATATACAACCTAAATGAGATCGAAGCTGTTTTACTTGTTGATGCTGAAAACGCCTTCAACCTCATTAATAGAAAGGTTCTACTACACAACATTGATTATGTTTGTCCTGAAGTATCAACATTCATCTTCAATTGTTATGTCATCTCTGCACGTTTATTGTTATGCCTTGGGACTTTCTTCACTATTGAACAAATTTCTTCAACTTAACATCAACTCAAAACAAGTTGCGTTTGAAGATGACTTAACTTGTGCTAGTAAGTTGAGCAATTTAAAGGTGTGGTGGGATTTTCTACTGGAAGAAGGACCCAAATATTGTTACTTTCCGAAAGCCGAAAAATCTATACTGATAGTTAAATCGCAGTTTTCTACCGTTGCTTACGAAATGTTTAAAGACAGCAACATTATTTTAAATATGACGGGAGCTAGACATCTGGGAGCAGTTATAGTTGATTTGACGTACAAAGAACAGTACATCAAAGATAAAGTAGACTTATGGAACAACAAAATAAAGCTGTTGGCTAAAATTGCAGAGCTTCAATCTCAACCTGCTTACTCTGCATACATCAATGGATACAGACATAAGTTTACATACTTTTTTCTAATGATACCGAATATGAAATCGTATTTACACCCATTGAGGATACTCTTAAAATCCATTTCATACCTGCTATTACCGGTGGCCATATATGTAATCAAAGTGAACGAAACCTGCTTTCCCTTCCTGTTAAATATGGTGGGTTAGCCATCAAAAACCCCATCGAAGTAACTGCAATTGCTTACAAAAATTCGAGATTAATAACAAAGGATTTAACAAAAAATATTAAAACCCAAAAGACTGAATAAGATGTGGACTTAGCAAAGATAAAGGAAATGATAAAGAAACAAGGAAATTCGGCTATTTACAAAGCAAAATTGGACGTGATAAGGCATAATATAACCGACTCTCAGAACAGATGTATTGATATGGCAATGGAAACGGGAGCCTCGAACTGGTTAAGCGTACTACCACTAAAAGGGTATAATTATGCCCGTAACAAACAGCAGTTTTGAGACAGTATCCGGTGAAGATATGATTGGCAAATACCTGGTTTACCTACAGTATGTGCATGCACTTCCCTTTGTCATGCGAGAAGTATGCATACGTTAGTAGATAATACTGTTCCGTGATTTTTCTTCAAACACATAAAAATAAATTAGTTTACGTAATGATTTTCTTCTGCCATGTTTACGTTTCCAGGCAACGTGAAATCTATCAAATTAACGTCGGGACTAGACTTATAGAACGTAAATTTTTGTTAACGCATGCACAATAACAGTAAGGTGATTCCCTTGCATTCCCGTCTCCGTTCTAAGTTGTACAACTTTAGGTCGCTATTGTAAAATACAGTCAAACCATAAGAGGGACACTCTCGGTGCGAAGAAAATTGTATAAAGTAAAATTTTAACCCCACATCAATTTACTCTTAGAAAGTTTATCTTGCTATTATAGATATTTTAATACTTTATTTATTACAGTTAATATAATTTCATTCATCTAAACATCTAATTCATTCATTACCATTCCATCATTTTCTAAGTTTGTTTGTTCAACACAACAACATTAAATGTTATTGCCACTCCTTAAATCCTTAATGTCAATCCTGTTTATGAATGGTTCCTTCTAAAAATAACTTTTATAATAAAAGTACATTAAAAAAAAAAAGAAAAAGAAAAATAGTGAAACTAATAAACTGCCGTAAAATCATGTTCAGCCGAATATTCAATTCCGGGAACAAGAATGTCACAGAAAATTTTCGGGAAACAGAAAAATATTTTTTTGGTTTTCTGCGTAAGCATGAAAGATATTACAACCTGTCTGTGTTCTATATGTTGTTTTTTTCTTCATGTATTTTGCTTACTGTCCAAACCTAGGCATTTTTCATTCTGATATCTGGTTGGTTGTAAGGTCTAGTTAGTCTACTTAACATAACCGATGAAAATTCAAAATCAAATTCAAAAACGTTTTTAACAGTGGCGCACAAATAGTGTGATGTCATGACATCATTGCAATTTTCCTACCCATTCTTTTCATCTGTTTGGCCTTTAAGCACTGTGATTAACTGACTGTGCCGGACCGTGTTCATAAACCTTTAACCATGAGGAGATTCCCCGTCTAAAAAGAGATGAAATGGCGCTGTAAGCAGTGCAAATCTGGCTGTAACCATACTTATTAGGTAAGTAAGCTACGAAATTTAACGCATCATGATCAGGTGCAAATAAAACATTTACACCAAGATTGTCAGCATATTAAGAACCATAACTTTAAAAACTGATGATAGCAGCCGTTTGTACCCTTGCGCCAAGTTGTCAGGAGTATATCAACTGTATTTTTATGATAACCTAATTTCAAGAATATACTTCCCTGACAACCTCCCAATAATTAGGAAAGAAATAATAATTTCTTCTCCAACAGAAGATGTATTGTCAAATTGTGAGGAAGATACAGATTTCGGGCATGTGGCTTGATCACATTGGTTCTGAGACCATGCGTTCCATCATGGCCGTGAACCAAGCCTGTGTGGGACAGAGGGGGAATACTACTTCTGCTTTGTCTGTCTGGAGTTTTTGAAGTACTCAACCAAGAAGACTAAAGAGGGGAATATGTAACATTGGAATAATCCCCATTTAAAAGAAAAAAAATCAATCATTTAGGCAAATAAATCAGGTCGTAAAGAAACGTAATTTTCAAATTGTTCATTACTCCTGGTGGCAAAACAATCAATATTGTGATGAAAGTCCAGAAATTTAAAAGTTTTAGATAATATAAGTGGATTTAGCTTCCATTCTGCATCTCGATACATTTTTCTTGATGCTTTGTCAGCCTTTAGATTTTCACATCCTGGAATGTGAGCTGCAGAAGTATAAAGGTGTTTGATTAGAGAAATGATAGGTACTTTTGTGATTTTTGTAAACTTTCTTGGACCAGGTCCAAGACCATTTGGAAAACATGTGCATTGATATAATTTATCCCTCTAAATCAAGCAATCAAAATCTTTGAAACAATCCATCTATTTTTACACTGTAGACTGCATCTTTCCGATCGATCGATATCATGAAACAATTTTTTGTGACAAGATTTAATATGCTATAAATATTATCCATTTTAAAATGTTCATCATGAATGTACGAGTTTTAGATTCAGGATCATTCTATTACACCCATCGTTATCAGCAGAAATCCTTCTGCACTCAGGGCATCCCGTTGCAATTATATCAATTATGGCACCTCGTCAAAACAGTCATTGTCTTGAAAGAAAATGGTGGACATGTGAAAACGTATAATTTTTCTTTTTTGACCAGATTTTATATCTATAAATATCTTTTGAATCAATTTAAAATATAACATTTACATTTTAATAAAACCTTTAATAATAATATCAGGACTTTTTCCTCTATGTGTTTCAACCTAATTACTTATCGTTCAACCTTTTTTAAAGTCTATTTTGTAAAGATGCTTTTATGTATATCTGTCACATGTTCTGTCTCTTTGAAAAAAACACTTTCAGATTGAAATGAAATAAATAGCGTAATGGTAATTACAGCAGTTTTCATTTTTTCATTTATTGAAAGTCCATAAAATACTACAGTAATTTAAAAATAAATTAATATTACAAACATAATAAAAAGGGACCGACTCTCTTCCACAATGTAACAATAGATGGTATCAAGAGACGTTAGAAGAGAGTGGTTAGTCATATGTGACTAATTAAAATCGACTATCCTCAATAAAAATAATAGTAAATAAAATAAAACAAGCTTAGATCGGCTAGGGGACAAAACCGAAACGTGCAGACTATGTAAAAGTATTATAATAAGGATACAGTACTGATCAGATGATACTCAAAAGTATTGCTGTGCCTGTGAGAACAAGAATGAATGTCTCATTTTCACGTGCGTCAGCATTTTCAAATAAGCAGAGACCAAACGGCATTTCTTGTTTTGCCATTGTAGTTCCCATTACAGGGTCCATAATACGTTTGTATACATTTAAGTATATATAAGTTAAAAGAAAAGTCTAAAAGAAAAAAACTTTAAGCAAAGGAGACGTCCTGATGTTATTGGAAAGCATGTCCCATAACTGTGTACCGATATGATAGACGTTATTTAGGCCAAAGAAATCCTGGATACTTGATAAAGAATCGTAATTTCGAAGCCCATTAGGGATTTCTTACACTGTGAAAATGTCACTCCTATAAAGAGGATTCAATTCGTTTACAGTTTTAAAAAGTTCTCTCAAAAGAAGTTAGCAGAAATGTCGGTGAATAGAAAACATTGAGTTTCTCTTATTTCAATCACTTTATTTTTCACAACTTTATTGATTTTATATGAAGTTGTTCAATCTGGTTCAAGGACTTTCTTCCACTAAATGCCCATATGAGAGGGCTGTAATTTAATTCACACTTAACAAAACTCTTTAAAATCAAAGTTATTATTATCAATATCGCAGTAATGTGCTATTCGCTTAAAAAAATTTAGTTTGGCATTGACTCTTTTACAAATATCGTCAACATGTTCAGGGAAAGATAGCTTGTTGTCCATCAAAATACCAAGCAGTTTCACAGTTTTGAATCAGAAACATTCTGATCATCTACCACGATACCGACTGACATATATTCCCTCTTTCCAAAACCAATCAGTTTGCATTTATTGGCGTTTAGCCGCAAACCATTTAAAGAAAACAACGAGGCTACAGGGCTATATCACATTCAATACGACGCAAGCAATCTGGGAAGGTGGTATCAACACAGTAAATCGTATTATCATCTGCATAATTGCAGATACTAATATCAAGTTCCAAGATTTAAAAAAACAAATCATTATGTAGATATTGAATAGCATGAAATTTAGTTGAGATGTATCCGTAAGAAACGGCTATGTCAATGTAACACCAAGAACTGAATGAAGATTTAGGTTTAAGTTCTCTATACTTTTCCTTAATTCTTGTTGAAATACATGAAAAAAAAAGTTCTTTTAACTTCGATAGCATATAGCACGTAACTGCTTCTTTGGTGTAGTTGTGTTTTGGAAGCTAACGACTAGTCTGCGAGACCAGTTCCAAACTTACTGAAGGGAATATATCTTCTGTATTTCCACCAATATCCATTTATAAAGGTTGCGACAAAGGAGTTTGGAGTCTACAAAATAAAAACATCACACCTATCATTTGATGGAGCGTAAGTGATCACGCTCATCCATATGTAAACGGCAGCAGATCGTGCAACCTTTGCCTCACAGAGAAATATCATATTATCACGTCGGAATTAAAACTTTTAAACTAATGAACAGAATTGGTTTCCACGTGTCGTCATGTCAATAAATAGAGAGTTTTAACAACTACAACGAGAACGAGAACGGTAACGTGAGTGAACCAAACGTCTTGTTGCAGCAGTAAAAGTTTGAAGAACTTCCTTGATATAACTGAACATGTGATTTAGGAATTGTGAAACAATCAAAAACGTAGTAAATCAGATGAAAACCATAGAATTTGAAGTAGACAACTTTCTCAACGAAATCCACATGGAAAACAAGTCTTTCCAAGTAAACACAAGACGTCTTTTGGAGACCAGTCGTGCGTCCCTAAGACGTCTTCTACTGGTCTCCAGGGCTAAGACGACTTTTTGAGATGAGAAAAAGACGTCTTTAGAAGTTGTCCTGTGTACGGTCTCTGAAAGACATCTTTCGGTGATGACCTAGAGACCAGTACAGTACGTGTAAGAGACCGATATAATATATACTACAACGATTAAAATTGGTAAATTTCATATTTATTAAAATATTGGATATATCTTTATATAACTCTGTGTTAGAATGCAACTCTGTCTGTAATTGAAATCCCAGTAAAAGTATACTAAATAACACTCAAACTCAAAAATCTGTGTAAAAAATTAATATAAAAGAAAACAAACGTAAACAGGGGACAAATTATACCAGTTTCTTATTTGTATTTCCCTTCTTGATACTAAAGAAGTACTTAAATACTTCCCAATTGTTAGTCAAATTATTTTTCTTCTTTCAAATGAGCTGAGCTACAGCTTCTGTAAAGGCTTACATTCTGAGAAATAAGCCAACAAAGTGAACACGTCAAAACTGTCCACTCATATACCTGTCCTCAACGTGTTAAAATTATGAAATCCGTAAAACAACAAATTGCGTAGAAACAAGGGCACAAATATTGGCTAGACTATAATACGGGTGTTAAAACAGAATACCACTTCTTAATAGTGCTAGTTTTTATAAAAAAACTGCATGTTTGTGTTTTCTATGAAATTCAGATAAATCTTTATAGGTCTTGTAAAACAAAGAGTATTTACGGGAGTCAACGCTAACGGAAAGGTCAATAAACTGTCAGAAGATCCACGCTTTCCAGATAGACCAACAAGACACAGTTATCTAACGAAAATGTTAGATGAAACCAATGGAAACCTTTATGGGTCATTGTTACAAGGACATTTTGTAGCCCCTGAAAACGGCGATTATTACTTTTACGCGTCATCAAATAACGGTTGTGAAGTAAGATTTGGAAGTTCATTCTCTGATAATAATGTAATCGTGAAGCCGACCGTATACTCAGGAAAATATAGCTGGCACAAGTAAGTACCTTTTTGGAGAAAAAATCGTGGGGGAGAATCTTTTCGTTGGGGAAAAACTTTCTTCAGCCAATGTGTGGCCTTTTCTCTCTACCTAACAATTTAAACTTATTGAAGTTTCGTTTCAAGTTTAACATCATGTTTCATGTCGTTATCAATGAAGTCAATGTGTCATATCTAGATCGCTGTTTTTCTTCTTTTTCAAGCCTTACTGCAAATACAAACTCATCTTAGGAAATTTTCTTTCTTTTTTCTCCAGAAAATTAAAATTTTCGTCGGAAAAAATCGTTGGAAAATTTTTGTTTGATTTCCTTTTGGGGGAGCCCTTATTTAAAAGTTTATTACGGTAGCAGCGATAGCGAATACAGTATTAAAACACCCTTGGATTCCTACTCCTCCTACTCTGGAGAGGGCTTAATCCCAGATGTATACATTATACATTTAACAATTATGGTCCATTACCAAGGCAGTTGTTCGTCAAGTAAAAGATAGAAACCAGTTATGTTTGGTAATGTATACATAGACATGTGGTTGTATGCATAAAAATTGGGGACCATTGTCCTGAAAAACTTGTTTATATAAATAATGTTTTAGCAATGCGGCTGAAATTTAGACAACCCTTAAAAAACCTGTTTCAGTAGTTCCAAAAATCCTATTGCACTATACAGGGACCTAAGAATGCAGTGTATGATTTTTAAAAGAAGGCAGTATACCATTATGGTGAGTACGAATATAATGAAAGACGATATATGTATGTGGTTTTTAATCCTATGATTGGTTTCACGACTTACATATATCTCTTATGAAGAAGATGGAGTTGCAAAAAGCATGAGGTAACAGATTTCAAGATGAGTTAACAGATTTCTAGGAAAATGGTATTTGTGATTAGACTTTCCGCTTTAACAAAGACAATCTCTTTCTCAATTTTGATATATTGGATAAGATGTTTGGTTTTATATGCAGAGCAGCCTGAAAGAAAAAGAGAAAGTTCTTTATTACAAAGCTTTAGAATTTAGGAGACGCTTATTGGGACGAGCAGTAATTAAGGGAAATACAGTTTATGGTTTATACATTATTGAAAAAAATAGAAGAACACTTGAAGCAATTTCATATGTAAAAAACAACAACAACAAACGCATTAAAAATATTTTACAGTATAACCCCGTTAAGTCGGACTCTCAGGGGACAGAAATAATCGGTCTGACTTATCGGGAGTCCGACCTATCCGAACTTCGTCTTAAGTCAGACTCTACTTATACAAATCCAAGGGGGACCAGGTTTTAGTCCGACTTAAAGAAAAGTCTGACTTAAACCGTGTCCGACTTAACGGGGTTATACTGTATTTTTTGCGACGCTTTTCGTACTTCAGGTACATCGTGGAGTTCCTCGAAACAATAGAAGACGTAAAATATTCAAAGCGTTTTATATAGAGAAATTCAAACATCAGTTAGATATTAAGTTGATTAATTTGTTCAGAAACGGTATTAGGTGAACTCCCTTAGGATTTTTAAATTTGTTATACTGTACGTACATATTTGTAAATTTGTGAAAGATGTTTTTATTGCCTGACGATAAAATGTTTTTAATACATTTGTTGTTGTTTTTTACATATGAAATAAACATGGCTGCACGTTTTAACACTAGAAGCAATGATCAGAGGCGGATCTAGAGGGTATGTCGAAATTTGTGGAGGAAAATATAAGTAATTAAAACATAAACGAAAAACGCCCGTTGGTAATACAGTCTGAAAACAGAAATTATGTTAATGTGCTCCATCACAATTTTCGACATACCCTAGCTCGATATGCGAATTTTAATCGGTTTTAGTAATTTCTACACTCAAATTTTTTGCCGATCTGATATTTGATATATAAAACTAAGGTTTTGAATTATGGCTACAGGCGACTCCGTTCGATTTTATCATTGATTTGTAAAGGAGACGACTAAGCGTCCACCTCTTCTTATTTAAGGTCACCATCACAAAAATCAACTCCAAAGAGTCTGGTCAAAGGTCAAAAGTACTATATCGAGTTGCGTATAATGGCAAGGCATACTGGATCTACTGATCACAGTGAAGTTGGCGTGTTACTGCCAGGAAAAACAGATGTGGTGCTAATTACACACCAATATCTACATCACTACCCATGAGGGATATGTGTGAAAAAGAACGAAACTACCAAGATTTCATTTTTGTAAAGAGGTGACCATATGAACAGGCCCACTTCAAGGAACAGAAATTTCATGTGATATCTGTGAGGCTTCCTCAAGTTTATGGACTCGAAATTATTTATGTAAATATCTTTTAACATTTATTTTTGATTCGAACAATCGGTGAAAAAGCTTTTAAAAAAGCTTAGTCCAGGTTAGCTAGGAAACCTGACTCTAACCCTTCCCTATTTTTATTAGCTGATATGAATCGAGGGAAAGAGAGAGCCAGGTTCAACACATAGTGACAGTTGATAACAGTTGAATTTAAATTCAAAAAAAGATCCAATGAGATTCAGTGTATTGTTTCTTAAATATGCAAATTAGTTAATAATATAGAAATAAAGCTTCGTCTACCACAGTTGCCATTTTATTCGGATAATTTATCCCGAGTTCAAACAGCTTTGTTTACATATTTTTCACTCACCTAGATAAAACATTTTGTATGTAAACGCGTAAAGTTTTGTGCTGTGTGGACAGCACTAACAGAATAATTATTTCATGTAGAACATTTTATTGGCTGTCACGTGACCTGTTTCATCCAATCAACGAACACGGCCATAATCTGGCCGCGGGGTTGAACCTGGCTATTTCTCTCTCAAACATTTCTAGTTGAAAATCACCTTAATGCATCCATGGAAAAGAGTTAGAGCCATTACCTTTTCATGGAGAAACAAACTTGAAACATTACCCAGTGCTCACATTCTTCAAAAAGTACGAGGACGAGTTTCATGTTTATTTGTCGCATTCAAGCTCAGGTAATTGAAATCGTTTGATGATACGAAACACTTTTGATAAGAATAATCCTGTACTTTTCTTACTTACCTCACCATGCTTGAATGTTTTTAGAAATCTATACTTACAGCTTTTTACCTTATTTATCACCTGGAAGATATTACGAAAGAAAAATGGGCGAATTTGATTGGCTCAATAACCAGTTATCACAGATCGACGGTACCCGATAAAAATAAAAATGTAAATAAAACAATTATAACAAGTAATGTAATAATTTCAAATGAAAAATTGAACAATAGAACCTAAAAAAGAAAACATAATTATTATAATTTTTCTATATATAAGTAAAATGGAATTTTTGAAGAATTTGATAATTTAATAAATTCAATGTCCCATTTTTAAGGCCTTGTTTCCACTATTTGAAAATCAACAAATGAAGTCAAAGATTTGTGAGGAGCTTTTACGCTAAGTTCTCCGGGGGTATGCATCATTTTCATTAATGAATTACTTTCCGTTCGCTGTTCTGTGATTTTATTTTTCGTCACTGTCTGGTAAAATATAAATCTCAAAGAAAAGAACCCGTAAAATGTTTTAACCCGGCATGTTAATGTAGCAAATCATTCAAACACATTATTCTGAAAGCTTCATACGGGAAACTCGTAAAATACCATAGGTGTATTCAAGGTCAGTCAAAAAAAGTGGAGGAGTCCAACGTTATGATATTTCTCTTCAGTCTTAATTATCGATTCGGTTACTTGCACGTTTTTCTTTTCTACCATAAATGACAAAACTCTCCTCCACAAACTTTGACTGAGCTCTGGCTACGCCTCTGAATACAGCCAAATCTGGGACACGTTCGGTGCAAAGAAAACTATTAACTAAAATTTTGACCCTGCATCCATTTTTATTCAATCCAAAGTTTGTGAGACACACACAACTATACTAGTAAAGCAGAATGAGAAGGGGTTGCTGCACAAATTCGACCTAACTCGACCTCTACTATGGCTATCTTCCTATAGATGCTAAAAACAATCAGTAATCTTATGACATCAAATTATACGGGTTTACGAACAAAAATTTGTAGCTGACAAGGCATTCGTCTCCTATGCGCCTAAAAGACATTATATGAGCCTTTTTAAATCAATATCAAATATTTTAAACTTCCTTAATGCCTAGGTGAATAAGATTTCTAATTGTAGAATTACCGACCAAGCTAATTACAATAAATCGATAAGAAATTTTGCATTAAGGTAACTGGTTGTGAGAGCAAGAATGGAGGATTTAGTATTTGTTAGTGTGTAGCAGTGAACACAGTGAATCAAATACTGATGCAATACTAATGCCATCCTTGCTTTATCCATAATTGCATTCCTTATATTAATATGTAATAACAATGCCTCCCAACTGCGAAAGCGGCGCATATTTTGAATGTGCCTTTCACAGGCAGCTTGAATATTTGTTCGTTTCCAGATTAAAATTAGATACTAGAATTACCTTCAAAAGATTTTTTTTTCAAAGTGAAATGTAAGACATTTTTTATTTCATTCGCCGTATATATTTGAAATACGAATGTTCAGAAAAACGTTTTAATTTTATCAGTGGAATATAATTCACCTTAATAACTCTTACGATAATTCTTCCAGCACTAATGGACCTAGCTAACTAACCATCATTTACTTCACTATAACTTTTTTAAAATAAACACGCCGTGTGTGTTTTTATTTCGTTTTTTATTTCAAGAAGGTTCCACTTGCTAAACATTTTTGAGAATATTTCTTTCTTCAACTATTTCTTTCTTTCTGAAATTGGAAATTATTTTGAGTTACCTAGCCTTTTTTAAGCTTGGTTTCCAATAAAGTGATTGTTGTTGCACAACTGTTGCACAACACTTGTTGTGCAACAATTTGTTGCACAACACTACGTTTCCAAAAGCGCGGCAAAATTAAAAAAAAATTCTTAAAGATGGCGCCTGTTTTAAGTAAACAAACATTAGCCTATTATAAAATCGCACTTTGCGCGATGTATGTGTATTATAATTACACAAAACAAAGAAAGATTCTTAAAAAACGAAGGCACCGATTTTGGGTTCGTAGTATATACCAACAACGAAGTTCCAAAGGAGCATTTAATACTCTTATCCCAGAATTAAGGCTTCATGACAGGGAGTTTTTTTATCGTTACATTAGAATGTCTCCTGAAAGATTTGATAACTTATTGTCAATTGTCGGTCCAAGATTAGTGAAAAAACCTTGCCCAAGTAGAGACTCAATCACTCCAGCAGAAAGATTGATGGTTACCTTGCGTTATCTGGCAACTGGGGAGTCTCAACAGAGTCAATCATTTTACTTTCGCTTGGGAAAAGCTACTGTGTGCAATATAATTGCTGAAACATGTTCAGCTCTATGGGAAGAGTTACAGCCTCTGTATTTAAAATGCCCAACATCAGCAGAAGAATGGGAGGGTATTGCACATGGGTTTGATAAAAGTTGGAATTTTCCAACATGTATTGGAGCTATTGACGGAAAACATGTTCATATTGAAGCTCCAGCAAACTCTGGCTCAGCATATTATAACTATAAGAACTTTCATAGCATGGTTTTGTTGGCCATCTGTGACTCGAGTTATTGTTTCTTAATGGTTGATATTGGTGCATATGGACGCGATAACGATGCTTCCATATTTTCACAATGTGCTTTTGGAAAGGGATTTGTTAATGGGACTTTTGATTTACCAGAGCCAAAGAAAATAACAGAAAGCATAGCACTACCGTACACACTACTGGGAGATGACATATTCCCATTAAAGCCATGGCTCATGAAACCTTTTCCTGGGACAGGTCTTCAGTTGAATGAAAAGATTTTTAATTACAGACTTTCCAGGAGCAGAAGAACTATAGAAAATGCGTTTGGAATACTCGCAGCTAAATGGAGAATATTTCGTACTCCAATTAAAGCAAAGCCAGAAAAAGTAGAAAATATAATTAAAGCAACAGTTTGTTTACACAACTATCTTCGCCTAACAGATGGGGCACATTATTTGCCAACAGGTTTCGTCGATTGTGAGTCTTCTTCAGGCGAAATTATTCCTGGAGATTGGAGAAAAGAAAGCAGAGAAAACGGATGCTTGCAGCAGTTACCAAAATCCAAAAGTAACCGTTCTAAATTTGAAGCAACCGAGTTGCGTATCAAATTCAAAGAGTATTTTGTAAGCCCGGTTGGTTCACTTTCATGGCAAGAAGAATATGTTACATCTTGTGGTCATAGATAGATAAACTATGAACAAAATGTATATCATATTAGAAAGTATCTAGTGTATAGCTAATTTTAGACTTTTTTGAAATCGTTTAATGTACATTATATGCTTTCCAAAGTTGTAGTTATTTTCCATTTCAAGATTAACACACAAGTTCTGTAGAAAGTAAATTGAGCATGCATTCTTTTCAGTTAATTTTTCTTTCTTGACCAAATAAAATAAACAACAAAGTAAAAAAAGAACAATAAAAAATGTTTTCTTATAACATGCTGCCTTTTTCACACGGATTGCAGCTGGCTCTTTAACAAGATAAAATATATAAACATAAGAGTTAAAATTTTTCTGAGCTAATGGCCTAAAGGCTCATAAAATAAAGTAACAGCAAAAATATAAGAAACTCAAAAACTCGGGTAGAGGGCACCAACTAGTATATGTTACATCGCATACAGTTTTCAGATGGAAACGTAAAATGAACAAAATGCAAAACTCTATTGAAAACGTCCAAGTATAAAAATCCTCATTGTATTTGTAGATCAGGATATTGAACTTTAAACAAGTACTGCATTATTTGCAATTTAGCCATAGCATATGTTCCTGGGTCTTTTTCTCTAATTGCTACCAATTGCGGAGCTAATGAATTTAAAAACAAAGTTACTTCATCAGATTTGTCACCACTCATAGCGCTATTAATATTTTCCATTGTCTTAACAAAGGACTCATGAATTAAATCTTCATTTTTCTTCACTGATGACTCTACTTTTTGCTTTTTTCGAGAAGGTACAGATGGTGTTAAGTTATAACTGGTGTCTGTGCTGATTTCTTCATCTTCAAATGATTCAGCAGCAGCAGTACAATCTTTTGCTGTAGATTCGTCATCCTCCACATCTGGCACATTAGTAGTGGTTACTCTGTGTTCAATATATACATCTAGCCACTTTAAATGTTCAAATTCCTGCGAAACAGCTGCTGCTGGCCTTCCTGATCCAGAGGGAATACTTTTAAGCTTTTTTAAATATCTTCCATAAGCAGAGCGAATGCTTTTGTATTTCTCTGCTGCTTCACTTGCTTGAATATTAAAAGCTTTCGCTACTTCTCCCCAGGCGTTGTTTTTCTTATTTTTATCCTTAAAATCTGCTGAAAACTTGTCATATAAGACAGGAAACTTTTGTACTTCCTCCATAAATACTTTCTTGTCTACTGCATTCGCCATTTTGATTACTGTTGTGATTTCCGACAAACCGATATGAAGAACATTTGGAATATTTAATCCGAATCAGGCGAAAATTTTCCGATTTCGTTGTGCAACAGCCGAATAACTGTTGCGGAGATAGAATTTTTTCTATCTCTGCAACAACGTTGTGCAACAGATCTCATGTTGTGCAACATACCGCTTGTCGCGCAACACCAGTTTCCATTACTCATGTAAAGTGTTGTGCAACTGTCGCACAACTGTTGCACAACAAAATTTAGGCTATTGGAAACCAAGCTTTACAGTAAACAAAATGGGTTGCGCGAATATATCTGCACAAAGTAAGATCATTGCATTGCATACCGACGAAGAATACGGCGTTTATATCAATTTGACCACGAGACATGTGGCAAAATGTTGGGGAATTTTGGAGCTGTGACGTCACATATCTTCTTTTATTACCCGCGTAGCAAGACTGTATTCGATACAAAAAAATCGCGCGATCCTATTGGTCAATTACGCTTAAATGTGAAGTCACCCCGGTCAGTCAATATTCTCCGGTTATGCCCTCATAACCAGTTAGTTTATGGTTAATACTAATACGCAATCTTGCTTTTTTCTTACCTGAATTTGAAAAAAAGAACGTTAGGGAAATTTTCTCGGGAAGTTCGTCAATGGATACTTATTTGTGTTTATTCCGTATAAGTATAAAGCACTCCGGCTTAGTACTCATTGTTTTATGATAAAAATACGTTAGGGAAGACATGATATAGCATCACAGGCGGTTAATTAAAATCGAACGTAGCAGCTATTGACAACGAATGAAAAATAATCGTTTGAAGAAAAAAGAAGCGTTTGTTTACATTTTTTACGACGGAATTATAATAAGAAACATGCATAAAAAAAGTTTTTATTACGAAGAATAGTTTTTACTAATTTACGACTTATATGTAATGTTGAAGGTTTAAGACATATCAAACGGCATTTTATCCAGTTTCGGCTTGCTTTTTTAGGTTTCCAAAGAAAATTTAGTAAAATTTAGTAAAAATTGAGCATGGTATTTTTAAGTATAATGATAGAAAGAAGAAAGTCAAGAAGGAATAAAATATATGAGATTTGATCAATCTGTTGGTTTTGGCCGTGAGTAAAATTAGTTAATGCCGATGGCGTTTTTCTAATTGGCGACCTCTCTGTTCCTGGAATTTATAGAGAAAAACTCAGGTTTGAAGAAAGAAACATTATTTGGAGGTATGATTCTTTTTAAGATTTAGTTAATACATTAGGTATATATCTAATATATATAAATACTTCAAAAGTTAATTTTGCGATGGGTAGTGTAGTGTGAGTGTCAGGAGATATTTCACAATTTTATCTAAGATTTAGTATTGAAAATTATAAATATGTTCACACAAAGTCTGAAAGTATTTTTGGTTGACTATCAAGTTAGAAAGTGGAAAGAACTAAGAATTGGTTAGGATTCGGAAATCGAAAAAAATACAAGCTTTTATTTAATAAGAGAGATTAAATGTATATGAAATGTTTTTTGTAGCTTGGAGATGTCATTATCATGACGTTAAAATATATTGCCGACTACATATCGGTCATAATTGAATTCGTGTTCATTTTTTCGATGGGCTCGATATATATGACATTAAACGCATAGTTATTACGTTAACTATTGCCGTTTGGGGCCGATATTGGCTTTGAGTTGTGGTTCAAGTTGATTTCTTCAGTAAATCTTTATTTAATCTGATTCAACGTAAATATGTAAAACAAACTTCTTCCATGTTCTGTGATTTCTATTTTCGGCTACAAAGAAAGGAGAAATCAATAGTTTTTACATCAAAACATGGCTTTATCAATGCGTGTAAATCATTTATGATACGATTTTTTTAATTTCAACCTTAATTCAATGTTGGACAATTTACAATAGCATTTAAACCATAGTCACAAGAAAAAGAGCTAGTCTGGGCACCGGGCCGTATTGCGAGCAATCATCAAAGATAAGGGTGGCCGGACTGAGAGGTCATAGATTCAAAACAATATGGCGAGGTTTCAAGAGGATTAACTATTCGGAAGTGATCTCGATGCAGTTTTTACAGCAATAGACGAAGATTATTTTGAAGTAAATAATGAAATATCATCCGATATCAACACTAATATTGTTGACGTCAAGGAAAAACCGTACAAGTGCTCTGTTTGTGAAAAAAATATGCCTTTCACAACGAGGTCTGTCTCGTCCATATTAACAGCATGTGTTCATCAAGCATAATAAAGACCAACAAACTTCTACTTCAACACCGTTAGCAGAAGAAAGATTGCATCTACTAGTTCTTAAAGGGTTATTGAAGAAGTCAGTGCAAAATTTAGCGGACGGTGCTACCCACAAAATTTAATCGATAGTTTCAAATCTTTGTCATTTCATTAGACACTCTTCAAAATGTGTTACCATATCTCATAACCTGATATATGATCAAGGATGTAGAACATGAATTTATTGGTAATGCAGAGAAATTCTATCCAGAGTTTTACAAAATCTTTACAGATTCAGAAGTCACTCTCAATGACTTGGGTAGACATAGTCATCTGCTGCTTTTTGCTTTTGAACTGGCAAATCATGTTTTGGCACATTTGACAGATTCTAAATTTTAAAATGATGTCATATCTTTCAATCAAGAAGAAATATCTTTTTCAGAAAAGCAAAATTCCATCATTTACTACCTGGGTGGATATGTAGTTGGTACTCTGTACCGTAGCATTCGATTTTCCAAAAAAACCTGTTTATAATGATAATCGACTGTCTTTTCTCCTTGCTTGAAAATCTAGTGATGATGAGATTGATATACGCAATTAAAAGTTAGTTAACATTAAAGATCGTGGTGGTTTGTTCAAAATGAATACACATGCATTTTCAATGTTTGCTACTGCAGAGTCATAATTTTTGAAAGCTACTGAGAAGTTCTCCACAAAAATTGATTGCAAAACTATCATAACATCTTTGGTCAAAGATTCATGGGTTTTAATTAATTTGTCGAAAATCCAACATAAAGCTGAAGACAAAATCAAGAAAGAAGTTGCTTTAAATTTACTTGAGGATGTATTCACCCTTTATATCAAAGTGAGGTCACATTCATATGCGAAGAACAGCTTCATAAACTATCAACTTCATTAGATCTTGGACATTAGAAGATTCTCTCTACAAAACAGCTATTTTTATAGCTACAATTATTCAAAAAAGCAGTATCTTGGCAAAGTTTTGGTTTCCCCTAAATACATAGATTGGTATTATGATATAAAACTATGAGTTTTATTTTTTGATGGATAAATTTTTGTGTATTGAAATTGTGCATTTGTTTTTGCAAAAAACACTAAATTTGCAAAAATTATTCTAAAATTTATATCCTGCAATTAATACTCTACTCAAGGTAAATCATGTGTTTCTTGTTAGATTTTTTTAGTTATAATAAACCATCTAGACAGCAAATTCAAACTTTGGGGTGACCTTTACAAAGAAATATAGCCATGAAGAAAGGTATATTAATTTCTTATTTGTGGTGTTAGGAGTGAAATTGGTAGGGATAGAGGAACATTTTGAGGGTGGGGATTGAGGCAGTAAAAATGTCAAGCCAATTCAATGTTTCTTATTAATGTGTGGCTTTAAAAAAAGCCGTTTTGTTAGTCATCTCCATCATGATCCGAATTCCACACGATCTTTAATCTTTTTTAGCCTTCTTTCGACATGGTAATGGAGCATCGCTAAATTCTACTTGACCATGGTCTTCAGAATTTCCAGTGGCAATTGGTCTGAACACTTTTTGGTTTCTGATGATGTTATCATGATAACCAATATCTCTTAGTGAAAGATTATGTTTACGTGATCCCATGGCTTGTTGTCTCCCAAAGTAATTTTCGAGAGGATGTTGACAAAAACGCTCCATCAATATGTAACCACCAACAGCATTATTTAACAGAAATTGAACACATTCAATAACAGAATTCATTGTAATTTTCAATCCTTCATATATCTGCCATGATATAAACATTTTACTTCATGCTGTTTTGTTGAAATTCCCTGGACGGTGTTCGACGGAGCAGATTTAGCAGCTAAAGATAAACGGTATCGGATGTTCATGGGATGGTAACGCACACCTGAAGAGGAACTTTGTATATATTTTTGCTGTTCTTCCCCAAAAAATTTCACAAATGGTGCAACTTTGCTACGATCTGCATTTGACATGATAGTTACCAAATCTTCACTCAAATTTTTGTTAACTGAAATGGATGACTTGTGAAGTTCATTTTGCAGTGTTTTAATTCTATCTTCAAGTTCTTTATTTTTTAATATTTGATGTTGCAATGTTAATTTGATACGTTCTGGTGATGTGAGAGAAACAGGAGCTTTTGCCTTTGCAGGAATTATTGATCAATTCTTTTTCACAAGTAATCTTTCATGTTGTTTTTCATTAGTAAAGCATATTTGGCATTTATGTGATTCACAAAGAACATGACATTACTGAGGTCTCAAATACTCTGATTGTAACAATGGTAATGTGGATGATTCAACAAAATCTTTTGGTACGAGATGTCGTAACAGGGATTCTGATTTGTGAGTTGTCACTCCTTCGCATATTCCAACTTTTGAAATTGCAGATAAGAGGTTTTGCAGAGAGGTATTTTTCATTGAGGTATAATATAATTTCATCAAGGAATGATCTTGTGGTAATAACCAGTTGTACTCTCTTATTTTGTAGCTGAGATCTTTATCCACATATATTTCAATTTTTGGAATGGTATGTTCATTGTCCAACAAACATATTTGCATTAAGTTATCAGATTTTTTATTTACAACCCATCCAGAAGCGAGCTTTAGTGAACATATCCCTGTTTGGAACTCAGAGAAGGATTTGTAGTACGTTGAATCTACTTGTGATGCAGGTGGTATAAATGCTTCCATTTTTTGTATACTTGCAATTGATCTCTGTGGAAATGTTGTGCTAGGGATGGATTTTACAGGTAGATTAATGGTAGATAAGACATCAGTACTCTCGTTGTTTTAGTCTCATTTCGAAGTAAATGTTTCTCGAGATAATGCAGTTCGCAAGTGTACAAACATCTTTTTCAATCTGATTTTGCAAGCTCTTATTAACAACACGATGTCTGATAATAATATTTACAATTTTCTCCCTCCATTGCGAGCTATATTCGTCATCTCCAGCCGGTACACGAAAAAGGGATATTCCTTAACGCTTTCTAGAAGTTGTACACCCAAAAATAGCACAGTTAGCACCAGGCATGTCTACATTTCCCCACTGATTTCCCTTTAAAAAAAATTTCAAACTTTCGCGCTATACACTCAAAAGTAGCTTGGGAACGAATTTGAAACGAAATTCATGATATAAAAAGAGACGGCCCGAATCGGGTCGAATTTTCAGACTTTCTCTTTCTTGTGACTATGTTTAAACTAATTCAAGCCAACAATAATTAAAAAATGGTATACAATAATAATAATGATAATAATAATAATAATAATAATAATAATAATAATAATAATAATAATAATAATAATAATAATAATAATAATAATAATAATAATAATAATAATAATAATAATAATAATAATAATAATAATAATAAAAACATAATGTACAAGAAATTGATGATGATTGATAAAATTATGATGTACAATTTCTACAATGGCTATAAACATCTGAGTATTTCTTAATGGCAGCTCGGAATTCATGCAGAGTTTTTGTTTCCTTTATGAAAGATGGAAGAAAAGTACATATCCTGTACAAGTGAGTTTGTGGTGCATTCAACTTTCGTGGGGACACGCAACAACAACCCACGACGCAGATTTGGTGCACCAAACTTTGGCTCAAACAAATCATGCATAAATCCAGGATCGAGACGGTTTACAGATTTTTAGACCTCTGTCACTAATGATTTGAGATTCAGCTTGTGAACTGACTCAGCCCCATAGGCTCTCAATATATTGTCATTTGGAGTAGTAAAGTCTAGATGTACCGCCTGTAGTGCCCTAACCTGAGTTGACGCTATCTTTTTTGTATCGCCTGTAGAGCAAAACATCCAGATCAAAGGACAGTATCTAAAACAAGACATCACATATGCATTGAAAAGTAGAGATGCTTTCCGTAGATTTAAACAAGAACGAATTCGAAAGAGGGCACTAATCATGCGGTTTGCTTTCAGACATATATCGTGTATGTGTGCAGAAAACTTTTGTTTGTCATCAATAGTCACACCTAACGACTTCACCGATTCAGAAGGTGTGATTAAGGAACTTTCAATGAACAGTCTAATGTTGCTTTTATCAGTACAACCAAGAACCACAAATTGAAATTTCCAAGGATTTACAACGATTTGATTCAACTTAAACCAATTTATGATGATTGGGATATCTTTTCCGAGCTTATCCAAAACATAATCAATGGAGTAACCACATGCACTGAATGTGTTGTCATCTGCAAAATTTACAATAAGTGATTCCAGGTCAAATATGAAGAGATCAATTATGAATATATTGAATAGAAGTGGCCCTAGGATAGAACCTTGTGGGACACCTAGGGTCACCTCTAGCCACTCACTAAATAATGATCCTATACGAACACGCATCTGTCAGATAGCTAGCTAAAAATCTAACACTCCTATACCCTAAACCATAAGCCAGCAGTTTGGCAACCAATAAATCATGTGGTTGCAAATCAAAAGCTTTCGAATAATCCATTAGCACCGCTCCTATTTTCCCATGTTTGACTAAAACCTTTTGCCAAGTATGTATATGGTTAAATAGGCAGTATTGGGTTGAGTAACCCTTCCCAAAACCACAAAGATATCTAGAGAGTCTTGTTTCCATAAATGCTCAAATATCTCTGATACTGGAGGAAGCAGGCTTTTGGGGCGGTAGTTAGATTAATCAGTGGTCGAACCTTTCTTATGGACGAGAATTGTATCAGAAACTTTAAGTTCATCCGGAAATGTGCCACTAACAAGGGACTGGTTGAAATACAACGATAGGGGAGTTGTTATCTTATTTTCAATCTTTTGTAAAATATCAATTGGAACATTTCCCCTGCCTTCATTGATGTATCAAGGGCTAAAATGGCCTTCATAACATATTGCTCGTGATATGCTCAAAATCATAAGATTTTGGACTAGTATGAAATCACTTGACAGTGACAATGCCTGGATGATCACTGACTTATCAGCTGCAATGAAAACCGGATTTTAAAGTCAAATTCAGTGAAAAAAGGTTTCTTCAGCCTTTAATTCATGCTTACAACTTGATTTCTCAAAACTTTATAGCAAGCCCAATCAGCAGGATCATGTGTACGATTGGCGATATTCCTTAATCGCGAACGTCTCATTATCATTTTCCTAAGAGCCCTGTGTCATGGGGTTTGTTATTTGCCCTGAGAAATCTAGTTTTTTAACGGAGCATTTTTTTCCAAAGTTACTATCAAAATCACTATAAACTGATACATTTTCCAGTTGGTGTTGTAGTTATTGGGAAATGTAACTAGATCAAAATTCTCGTAGTTGCGATAAAGAAATTTCCGAGGACCATGCTTGGTAAATGACACCTTAAGCATGGCAAATATATTAGGGAGTGGAAGTCACTCAACCCAGTTTCAGCAACCCTCGAATGTTTAATTGAGTGTTTCCTGTTTGACATCCGCAAGTCAATACATGATCCACTTTCTGATTTGGAACAGGTTATGGACTTGGTGGTTATAAATGTTATGTGGTTATAAAGGCCATATTTTTCCATGAAATGGTTCAAACAGGGGGTCGATGGCTCTGCATTGAAGTCACCCATCATTAATATATTTTGGTAATCTCTCCACTATAAAAATCTATAAGCAAGCACAGTTTACTAAGAAAAAATTCCAATGATGTTCTACCTGATCTTTATATTGAAATTACGAGCCATTTTGATTTCCTTAAGTTTATTTACCACTGGAATAATTTGTAACTCTTCCAGTAGCTTATATTCTACTTTCAGTTTAGAGGGTATATCTTGGCTTACATATGGAGAGGATCCCCAAGAAATTGAGGCTACATTCTTTCTATGGCGTAGCCTTCTAATAAAAATTGGTCAGTAGGAAAGGTTGCACCAATTTTAGTTTCCGCAATGGAAAGTAAATAAAATTTGCCGCAAATGAGATACCGAAGATCAAACCATTTATGCCTAATGGAGTTAACGTTTAGATAGCCAAAAAGCGCATTTGACGGATTTTTTAATCCTCTTGATTTCGATGAAAGACGGCGTTTTGGACTGCGTTTTTCTTTTACATAGAGTTATTAACAAATGGTTAGTATAGCGTGTAAAAACATTTTGTGGGGAAACCTGTAAAAGCACGGTATACTAGTCTATATATTAATAATATAAGAGTTTTAAGCCCTGGTCGCGAGTCCTAAGCGAAAAAACGAAAAAACATCAAATTTGTTAAACAGACAAATGTGGCAACGGTGTCCGTATCTGTCTGCGAATTAGTATAGGGGGAAACGAAGAAACAAGAAAAAGAAAATGAAAGGTACTCAAGAATGTATGATAAACTTAGATTAGTTAAACGTGTGAAGAGTGGTATTCACAGTAATTTACGCAAAATAACATATCAGCTATTTTTAAACTAATTAGATAAACAAATCTGAATACTAAGGTATGAAAAACTTGCACCCTAAGAGGCATTTACACTAAACATGAATTTGGGACAGGTGGATTAGTAAATTAAGTCGTGTATTAATGTAAGTATTCCAATGCTAGATAGATTTAAACATAAAAGTCCTTGGAAGTGGAAGTCGTTCTTAGTTACATCCAATAATACGGAGAATATTAGCCAAGCAGACTGATTTTGGCAAAGTGTTATTAAATGAAGTAGTAATACACCTTTCCCGAATTTCTATTTACACGTCGTGCTTTGGCGTAGTTAGTACATCCAACCTCGTTTCAGATATCAAAATGGCCTCTAATCATTCTACTGGAAGTTTTAGTAATAGAGATAATTACTAAGTAATAAAGTTAAAACATTATTGAAACAATAAATTTCATAAAAATGAGGTTGGATGTACTAACTAGGTCAAAACGCGGTGTTTAAACTGTTCCGGGAAGGTGTATTATACGTAAGTGCGTATACATGCTGCAACATTGCAACATCAAATTTGATGAAAACGGGAATAATTTCAATTTAAGAACCGTGTAATATCCAGAAGCAAATTTGGTTGCCGCAACCTCGTACTCAGGGTCGAAGACTCTTTTCATCTCCTTGTCTTCATATCAAAGAGACAAACGGCCCAGGATAAGAGGTTCGGGTTGCCGCTCCAGGGAAAAATTTAGATTTCCAGGCACCCTGAAAGTCCGCAAATGCTCTCTCCAGGACTAATGAACTCTCAGCAACACTCCCTTAAAACTCTAGAAATCTGTTCTGTAAAATGTTCTGTAAAAACCTTGAAAATGTCGGATATTTTGTTCACTTAATCAGCTGAGCACTAAGTCTTTCTTCGTCTTCTACTCATTTAAACGTCTTTTGATCAGATGAATGGAGAAGTAGGAGAGCCAGTCATGACTTGCAGTAATTAACCGCCTCTTTTTGTCATATTCAATTCGGAAATCAAAATGGCAGAACATGAAGCGGTTAAAGACCTCCGTGAGAACTCACTTAAGCGTCTTAAATACGCCTTTTAAAGATGTGTTTGGTGTTTCAATTTTAGACTAGTGGGCGAGGTCTTATACGTCTTTTATACGAGGCTTTTCGTCTCTTCGTCTTAATATAAACCGCTCTGGGTTCGAGGTTGGCAGAAGATTATAACCGTGAAAGGTAGGCAGGTATATTTGCAAATCACGACAAGCAGGAACTAAACAGTTGTTCGTCCATAAAACCAAGAAACCGGCAAAAAATCATGGTAAAACTCACAAGAAAATAAAGCAGATCACAATGAACTGTTTTGGGTGATCAATGACAATAATATATAACAGTTGCATTATTGAAATATTCATGGAAAAAGTATATTTTTTCACAGTAATTTACTAATCCTACAAAATCTTACAAAACTGATCTTTATAATTTGAATATGTGAAACTCGGAGAACAACATTTATAACCCGTTCGTTCAGCATCAATTTTTGCTTTTAAAACAAAATCTTCTCCCCATGTAACAACAAAAGCAAGTCTCTGTGTTAAGTACCTGGAAATTGTGGCGTATCTGATTAACTTTTCTTGATTGGTGCTCAAAATTAAGCACATTATCTACTTCGTCAGCTTCCTCCTGAATAGCAAAGGCATGGAATATGACCAGAAACATGACCAGGAAAACAACCTTCATTGTTATGGTTTGTCTAAAGAAGTGAGGAATTTTATCAAATTATAAATGCCATTTTCTTCAACAAATAATACAATACACAACACTGTTATTTATAAGCATTCTTCGAGCATTACATAGGTCTAGCTTTATAACAATCAAGATGGCTGAAAATGTTACCACACTAGCGCAAATTTTACAATACAAAAAAACCCAGCTATTTAGAAAGGGAATTAGGCTACAATTTTTTGTCAGTAAAATTATTATGGGAAGTGTACATTTTGATGACACATATATTTACTGATATTTGGCCTTTTCACTGCACGGCAAAGAAAATTTCATGACACCCATAGCGAGCATGATCGGAAGCAAGTTTATTTTTGATTCTCTTCGTCTATATTCTTATTTTCCAGAACTCTTACATGGTAGGGTTACGTACTCTGCGTCGTTGATTTCAGTAAAATATAAAAGCACAATAAGGCCTTTCCAAAATTGTTTTGTTGTAAAAACAATGACTGACAAAGAAATTTTATTGTTTTTTCGCTGCAAAATACAAGTTTGAAATCAAATATTATAGTATGATTTTCCATGCAAACGAGATCTCAGTTAAGGAGGATGATTTTTAGAATATAATCCATATATGTAGAAACGAAAGAAATGGATACCAGTGTGGAGATCCCTTTAAAACGTCCGCTCAAGGTAGTTTTGAAAAGCAAGACAACTTCTTCCATATGAGATAAAACTTCAGATCGGTGGGAAATTAAAAAAAGGAATTGTAAAATATTATTTATATAAATTACCTTTCCAACCTCCTTTCCATATAATTTTTAATATCAATTGATACCTGCATAAGCGTATTCAGGGTCAGTCAAAAAAAGTGGAGGAGTCCAACGTTACGATCTTTCTTTTTCAGTCTGAAGTGTCAATTAGGTTACTTGCACGTTTTCCTTTTGTAATTTAAATGACTAAACTCTCCACCACAAATTTTGACTGAGCTCTAGCTACGCCTCTGACCTGTCTTTTAAAGAAAAAGTTGATTAAGTAATACTGTCAATTAAAGTAATTCCCATCAATTTATTGAAATTGAAAGATAGTGAAGGTGAAGGTGAAAGTATGTGATGAAGAAACAATAATTCTGAGGAAGATATTGAAAATAGAAATATCGGTTCAGGTTGTTTTACGAAAAGAAACATTACTTACGCAGGAGGCGCACACATTATTAACAATATCAATATTAACAAGAACAAAGAAAAGGCTTTTCCTTAAGTTCCAATATAAATTTGTTAGAGTTGTTAGTTCATCATTAAATCATCATTATTAAATCATTAAAAGAGACTTACGATTAGAAAAAGCTAAATGATCAAAGATGGCGGATTGTTGGGAAATAATTGTGTTACAAACTTTCATTTCCGTTTGACTTACAGTGGTCCTGCTTAGAAGTTTTTATTATTCACCAAAAATATAAATACGAAAGTTGTATGGAATGTATTTTCGCGGTTTTGCTTCAAAGCGATACTTGGAACCATTTTACTTTTGTGTAGCGGTCGCGTCTTTCATTTTCACTGAAATATTATTTACCAATAATTAACCAAAAATATAAATACGAAAGTTGTACAAATGTACCCGCTGTATTAAATGTAAAGAAGACTGGGTCGCATTTGTTTAATTATTTTATTATTATTCTTTCCTAGAAGTACTAAAAATACTAACAAAATACTAACCAGAAGGCCATAGGCTTGAAAACAATTCCGCAATCAAGTTAATTTGTCTCCATGAGTTAAAAAATTATCTAACACAATACAAATTATTGGAACAGTCTGCATAGGCGAACTAAAGAGTTTAAAACATTTATGGCCTTATATATAGCAGATGTATCCTACGTTGTAAAATAATCCAGCATTTCCTGATCGTACACTTTTAATTCAATGATTCGTTTGTGTTCTATTATTTTTGTTTGAAATACTACTTCGTTCAAGGTTTAAAAAACCTTTCCTTCGACACGATTAATTGTTTATAGAGAAACATTAAAAAAATGAATACCGTATTTCCTCTAATAAACGCCGCCCTCTCATAAACGCCTCCCTCTATTAAACGCCGCACTTATAGCCAAGCATTTGTAATAATTACTGGCTCCAGTTAAACTAAGTTACATTACGGAAAGATGTTCATTATCTCACTCAAAGGTTTTTTGTTCTAAAAGATAAGATCATTACTGCATTTCCGTTTAAACTTTATTTGGTTTATTTGCCGTTATTTTTTCTAATTTTACTTGGGTTTCGTTATTCCATATTCCATATCACATGTAAATGTAGTAGAATGTTGGTATTTTTTAACACATTGTTACTTTTCGTCAAAACGGATGGAAGCTTGGGATATTGTACATCATATCCAGACATACTTGATGTTGTGAACTCTGAAGAACATGAATAACAAAAGAACAATAATTTAAACGTGACTTTACGCAGAGTTTAGATATAAAAAATAATGTGAATTATTCACTGCAACACTCGACAGTTGATCCAGCTCTTTTGAAGAAGTATTTCTCTCCTTAGTGGCTTTTTAGGAATGTATGTATGTATGTAGTATAGTGGAATCTCCTTGTATTGTTTTATTGTTTAATTATTTTATTTATGGCACTGCAAAAGTACATAAACTTCATTCGGACAACGTTGACGAATTACCATTACGTCCAATTATTTCGAACGTCGGGACAGCATCCTACCATGTTGCCAAACACCTAGCTAAACTGTCATCGTCACTCAATCAATCTGAATATACGGTTTCGTCTACAGAATATTTGGAAACCTTCAGCAACACAAACGCACCGCAAGGACACAAATTGATATCTTTCTACTATTCACTTTAAAAGGACATTTATTTTACGCAAACAACTATTTCTCTGAAGATCTTATGTCATGGCGTGCTAACTTAGACATAATACCACTAATTAACCAGTATGAAGCTGTTAGTTGTATGTGTGCTTATTTCTCAAAATCAGAAGACGAGACTTCACGGGCCATAAAACAAACAACGATTGAACCTTCAACAAATAATTCAAGTAAGTATGAGCAGATGAAATCTATAGCACGAGCGTATGCAACTAAAAGAGAATGTTCGGTTTAAAAAGCTGTATACCATATCATGCGAGAGTTAATGATGAGAAAATGCTTTCCAGGAGTCTTTTTTGCTAATAACAACTTGCCCGAACAAAGGTATAGAATATGTAAATGTGAAGAAGAAATTCTTGAACTTCCAGAAGATAGCACAGATACTTACAAGATAATATGTTAGACAGATATGTCGATTACGGTGGCTTGTAAGTGACATTCGAATGACACTTAATGTGTTAGCAACATTCGCGAAGTAATTTTAGAAAACCAGTTTGAAACATTCTTCAGGAATGTTAGTAAACTTTCTCGGGAATTTACTCTTTCCGCGTGTTACTGTCGTATGCGCGGGTAAATAGTATAAACAAGCATGGCTGCGTTGGATGATGGCTTGGCGATGGAAATGAGAAAACTGATGAAACTGAGATAAATTTCCTGTTTTGAAGGTTCATTATCAAGGATGGTACCTTATCTGTAACCAACATAGAAATGGCTTTGTATAGCATCAGAACTGGATCTTGATAGAAACTGTTGCTTCGTTTGCGCAAATAGTCTCTATCGCATGCGTCAACTATGTGGACATTATTTTATTTAACATTACTGAAGAACAATACTAACTTTCCTGAAGAACGATACTAACATTTCTGGATTTCTTTAACAATGTTCCTATAACATTTTTAAGTAGTTATACTGTTGCCACATATGTACCCACCGTAGTCGATATACCCGATTCAAACTTTGAAAAGGGAAAATACAAACTGACAGACAAAATGTGCAATGTTGGGTTTCTCTTCCATTATTATTTGAGAAGTAAACCTAATGATGACATTGGTTGTCAACCTGAAGCTCTAACCAATGAAATTCTAGAAAGCAACCATGACACGCATAATTATCCTCCGAAGATGCCTCTAATGCCTTCGAAAGAAGCACTGCACAAAATATGTGAAAATACGATAGAATACTTAGTCGTATCCTATCGTATACGGCCGTATGCAACATATATATTCTCGCAAAAATTTCAGAAGTGGTCATTCACGAAAGTTTATTCCCTAAATTTCGCAATTATTTCGATTCGCAAAAGTTTCTCCCATGAAAGTTTCTTCCTTTACAGTAATCAAATAATTTGGTTCGGGCAATAAGTTTAATTATGAATAAAATCACCAGAAGCTTCATATTTTATTTAGAAAAAAAGCAGATCAAATATATTTTTCTTTAAGTGACTGTATAATCGACCACACGTTCCACATACAAGTTAAAATGTAAAGAAGTAAAAGCGTTGCTATAGTTACAATAAAAACATATACAGTATAACCCCGTTAAGTCGGACACGGTTTAAGTCAGACTTTTCTTTAAGTCGGACTAAAACCTTGTCCCCCTTGGGACAAAATAAGTAGAGTCTGACTTAAGACGAAGTTCGGATAGGTCGGACTCCCGATAAGTCAGACCGATTATTTCGGTCCCCTGAGAGTCCGACTTAACGGGGTTATACTGTAATACAAAAAAAAGTTAAAAAGCTTTAGTGAAACCGATTTCTCCTGGGCATTCAGACTAGGTTTATTTCTTTTAATAATAATTGCCTCTGCTATTTTTCTAAAATTGTAATTTGTCATTCGTTTGTTTTTTTGAAATTATATTGAAATCGTCTTTTCTTAGCTCTTGATGATCGCACTCTAACGTGTGTGTTACGACGTGTGATTTCGAATCTCTTTCACAGTGGTCTTTAATTCGCTCTCCCAAACGTCTAGCCACCTCCCCGATGTATTCTGCTGTACACGCCGTCTCTGGACATTTCACTTGATATACTAAGTTGTGTTGATGTTCTTTTATGGTCCTATCTTTAATTTGAAAGTTTGTACCCAGTTTTGTGACGGTGTATATTATTTTAGTCACGTGATTCTTTTTAAAATGACTTAAAGTTTTAGTTAGGGTTTTTATTAACTTTTCACCTTGATAGAGTACCTTCTACGGCGGTGGTAGTATTATCCCCATTGGTGCCCTCAATGTCTGCTCAGATCTTTTTGTAAACCTGCTTGAATATCCATTCCGGGTAGCCATTGGTTTCAGTAAAGGCTTTGTGAAGATGTTTTAGCTCTTTTGCTAGGTGGTTGTCATTCGAACATATAGTATGTGCTCTCAGGAAGAGTGTTTTAAGTGTCCCTCTTTTCCACTTTAATGGGGCAAAGGAGTTCCAATTCACATAAATGTCATTATCAGTAGGTTTTCTGCACCCTGTGGTTTCAACTACGCTATCATTCTTTCGTAATAAAAGTACATCAAGGAACGAAATTTCTTCATCCTCTTCCATTTCAAATGTGAATTAAATGTTGTCATGGAAACTGTTCAACTGCTGTATAACGAAGTCTATCGAGTCTTGTTTAATCCATGTTATCGTGTCATCGACATATCTCTTCCAAGGTTGCATGTGTGCTGATAGGTTTGGAACTGTAGTTCTTTCTTGTTCTACCATAAAAATACCAGCGATAATTGGTCCTAGTGATGAAGCCATGGCAACGCCGTCTGTTTGTGTATATCTCTGCCTTCAAACGTGAAATGGACACTTTTCACAATTCTTTCGTTTCACTTCTTGTAATGTTGGTTTCGATTTCTCTCCGATCGTATATTCGTTCCAAAATTACGTTGATTGTATAATCCAAAGGCACGCTAGTAAATAGTGATTTGACATCAAACGATATCAATTTGTGTCCTTGCGGTGCGTTTGTGTTGCTGAAGGTAGAAAATCTTCATCGCTGGAAATAGAGCATTATATCTTCTTTGGTAGGATCGAAAAAATCTTTTGCGAGAAATACTTTCTCTTCGATCTATTTCTTAACTTTATCCAAGTTCTTTCTCATTTGTTGCAAAATCTTTTGCCTAGTAGTTTTTGGCGAGACTTTGAATGTGCATGGGTTTGATACGTTTTGGCAAATGTGTTTTAACATGTACTGAATATGTTTCCGTGGTGTTGTTTTTCTAAAGTGAGCGGGGTACACAAACGGCTACACAAACGTGATTTGAGTAAGAGTTGTAGCTCCAATTGTTTTGAATGAAAGCTGTTATTCTTATCTTGCTTCTGTTGAATATAATTTGGATTACGTCATTACGTCATGATCAGAAGATAATGAACAGACGGAATGAAGAACACACGGTACTGACACCATTTTGAACTGCAATAGGTTTACCTAACATTTGTCGGCAAAGAAAAGTCAAAGGGTATAACAAAGTTTGCATTTTTAACAAGTGTATGAATCTGTATCAGTATGAGATCGATACAAGCTGAGAACAAAATATGCTCGCGGTACCATACTTTACAGAATAAACGCCTCATTGTTTATTTAAAAATTAAACATTTCTAGGGGGTGTTTATTGCAAAAATGAAAATTGGGAATATGAAAGAATGGAACAATATTGTAAGATCCACATGAAAGAATGTAAACGTTGCAGAAAAAGCTTAGTTTTTTATTTGTTTTATCTGAAAACAAGAGAGGAACGACAGAAAATGTATTTTCGGGGAATAGGTGTTAGGGGTGGAAGGCGTTTTTTAATTTTGGACGTGTTTAATGGAAGCTTTTATTTAAAAGGGGAGTTTATTGAAAATATCAAATGTTGGAAGGGGCGTATATTCGAGAGGAGCCTCTCTACAAATGAGGGCATTTATTCGATAAATTATGGTGAACAATTTAACAGTATTAACGAAACGTTTAAAAAATATTATCAATATTCAGGCCTCTATTGACAAGTTGCATTCACAGCTACAATAACAATGACGGAAACCTCCTTGAAATGTCAAAAAATCAGAAGGAAATCGATTGTATGTTATGAAATAGGTTTTTTGGGGTAACACGTTCACCGAGTTGGCAGGTTTATGTCAGAAGGCCTGGACCTGCTTCAATTACCGAACAAAAATCAGAAACTCTGTGACTTTTTTTCTCGCGGACCCTTTTAGAGACCGAGTCCATTCTGAAGTTACGCGAAAAATCTCTATATTAGGCATATATATTTGGCACAAGAATGTTAAAATTGTTGGTGCTAAGAGATATTACGAATTTAAGATAACAATTTTTCTAAGATTAATGAAAAAAAAAAGAAGGTACTCGATGGTCTTTGTACTGATAGAAATATTTGCGCAAAACATTGTTAGCATTAAAAGTAGCTGTTTCGTTGAATAGGGGTTATAACAATAAAAACGGAAGTTAGAAGATTAGATTGGTCTTCAAAGTTTTATTGATCGAAATGCTGCAAATTTAAAATGAAAATATCTTTATTTTGCTCCTCTTTAAATAATATTCACTACCGAAGCACGTCATGATCAGCTGAAATGCAAGAGGTTGGTGGCTGGTGATCGTAGTTATACAGAGATTTGGCCTCGTTTCGATGATCACCATTTAACAACCATATTTTGATGTAAAGAGGACTATAATGAATGAATATTTAAATGCATATTATATGAATCGTATGTAAACTATATTTAATGATTGTTTGAAAACGAGACCATTAAAAGAATCCAGTTCGAATAAGTTTTTTAAATACAAATTATGCTGTCAAAGAATAGGGTTATTTTAACAAATCGAAAAGAAATGTTTTCAGTGTCTGGTTGATGCTGTTACTTTGTCATAGGAGTACACTATTTACAGACGCTTTTTTTTATTTACAGATGTTTTGCATACGTTACTTCCCAGTGGGCAAAATCTTTAAAAAGTCTCTGTGAAGGAGTGTTTTTATTATTAAAACAGCAACTTTTATGTGGTTAATTAAGGGGAATAAAAACATAAGCTCGGTACTTTCTTGGAGTTTTCTAGTCGCCCTCATTTTATGGGTAATCTAAGAGCCAATCTAAGAGCCAAGAAGCGGATCTAGAACCTAGTCGAAATTTATGGAGGAGAGTAAGGTCAATCAACACTTAAGTTTTAATAGATATTTCATGACACCGTACTCCTCCACTTTTTTGACTAACTCTAAATCCGTCACTGGAGCCAATTGTATTTCTTTCAGTAAATTTTAAAACCAATTGAAGAAATCATTTCAAATTTCAGAATTTAATTAACAACCTTATTTCATGAAAACTAAAATCGAAGTTCAAATTTCTATTTCGTCGAACTTAATGTGACTTTATTCAACAAATTTGATATGTCTAAGTGCTATTGTTTTTCAGATAAAGCAAAAACATGAAAGGAGAGACTGCAATCACACTTCTATTCATCACATGTATCTTTATCAATATCACAGAAACGTTTAAACAACAGGAAACTAAAGGAGAATCAAACGTTGTTAAAAATATCATAGGTCGGCGACCATTACCTCAAAAATGCGAAGACGTCAAAAATAAAAGATGTAGGAAAATTTGTATGTTGGGAAGATGTTATAACTTATGCACTTACAGAATGGATAACATTTGTGTCAGTTAAATCATAGCTAACTCTCTAGTTGCTAAAGATTTATTTTAATTCTGGTGGACTGGTAATATATTAATTATCATCATTTGTTTACTTTATCATCATTTGTTTACTTTTGAAGAAGTAATAAATATAAATAAATAGATTTATTTATATTTATTTATATTTATATTATAATAGAAACGAAAGAAATGTTTGCTTGTTTGGATATGATGTTTCTTTGTGTTCCCAAAGGAAGGAAAAAAAACCTTGAAAAATCGTCGACCATATAATTAATCTAGGTAAAGTATGCCAATTTTCTAAAAATTAAGAGTTTTGATGCATGCATACGGATGGATAATTATAAGTACATGCATACTTAATTCAATCATCTTTAACAAGCTGATCATTTTCCTATTAACTAAAGCTAACAAAAACAATACCTTCTCAGACGTTTTTATCTTTCAAATCTTTATTCTGCTATCAATTCTGGAAATGTCAAAACCCAAATCTCTAGGTGCATCAGGATACAAAAAACATGTTATTTGTATATAACCACGATTTTCACATTCTCTCCTTGTATTACATTCATCTTTCCTTTCAATTTTCTAATCTAATTAACTGATACGAAAAGCTACATTCAAACACATTAAAAAAATAGACATCTGTAGAAACGATGAACTAATAACACGAACACATAACAGATCTACATCGACTATCTCGTCGGATAGAATAGTTGCTGATGCCGATCAATGTTGTTATTCTTTATTACTGAGCGTCGAATATCAAAATATTAAAAACAAAAACAAAAAATGTTACACACAGTGTCTTCATCCTCATTAAGAAATGAACGTTGAGAAAATGGTGTCGTTTCATTGCATTGGGTTCTCCTCCCGGCGGCTTTATGATGTCTTCCTTAAAGCACAACACTCCACGAAGTAATAAAAACCCGTGCCAGAGATTCCCCTAATGGGAGATTCCCCCTTTACTAATACGGAAAAAATAAACATCCATTGACGAACTTCCCGACAAAATTTTCCGAAAGTTCTTTCTTTCAAAGTTAGGTAAGAAAAAAGCAAGATTTAGTATTAGTATAAGAAGATATATATATATATATATATATATATATATTATATATACTCACTTGGGATATACTAGGGAGTTCAAAATGCTGTTCAAAAAATGAAACAACTCATCTTAAAACGAAATTGCTATTCCTCTGGAACATGTGAACAAAAATGAAAAGGTGCTCTACAAGAAGATCTAAGGTAAGGAAAATCTCAATTGTCTGTGGTTGTAATCTTTACGTCTTGTTGCACCTAAAGTGCGTCTCATACTTGCGTGCATCTATCTAAAATCATATAATAATGACGAAAATCAAAGGTTATGAAATGTGAATTGGACGAAAGGGAAAAAGGAAGAAGAAGTTCTCCACAAATTGATGTCAGAATTAATGACAGATGAAGAGACTGGAGATGATTGCTAGGCGTTGATTGCTAGGCATGTCTAATGGCGTTCCGAAGAACTGAATTTGTTAACAAAAAAATGATGATGTTCGATCAGAAAGCACTGTAGTGGGCAGAAAAGGAGAGTTGAAGGTGACGACTCAACACGGACTCCAAGTCGGCGTTTATCGATGGAACTAATTCTGCAATAAATATTTCTTAGGATGTAATATTCTGTTATTTATTACTAAATATTCTTATTTAATCTGCGTATTTTGATTACCTTATGTACAAAAGACTAATGACGCTAGCTAATAATAAGAACTTCTTGCCATCAGATTTGAACTTTTTTTAATACTTCTGCACTCAAATAAGAAACGCTTTAATTGCAAACCTTACCAACAGTGCATTACCCCTTGCGGTCACAGTGCAACATTTTCGTGCTCACGAATGCAAGATATACGCCTTTCTCGGATTTCTGTTTAAACACCGTGTTTTGGAAGAGTCAGTACATCCAACCTGGTTTTTATGAAACTTATTGTTTCAATAATGTTTTAACTGTATTACTTAGTAATTGTCTCTATTTGCTAAAAGTCCCAGTGGAGTGATTAAGGAATTTGGATATCTTAAACGAGGAAAGATGTACTTACAAAACAAACAACACGAAATTCGGGAAAGGCGTATATTCTATTATTCATTATATTTTTTACCAATATATTGTTGCTACAATAAATATAACATGCTGTTCTTTATTAAGTGAAAGGTGACAACCAAGTGAATAAGAAGTGCCTTAATTTTTTAATTACAATTACATAATTACAATAATTACAATTACATAAATTTGCTATAACACAATAAATTGTTGCTATTATTATTCAATAAGACGTACACAGACGATCCCATACATTTTCTTGATCAGCTTTTCGAGCTCAACTCAGTGGTACCTGTTCTTTTGGATTGTGTGATTTTATTTTTCGCCACCCCTATATTTTGAAAGAGGAAGAGCACGGGTAAGTTTGGGATGGCATGGGGAAGGTGAACCTGTAAAATGTTTATACCCGGAATACTAGTCTATATACTAATAGCGAGTTGTGCATAACAAATTTAGTTCGGTTAGTGTGAATAAAAGGACTGGGAGCGAAATGTTCTTATGGAAAATGTTATGATTAAATTTTAGATCGTGCGTAACTGAGTTGTCGAGATATAGGCGATATTAGTATTATAGGAGTAGCGCGACGTCAGTGGGCACATTGCATTGCACCCTAAATAGAACGCGATTTTCAGGGGCAAATATCTCGAGAACCAATGGGAATAACTGACGTCGCTTTGGGCGCGCGATATTGGCGGTGGAGTGTCGAAAAATTTGGGTCTTAACCTTTTTGGCGACGGGTGTGACGTCATTAAAATCTTTGATCGACGATATCTCCGTAACGGCACGTCGTACACAGGCGATCCCATACATTTTTTTGATCAGGTTTTCGAGCTCTTCAACTTAGTAATACTTAATGTTATCAATTCTTTGATCTTATTTTTTGTCACCCCTACATTTTGAAAGAGGTAGAGCACGGGTGGTGTGAACTCATGGGGAAAGTGAACCGGTAAAATGTTTTTACCCGGGATACTAGTCTATATACTAATAGTGACTGTGCATAACAAATTTAGTTTGGTCAGTGTGAATAAAAAGACTGAGAACGAAATGTTCGTATGGAAAATGTTATGATTAAATTTTAGATCGTGCGTAACTGAGTTGTCGAGATATAGGCGATATTAGTATTATAGGAGTAGGGCGACGTCAGTGGGCACATTGCATTGCACCCTAAATAGAACGCGATTTTCAGGGGCAAATATCTCGAGAACCAATGGGAATAACTGACGTCGCTTTGGGCGCGCGATATTGGCGGTGGGGTGTCGAAAAATTTGGGTCTTAAACTTTTTGGGGACGGGTGTGACGTCATTAAAATCTTTGATCGACGATATCTCCGTAACGGTATATCGTACACAGACGATCCCATACATTTTTTTGATCAGCATTTTGAGCTCTACAACTATGTGATACTTATTTACTTTTATTTTACTTTTAAAGAATGAGGCACGAGGCATTCTGCAAGTGAGCCTATTGTAATCAAACTTCAATAATAAGGAAAAGCTTCCTCCTGATATGCAAAAATGCTTCTTCTTAAAACTTCACAATTGATTGGTTCTTTAATGGAAATTAAAGCACTTTCCAAATTTTCGATAAAACAGCAGTTTTTTAAAAACATTTAAATATTAATAAATATTAAACATTAATAAAAAACTAATGACTAATGAATAACAGGAGAAAGACATTTAAACAACACTTAAACGCAGCGGGCAAAATCTTCACAAGTCTCTGTGGAGGAGTGTATTTTTACTGAAATAACCGGCGATATCGCTTGCCATTCCTATAGAAAACACTCCTCCTCAGAGCCTTTTGAAGATTTTGCCCACTGGGAACACTTAAGGAACGTGTAATTTTTTAACTAAATTTACGTTATCAAGGAAAAAACTGATGTTAATATCTTATCTTTAACGACTGAAAAGAAATTTAATGACTTCAGAATCAACAACCAACCATGAGCGATTAAATGCCGTAATAGAGTTAGTCAGTAGTAAAGAAAAAAAATAACAACACGGACGATCATAAAGGATTCCTATGCTTACGCAAAAATCAAAAAATGAACAATAGTTTGATATTAATTAGGTTATGAGACCATGGAATTTTCTAATGACTATTGCTTGATTGATGATCATACGACAAGAGATGATTAATGTCAATTGTTTCTCAATCACAACACACGTAAAGAAGATGTAGCTTACCAGTTAATAACTATCACTCATGCATCTTTTTTACTGTCACTGTATTGCTTGAATACTAAATGAGTTCTAGTAGTTAAACGAAGTCATTTAACGTTCGAACATAACAATTTTCTGTTAAAACTTACGTGTTGATTAGGTTATTTGCACGTTTTTCTTTCTACCCTCTTAATGACCTCTGAGTGGAAAGAAAATGCAACCTGTTTTCTTGCAGAATTGATATTGTAGTCTTATTGCATAAGTTGAACTTCTAAGAACTTTTTAGTTTACTTTTATCAATCCAATCCTTTCAATCGCTGATACATGCCGAGTAGGTTGTTGGCACTCCCTGCCGGTCAATTTGTTGTGTTAATGCTAATGGCAGGTAGACGTCGATCTTCTGCCATTAGTCTCACCTCCGAAATCTTATATGATTTTTTTTGGGATGCAAAAATCCATTTTTGTTGGGGGAATGAAAGAGTTATGTTTTTTGTTTGAGTCGTGCAATTATCGTCTTTTGTGAATTCTTGTTTAGCCATCGGTGTTTACGATCTACTTCATACACTCAGCTCAGTGAGCACCGGTTACAAAGCCAATATTCCTTCTAAACATTTTAGTGGGGGTTTATATAACATACTTATATATTATTGCTAAGTAATACACACTGAATATACCGACTCGGCCAAAACGACAGAATTGATGGAAATGTTATGCATATTTTACTAATTATGGATTAATGTGAAACTAAGGTGATTTTAATTGTGACAACAATTAAGTGTTTAACAACATGTTGGTCACACTCAATTTGCCATATCTGCTCATTGGTTGTCAATCTTTATCTTTTAAATTCTCACACATCATTGTAAATCCTGATTCTCAATAATACTTCTAAAACGTTAGTAAAAATGTATGTTCCAAGAAAGAGAAATACATCGAAAGGGTAAATCATTAATATTCTTAAGCCTTTTAAGAGGTGTAATGGCATTATTAAGGTCCTGGACATTGTTGAAGTTTCTCAGTTTTAATTTCTCCAGGACGGGGTTAATATATTTGTTCATTATCAATTATTTTTCTGGCTTTTAAATGCATATTTTTCAGGAACGCCTTGCTTAATGCTATCATTTGTTATCCTTCTTTTTGCTTCCAGGGGGCTTAAATTTGGTTCTTGTTGTTGTTGTTTTTTTCGAATAAGTTTTTGGGGTTTATTTTTATTTGAATTTAAGTTTTACGTGCATAAATTAACTCAATAGAAGTTTCTGACCGAGATATTTTGTTTTGTTTGAAGTCATAAAACTTTCTTTTTAGTCGTTATAAGATAAGATATTAACACATCAATTGTGGCAAATAAAATCTTTTCCAACTACATTTTAAAATTTTAAAGACTAAAAAAACACTTATAAGAATTAGTGTTTGTAGAATTCATAACCACTAATTAAACTTGAATTTTGCGATATGAGTGAATTAATGGCGTACCAGAGCTAGTTCGTAGATGCTTGTAAAAATGCATAGGTTTAATATTATCGATGTCAATTGTTTTTCAATCGCAATACACATAAAGAAGATGTGGTTTAAGAGTGATATCACACTTTTTTTCTGTCATTATATTGCTTGTATATTAAATATCCTATCAGTTATATCATTTTAACGTTTGTTTAACATAACGACGTTCAGACGTTGGTAAGACATATATACAACGTTCAAACGAAATTTGGTACATGTTGGTATCGTTTGACATAAGTGCCATGGATCTAGGCAATAAAAGCGGAGGAGTACAGTGTCGTGAATTTTCTGTTAAAACTTACGTGTTCATTAAGTATTTGCACGTTTGTCTTTCTACCCTAAATGAACGAGATATTTGGTTTTGTTTTAAGTCATAAAACTTTCTTTTCAATCGTTACAACATAAGATATTACTAAATCTTTTCCTGGTTAACTATGTTTTATAGAGGATTTGCATTGTTTACATTCTTATAATACGGCCTCGCAATGTGCATACTAAAATTTACTAATCGCACCCACGACATTTACGGAAAATGTAAATATAAAACACTATAAATCTGATTTAACGCAGAAATCCATCTTGTTTATCATTATTTCCTCATTTCCACAAGTTGACCACACCAGATCCTCAAACATTTCTACAGGAAATGCTAACATTGACTTGGATATTACACTTCCAGGTCTTATCTAAAGAATGGCGACAGAACAGTGGTTGAAAAAACGAAGAATGACATTGTGGGTGATTTGTGCACAACAGATTTTAGCTGGTATCGAGTATACCATGGTGATGGCCACATTGTGGTTGTATATTAAGACAATAACAAGCAACGAAACCAACAGGAACATCTTTTTCGGATTAATATTGTCCAGTTACAGTATATGTGGGTCAGTCTTATCAGTTAGCTTTGGCAAAATAATGGATAAATACAGGTGTCTGAAAGAAATCGTTCTGTTTTCCAATTTCCTGGCAATTTTGGGGAATCTTTTGTACAGTACTGGTGCATCCCTATGGTTTTTGTTACTTGGAAGAATTCTAGCCAGTAATGTGTCTATGCTGCAGCCAATCATTGCAAGCGAAGTATCACGTGTGTATGAGAAGGAAAAAGTCTCTTCACAAGTAGCATTTGTATTGCAATTCACTGAAATTGGGATAATAATAGGACCACCATTGAATTTTGCATTTATCCATGTTGATTTTTATATTAAAAGTTGGCACATAACATACTTGAATGCTCCAATGTTGTTTATTAGTGTTCTATACATGCTTTCTTTCATAAACACTATTTTCTTCATGCATAACCTGTCGAAGGAGTACGATCTAAAGGCTACAATGTACGAGAGGATTGATTCAATGGAAAGTAGTGATAGCAGTGAGAATCTCAAACAGAAGAGTACAACAAAAGGATATCTAGATTTTTTTATAATATTGGCCTTGTCCTTTCTGCAGTTTTTCACAGTAACATTAGTGGATGTCTGGAATACAATCATCATTATTGATATCCAACATCTTACAATTAGAGAAATTAATATTGTTTATATTATTGGTGCGATGACCAGCATTCCCTTAATGATCCTCTTCTCATCAGTAGTATTTTCATGGAAAACTCTGTTCAGAATGAATTTGTTCAGTATTGTATGCATATCAGCCCTGTGGTACCTATATTTTTTACTGGTCTTTGTGCAGTTCTCCTACGGACTTTTCTTATTTGTAATGAGTTTGGGAATGTCAATGATGTCGCTTGTACTGACATATGGCAATTTTTACCTTTGTCCTATTGTATCACAAATCGTCCCTTCGTCGAAGTTATCGTATTACAATGGTTTGCGAACGACATTCATGCAGATGGGAGCTTTCACTGCAACACTTGCTGGTGTGTATTTGTTAAAAGTTGCCCAATACGTTAGCTTGGCTATATCAACAATATCGCTAACGATATTTGTTTTAATGTTTTGGAGAAGACATGCCTTTGAAAATCCCAAAGTTATTATATGACAGTTCGTTGCCAAAAGGGTCATCATTCCTCTCTAATAGTTTTGTAAAAATTGAAGTATTTATAATAGAAAATGATATAAGAAATCTGTTACTTATATGTTCACAGGCAGCATATATCACTCATTGTTCCCTATTTTCTACATTTGCTTTTGGTGAGCTACTTTATAAGAAAAGAGTCGTTGAGATTTGTCCAAATATCAAGATTACTTAAGCATCATCCTATTTGGTCCGAGTGAGTGAGAAGTGCGCCATAAACTGTTTCTGACTTCACCGGATTATATTGTAATGTTATCCTACTTTTTCTCTGACGCTCTTGGAAATCGTAATCGAAAAATTCCCCTTAATGACACTCTCGGTTGATAAACTTTCCAATATGTGTTGTTGCTTTTATTAAAGATCTTACTTTTGCAAAACAAATTTCTTACCAACCTCATTGTCGTTGCACTTAATGGAACTGATTTTCAGTTCAGTTATTTTCACCAATTAAATTTGGATATATTCGTAAGGGAATGTATTATTTTCTACAAGTTCTATTTTTGTGCGTATTTGAAAGGAGATTAAAATGAACGCTCGATTGCTTCACGATCAGAGTCTCACTGAATAGCAAATAAGTTCAAAGGCATGCATAACATTTATGTTTGTTTGCAACGAGCGGCTTCCTCTTACACACATAATAGTGGATTGCGATAGCCTTCTCTTTCGTACCTATCACCTGTCTTGTTCGCAATCTTTTCAGCGACATGTTTGTGAAACATTGAGCATCCTTTACCTATACTTTACCCTGAGAAAACTAATAGGGTAAATGTACCATGTTCAACATTCATAATATGATATAGTCGCTTTTTCTTAGATTAAACAAGTTTAAAAAAATGCTACAAGACTTTATCAATGACCACAGTATTTGCAAAGATTCAGTTAAGCAGCAGGATTTGTTTGTACTAAAATACGTGTTAAGGCGGATTTCCACTCAAATCATTTCCACGCGCGCACGTAATTTTAAGCTCAGTTCTTCGACGTAAAAATGCGCTCACTAATTTCCATTATTTTATAATTTGCGCGGGTGTTTTTAAAAATCATGGCTGAAGTAAACAGAAGGTACATTTTGCATTTGCTGCTTCTTCTACGTTTGAGACTTCGGCACCGTAGGAACAAATATTGTAAAAGAATGTGGGTTCGAAGAATATTCATGGAAAGGGAACAAAAAAGTGAATTTCAAATGTTAGTTAAAGATATGTACCTCTTTGACCATGAGTACTTTTTCAAAAGTTTTCGGATGAGTCCCACAACTTTCGAAGAATTGTTGTCATGGGTTGCTCCTTATATAACTAAATGTTCAAAACGAAGAAGTGTAGCAACACCCGCTGAAAGGCTTTGCGTGACTGGCGATGCTCATGTAACCCTTGCAGCAAGCTACAGGATAAGTCCTTCTGTCATTGGTAGGATAATCAAAGAAACATGCTCAGTCATTTGGGATGTTTTAATGTCTAAAGGTTACTGTAAAGCTCCTGATCGATGCCAGGAATGGTTGAACATAGCACATGAGTTCGAGCAGAAATGGAACTTCCCACATTGCCTGGGAGCTATTGATGGGAAACATGTAGTTATTCAGGCACCTCCCCGTTGTGGATCTATGTATTTCAATTATAAGAAAACCCACAGCGTGGTACTGCTAGCTGTATGCGATGCTGGTTACAAATTCACGTTGGCAGATGTAGGAGACAATGGTCGCCAAAGTGACGGGGGTGTGTACGCAAACAGCAAGTTAGGATATGCGATTGATAATAATCTTTTGGATTTTCCAGCTGCTGATTATATACAAAGAAGTGGAAATGCTATCAAATATCCTTATGTGTTTGTTGCAGATGATGCATTTTCCATGAAGTCATACATGGTAAAACCTTATCCAGACAAAAGTAATGGAGACAAAACGAAAGTGATTTGTAACTACAGAATATCACGAGCCAGACGAGTAATAGAAAATGCATTTGGCATTCTTGCTACACGCTTCCGCATATATCGAAGACCTATTGCATCTAACGTTGAATCCACTTGCAACATTGTTAAAGCAACTCTTGTTTTACATAATTTCCTTATGAGTATAAATAATGTTAATGGTGTGTATTCTTATGCGCCACGCAATTTCACTGACACTGACTATGGAAACAAAGTTAGACCAGGTAACTGGCGCAATGAGATTGGCGATGTTTTTGGTATTACTGGTTTAGCCACCATTAATCGAGGCTCAAACAACTATTCAAACTTAGCGAAAGAAGTGCGTGATGCATTTAAAGATTATTTCAATTCTCCTGAAGGGGCTGTTAGTTGGCAAAATGACATTGTTTCATCCACAAGGAACACCTTTGATGTATACTGATCATTGCAAAAAAGTTATCACAATGTACATATATAAGACATGATCAAGAGTGCAGTCACACTAGAAATTATATTATTATGTTAAACAAAACCACTACTACTGTAATCTATAATTCAGCTTCAGACATTTCCAGTTCAAATATCAAGTCCTGGATCTTTTTTCTTGCAATACGGTTTGATTTTTTTGATAATGCACTCATTGATGGCAGCAAACTTCTAAAAAATAACATGTAACTGTTTTCTTCTTTAATTTCAACTTTCTCTGCTTTGTTCACCTTTTCCAAATAATCCAGTGTTAAAACATCTAGCCGCTGGCTCATTCCACCTTGGTTTGATTTTGCGTAACTCCTCTTTCTCGGATTTTCATTAGAAGTGATTCCACCCACTGAGGAACATTCTGCAATACTTGATGAGTTGCTCGGTGTTGGTGAAGAAAGAGATGGAGATAATAGTGGACTTGGATTATCAAAATTAGTTTCACATGTTTTAGAAGTAGGAATTGATGGAATTTTAACATTGCTAGTTGTGTCTTGATTGTCAATCTTATCAGTTAAAAACTGAAGCACGTCAAAGTATTTGCATTTAGGGAGAGTATGCGCAGCAGCTCCAGATCTTGTTAACCGATTACGCTTATCTAAGCACCTTTTCATCGTCTCCTTTATATTCTTCCATTGCTGCTTGAGAAATTCAACTGAAAAATGAACAGAAAGAAATACGAGAGAACAAAAAAAGCTTTTTTAATTTTTTTTATGTAGCTAGATCTTTTTTCTTTCCTATCTACTGAAAAAAAACCTCTGAACCTTTTGTTGATACAAATAACAGATATTATGAAAAAAAAGAATAACCTTAACTGCAAGCAAAACAAAAAATAAAGAAGTTGGACTTGGAGCTCACCATCTTTGTCAAAGATTCTGGCAATTTTATTCCACGCATTTCTTTTTTTGTTGTTCTCTTTATATGCTCGACATGATGTATCCCAAATCGAAGGTTCCTGGTGTATCAGATCGACTAGAATTTCTGGATCGTAAGATATAATCTGATCTGTGTCTTCTAGTGGTGCTAGTGGTTCAAGTGTTGGTGCAGCAGCTGAAGTCCTGTCTTCTTCTTCGACTTGCTCTTCAACTTCACAGTTGCCTTCAGCTGGCGGCAAATCACATCCCCTCATCTGTTCAAACATTTCTCCTTGTTGATTAAGTAAAAGATTTTGATCTACACTGATATTTGTTTGGTTGCTTAGAGCTGCCAAGAGCAAACCCAAGTTCACGTGTTGTTGCTCTTGCGACGCCATGATGTTTTGAAAAAGTTTCTGCACTTCGGTTTGTGTTTACAGCTTTCTTGCATTCTGATTGGCCAAATTTTCACGAGAGCATTTTTATGATAAAAAAAAGTAGGAACGCTTTCTACTTTTTTTCACGAGCGATCGCATGCAGCAGAATGAAGCAATCGCTTGTTTTGACATACACTGCGCATGCTCAAGCGGATTTTCTATCTCAAAAATGCGCGCGCGCGTGGAAATGATTTGAATGGAAATCCGCCTTTAGGTTCTGTTATTCAGCTGTGGTAGTTGTGAGTATGTATATTTTTGATGGTTTTATTTATTAATTTTCTCTATATTGCTTTGTTAATAGCTGCGACATGGTTTGGAACAAGTATCTAAACGTACTTCCTTATGGACTGTTGACGAAATTGTAATTCTCCGCACACAAGGTCCAGAACTTATTAAAGGTGGATCACTAAGCGAGAAACGAGTTCGAGGTGTATTGAAAGGCAACTTAAGGAAATGCAACATAGCTCAGCTTCGTACCCAAATTAATCATGAGCGTAACACGGAATCTGCTTATAAAATACGTTAAGGATTGAGTTTATGTCGTTCCTGGCATTTTAACGACAGTTACGTTTCCTTTCTTCATTAAGTGGAACGTGACACGTCGTTCCTGGTTTCATAACGACCGTCAGTTATTGTTCCTTTATGACCGTCACTTATCGTTCCTTTATTATGCGAACCGTTGCACGGAGTTGCTGGTATTTTTAACGATAGTGACGGATCATTCCTTTATTAAGTGAAACTTGACACTTCGTTCCGGGCATTTTAACGACAGTATCGTATCGTTCCTTTATTAAGTAAACTGTGACACATTCCTAGTGTTCTTACCTAGTGTTCTGTCATTTATCGTTCCCTTATGTGGACTGTCACTGTCCTGGCATTTTAAGGACAGTAACACACCGTTCCTTTGTTCAGTGAAACACCCTCGTATTCTAACGACAGCCAATTATCTTCCTTTGTTAAGTGCAACATCGCATGTTGTTTTGGGCATTCTAATCGTATCGTTAAGGCACTTCTTATGCACTTGGTTGTCACCTTTCACTTAATAAAGAACGGCATGTGACTTTTCATGGTGGCAATCAGTCTTATTTCAAGTAATGTACATGTAAGTCGTTTTATTCTGTTCAACAAATACCATGAATCATCCCTTAATGTCGACAGGATTACAGTCATTGCGTGTCGTTTCTTAATGTCGTTAATGAGCTTAATTGTAAACCCTGTTCATCGCAACATAGCTGTTCTGTTTTTGAAATTTCCTTTTTCGCTTCAATCTATTTCTCAATCCACTTAAATGTTATAACAGACTAAAGGCTAAGCATCATCTTCTATCTTCTTTTTCAGTTCTATTTCTAAAGTCTGTACGTTAGAGTAATGGTGAAGTTGTACTCATTCTTTATTTATTCTTTAACTATTTTTGAAGGAAGAGGTTTATTTGAATTAAAAGCACATGTTGTTTTTCCTGTACACTTATTCTCTGATTACATTTTCCAACTCACATAATGAGCTGTTTCTGAAACTGAAGTAAAAATAGTTTTGATTACTTTATGTGATTATGTCTTCCCTTTCCGACTAAAGACGAGCAAGTTGCATTTCATAACTGATGTCGAAGCCGGTTTAGGGAAACGAACCAATAGAGACATTTTTAAATGGGAGATCTTAGGGATGGTTTATGGAAGAATCAACACGCCTGAACGGCACAGTTGAGATCCTGGTTCCATCTAAACTCGGCTAAGCGTGAATTATTTATTTATCAACTAAGATTTTATTGGCATCAAAGAAAGGAATTCAGAGTGTGTTAAGCTAACAAGATGCCATCATAACGTTTTGGTTGAAAGTCTCTCTTTTTTTGGTTGAAAAAAGAGAGGCATAATATAACCATACCTCGCTTAACCCAGACAGAAATAACAAGGTTTTCACCTCAAACTATTGGTGATCACATTTTGTTATATTTAACCAACAGGCAGTTCCGTAAAAACGTCCCGTCTAAGTATTTTGGAATAAGGCTATTTCCGCAGTGTCGAACACGATAATCAAGTATCCAATTATGATGTGCGGTTTATAACGGTTTTGATGAAACGTTTTTCATACATTAGGATGAGTTATAAGATTTCTTAAGATTTGTTTTTTAATTTTTTTTGCCGCTGCCACTAGTTTGTCTCTTCTAATACAATATATAAAATGACCCGAATCATTCTTCAACGTAAATTTTTCGTCATCTCTATTTGTTAGGTGAAATTTCATTGAAACTGTCCGCGGTGGTGTTTCATTATGCATGCGAATTCTGAATTCTTATTGGTTGATTCATACATGAGCGGGAAATTTACAACTTTTTTCGTCCGCTGATGTTATCACAATTGAGAATTATATTGTCCGCGCGGACCAAATTTTTCAATGGAAATTGGTCTTAAGGGTTACGAAAGTATGATGCGTATTAAAATAAAGATGACGGTTATTAACGATAATTAGCGATCACGAGCGCTTATTGGGAAAGTTCATTTATGAAGTCAATTTTTTGTTCAAGTATGTATTAGTTTACAATAAAACCTATGCACAAAAATAATATCCTTGACGGACATTGAAGAAAACATTGTAACATACCGTGGCTGATTTGGTCGAACTGATACTTATTACTGGCAGTCACAACTAATAATTCGCGGCCGCCATTTATATCTCGCGGCCTCTATTAATATGGCCAGTTTTAAAGTGGCGTTGTTTCTGGTGGTTGTCAGATTAAATATTTAATCTGGTCCATAGAATTGATGATTTTAAAGCTAATGGTCCTCACATTTACAGTTATTTGGCTGATAAAAATCATAACCACCACTATTTTAATCACTTAAGCTTTTACTTCACGTATGGTTTTTTTTGCCATGTTCGCTATTCAAGTACTGTTGATAGGTTCAATAATAAGTGAACACCATGGAAGGAGAATTACTTAATGACTTAAATCATTACAAGTCGGAAAGGAAGAGGAACATTTCAGATACGCTGTTAAAAGAAGTAATTGAAAATGAGCTTAAAAATTTCCTTCTACTTTTGAAAAGTAGGTTATTGTCCAATGACCAAGAATATTTGCTTAAAATACAACGTTTTCGTTTACAATTTTTATTTTACAGACCGGGATAGTTTAAATGAGGACTGCATTTTTGATATAGGCGGAAGATAATGGCGGCCGCGAGTTATAAGTAGTGACGGCGACTTTTGCCGTCAATATTACCACCAGTATTGCAGCCAGTAATGAACTTGATTTCAATATATAATTAGAGTTTATCATGTCATAGACCGGTTGTTTTTGTTTGCGACGTTTCGACAGTTACTACTGTCATCATCGGGCGTTTGTAAATGAATGATGTAAAGTTTATATATGTTTTCAGTAGGATCGAAATTAGGATCGAAATTATTTCGGACCTGGAAGGAAGCAATGTCAATATTTCGGACCTGGAAGGAAGCAATGTCAATAATTTGTTTTGCGTAGAGCTGGAAACCATATCGCAGGAACATTATACGATGTACTATTAATACTGGAATTGTTTTTGACACTGTATATAGTCTCTTTGACTTTTCGAGCAGTCCATCCTTTTTCTTTGTCAAGGATCTTTCTATTCTCCCAATCAAACTTGTGGTCATTAGTCCAACAGTGGTCAGCAATTTCGTTTTTGGTTACATCGCCATTCCGTACGGCTCGCATATGTTCTTTGATGCGTTGCTCAAATGTTCTTTTTGTTTCTCCTATATAAACTGATTCACAATCACTACATGGAATTTGGTATATCACGTTATTTGTGTCGTTCATTGAGATCTTGTCTTTCGGATGAGATAATATGTTACGAAGAGTTTCCGTTGATCGAAATCTGCATTTGATGTTGTGTGTACGGAATATTCTTTGTAAAGCATTACTGATACCAGATACAAAAGGAATACTAATAGTGGTTACCGGTTCTTGTTCTGTTGATTCTTCGGTGTTTGAAGTTCGAGTATTGTTTATTCTATTTTCAACTCTTCTAACAATCGTCCTGTCATATCCATTTGCTTGGAGAACCGATTTGATATGTTTCATTTCTTCAACACGATCACGAACTTGATTTCAGTTCGACCAAATCAGCCACGACAGTAGTGATTAGTAGTATTTACCCTGCCTCATTTCTATGTGTTATGTTGTTTTACAGTAATTATTTAATTATATATTTCGCTTCACTGCTTTGCTGTGGGACAATTCGTAAATTTTTATCAAACTTTATGAAGCTTGTTAAGCTATATATTTCTAAGTGATATGCAGACACTGTTGAATGTTTAATCTTGTACCATATCCGCTATATAGAGGTCTGGACTCTAATTCACCCGGTTCCGCTATATAACATGTCCGCTATGCACAGGTTTGATTGAATTGTGAATTTTCAAATTCTTAATGGTGCTACTGAAATAAATTTTCACTGATTATAATTTGGACTGATTTTGGTGATTTGGTGATTTTAAGTGAGAAAAATATCAGGGCGTGAGTATTTGATGAGAATTTTCATTGCTGATACCCAGGGTTGAGAGCCATACCGTTTCAAAATAGATAGTAATCAATGCCAGAAAAGGCGTGACTTTAGCTGATGCTAATTCCATTATCAATCAAAACGAACCTTTTGACATGGAGTATGCTGAGGACAGCTCAAATGATCCATGACTAAAGATCATATAATTGTAACTGTTTCTCGTTAAACTTTCAAACTCGACATATTGAATTCTCTTACTTTTATTAGTTCATGCCAATTGCATTAAGTAATCATTCTGCAGTACAGGGATTTGAAACACCACACCAATGCATTGCACCGCCTTAACAAGTGTAATGGATACATCCGCAATGAACTGGAGTAGTCCTTTGACGAAGTTCTTTAAACTTTCGTTCAGACACCGTTTTATGGTCTAGTTTTCTATACTAAAATTGCTTTTTATTACTCTACCTGCAATTGGAATGGTCGCTAAGTAATAAAATAATAAAACCAATAAAACAATGAAATACATAAAAACGCGTCATTCACTTGTCCGTTACAGTACCTTGTCTCTGGTGTCAACGATTTGCAGTTAAGCAAATGCATAGTAAAATAATTTCCGCAATATAAGAGGTTTTATCCTGACAACCACGTCAAAATAGACATCTTCCTAAACGAAACCTTGTTTTCAATGCAATCAATTATTACATGACAAAAGAACATCATAATAAGATTTTTCCCTGAGGTATCGATTTTTTTGGTAAATGAACCAAACGTCATTTTAAATACGATGCCTACGCTGCTCCATTAGTTGTTTATAAGCAGTTTCTAACGATATAATCATGAGATCGGGAAAGGTCTATACAGTATGACCATTATCATGATTTTAATACATTGAAACAGATGCCCTCTTTTACGTATTTTAAACACAGATTACAACACTTTGATGGACCGTGAATAATCATTAGTAAGAAAAAAAAGATTCCAGGCCATTTTAAAGCCTGCTTTATGACAATAATTGATGGAAATAAAATGATAAAAAGAAAAGAAAAGAAAAGAAATTTTGACATCCACCAGTAAATTGAATGTTATCTATACCGGCGTTTACACGTTAGTTAGACATAGAAACATTTGCCCGTTGTCAAGGTAGGGTAGGGTAGAGCAGGGTAGAGGGTAAACCCCAGGTGGGAATCCTGGCACACCCACTCTCCCTCAAGCCGGAAGCTCAACGATTAAACATTGCCAGCTACCTTAAAAGGAGATTTCTTGTTAATTTAATCTTCTCCTAACTTCATTAACTTTATGGCAATATGTTTTAGTGGGAGCCAGTTTTATCTTATTCTTACGATTAGAATCTGATAGTAGCGCGGTTCTCTATGATCTACGGAAATAGACGCCGAATTAACAGAATTCGAATTGGTAATATATGACCAACATACCGCATCAGAAGTGAAAGTGTCGACCTGAAGGAAACAAATGTTTTGTGCTATTGCGTGCGTGTTGTGGTCAAGGGACTGAAAAAATACAAATAAAATATGAACAAAATTTTACAAATTAATGCTTGTTTCATAAAGGCGGATTTCCATTAGGTTCATTTCTTCGCGTGAAGCGACGTTTCCCTGCATTTTGATTGGCTTGCGTCAAAATTCTTTTTTCTTGCACTTGCACTGCTCAAAACAAACAATAGAAAGGAATGACCTTTTCGCTTCACGCGAAATAATTCTTAATGGAAAGGTCGGAACTTAAAGCAATCCTCCTTTGGACAGGAACATTCTTAATACACCTTCCCGAATTTCTGTTTTAACACCGTGTTTTTGTCTAGTAATTACATCCGGGCTCGCTTTAGATATTTAAATTGCCTCTCATCATTCTACTGGGAGTTTTAGTAATAGAGATAATTACTAAGTAATAAAGTTAAAACATTATTGAAGAAATAAATTTCATAAAAATGAGGTTGGATGTAGTAACATTAATAAAAATGCATACAGGAAGCTGAGTGAGGTTTTAGTATATTTGATAATTTCAGCCAAAAAACAGAACTATTCATTGATGTTTCTCACCAAAATATTTTGATTTAGAATTGACGTTTCGGGGAGGAGGAACACAAGCTGGTTTTAATACGGGGCGCTCTAGCTCTCCCGTAATTAATTACTCGTATGTTCTTAAAGTAAGTATAGCTATCTTTAAATCAAGAACCTATAATCAACGCCATATGCCATAAAGGAATGATTCACGCAGTTCCCGTTATTACGTGTATCGACCGGCTGATGAAATTGGTATACATTCTGGTCAATTATGTCACTCTGGTCAGCTTTCTGCACGATATAATATCGCATATATGCAAACGCTCTCGTATGGTACCAGTTTGTTTGTATCTCATTCCTCCCTTTCATTAGTGCAATTGTAGATGCAGCACTAAATGTAGATTGGTTGTGGGGAATGTGATAATATAAAACAGTAAAAAAGTAAACAATAATTAACAACACATGCTGTTCAATCTATCAAAAGGTTAGAGATATTGAAGGGTGTGTTTTCTTCGACTGTGGCTGTGGTGCTCCGTTCGCATCTTTCGTGTTTTACAATATTTTGTCGTCAATCTTTCAGCAGGTTCCTTTGTATTAATGCACCTAAAAATAGATCCCTTTCATTAAACCCTTTCATTAAACCCTAAAAATGTCGTTCCTATAGCGGATATATTCTGTATTTTTCTAATAAAATAAACATTTACTTTCTTTGTGAAGCCATGTTGATCCACACAGTTCGTCAATCCTTTGCCAATATACCCCAACGCACCTCCACAATAGGCACAATTTCGAATTTGTAATGTGGATACATAATCTGCATATTCCGTACAAGTAGCGCATGTTTATCACTTTTTTCCTTTGTTTTCTGTCCGAAGTTTATATCGTTAGGGCGACTAAACTCAATCACTGTGGACGTTTTACTTTCGTTACCCTACTCAATATCATATTCGATATCTGTAAAAACTGGCTGAATATTTTTTTTTTCACTGCGGGATGAAACCGCCTTTAGTCAGTGGATATCTACCTATAGACAGGAAATTTGTAGATTTAAAATCACTGATGGCCATCTCGTGATTTTGTGCCAATGTCATGTGACCGATGACGTCATGGTTTGGCGGTCAGAAAAGAAGATTTTTGATTTTTTTTTACTTTGAATACACCAATCGAAAGCTTATAAAAAATGAAACATAAAGTTGATAAACACTAGGGTTATCTTACGTCGTAAGAAAATGCTAAATGCTGACGTCACCGTATTATACTCTCCCTAAATCATATTTCAGAGATTTCTTCGAATATTTTAGTTTATATTTAAATACATTCGATCTCGTTTTCTTAATAAAATATGAAGCTTCTGGTGATTTTATTCATAATCAAACTTATTGCCCGAACCAAATTATTTGTTATAATGTATTTAGGTTTTTTTCCTGAAAAATGAAAGTTATATTAAGTTTGATTGATTTTTAAAACGAACACCCCAAAAAGGGAATGGATTTCCCCATATTATTTTATACATCTGTTTCGTAGCCACAAACATTTTTAACTATCATTTCCCGATAACTAGCCCGCTAATATTTCGTCTACACCCTTTTTTATATAAGCACAAATCTGTGAAAAATGGAAACAGGTAATAAATTATGGTGGATTTATATTTTTGATATTTTAGTTGAAACTTGATATTCTATACCTTTACTATTTCACGCCCTTCCATTCATCGTATCGAACAATGTCTAAATGGTGAGGTCTTAAGAAGAAGTTTTTTGGGCATATTAAGAGAAATCTTATCTTTAGTATCGCAGTTTGATTACATTATCCAAACTTATAGGAAGCTTTATGCTTGGAGGTAGGTAGATACACGATACAAGTATCCTTTGAGATTTAGAAATGATCTCTAGTCCAGTTATCCCTAAGTCCTTGTTGTTTGCAAGGGTGGTGTTTTCAAATGCGTTCAGTGTATCTTTCTAATAGATCATCGTATCGAACAATGTCTAAATGTTAGTCATTAATAAATAAATAAAAAAATATTACAAAACAAATGCAAAACAAAGTTGTCCAATTTCGCTTTAATTTTTACGATGAACACCATGGACACTAGTCAGAATCATCACTGTCACTATCATCTTCTCTTCAATTCTCATAAAATTACTTTGAGCTGTTCATTCTTCAGCGTTTACGTCCTCCCTGTCTTTTGTTGAAATAGGTAGTTGGGGTCCTACAAAAATCGTCGAAATATGCAGTCAAATACTGAAATATTGGAACTATTTAAAAGAGCAAAACACTTCAATGTGTTTTAGACGTTTAAAATAATATCTCGTTTTAGATGTATATTTGTTAGATGAAACAAGTCGTTTCAGAAGTAAAGCATTCTGTTTATTCTCGTGTCAGATTTGTAGTAAACATCCATTATTTGTCGTATAAGATTTTACACGACATAAGAAATCGCCGTATTGTAACTCGAGAACACTTCGGAAGATTACCCGATTAACATGTTTAGAGGCCGCAACCTTGTTACCAAACTGTTTAAATTTTATGTCCATTATTACACTAAAATATATTTTCGTTTTGCATTAACATGGTACCGCTATCCACTGAGCTGATCGCATTTTGTTTTTTATTTCTTGCTGAATCTATCCGAAGATTTTGCCGGAATTGCTAAAAAGTGTCCAAAAATATTTCCGCCGAAATGTTATCCGGCGAAATTTGGGTATTAATGTCAACTTCTTAAACGAGTTAAAATCTAAGTCGATTAATAACATCGCAGGACAACATCTAAAACGACTTGAGAGATTTTGGCGCGGAACTAATACATTTCTTCATATTTGATGCACTCAAATGAATCAATTTCCAAAAGTTAAAATTCGAATACCGTGAAATTCCGGATATCAACCCCCTGTTTATAGCCATCATGTGTAAAAGTCCCAAAATTTCAAAGAAAAATATCCCCGGTTATATGCCTCTCCCGTCTGTAACTGCACCTGAAAATTTGACTTAAGTAATTTCCAAATTGCGTTGTTATTTGTCAAAATACGTGTAGCATTTGAACTAAACAACATAGCAAATATGGCCCAGACTTTTATTCTTTCAATGATGGATGTCTGGAATTTATATTTGTCCAGGTCTTATATACGATACAGTCTACCTTTTTACAGTTTTCTTGCACACGAGCTTTGTTTCGACATATATCAATGCGATAAAAGGAAAGAGCGTGGAAAATTGAGTTCATTAAAGGTATAGAACATTAACTAGATTATCTCAAGAAATCGTCGAAATATGATTTATAGACAGTACATAATAAGCTGACGTCAGCATCCATAACTTCTTTCCAATGCAAGTAAACCCTAAAGTATTTACCAACTTTTTGTTCCAAGCTTTCGATTGGTGCATTCAAAGTAAAAAAATTAACTTTGATTTTTTTCTGACAGACAAACCATCGAAAATCAAAGGTTAGGTTATTTCCCCGATTTTTCCCAAAAATTCCCTGTCTACTCTAACTACCTAGTAGGAAATTTGAGTTGGGTCGTTTTACTTGACCCGCGTTTACATGGAAATAAAGAGATGCCAGCCAACAGCCAAGTTACACTAATTTACCAATCTCAAACCCAGGGTCGAAAAGGCAAGAGGCAAGAGACCCTGAGTTTGAGATTGGCTGATTTTCAACCCGGGTTGGCAGCAAAAAGATCTATCATCAATATTTTACTTCAATGCGCATGCGTTTACTCACTAGAACTAGGCTGTTTTGCGATTTCATGGAAGATGTTGACTCAGCGGACCTAAGTTGAAAAGTTGAGCCAGGTTGTGAAAATAATCACGATTCAATTTTAATAGGCTTTTCTACTAAATGCCGATTTAACTGTAACTCAGCTCTCTAACCCAACACAGTTCATCTTATCAACCCCTTACTGTTAATTTTTTCTTTGATCTTTTAAATAGAGAAAATTTGCTCACTTTTTGATCACAACAGAGATTCTCGACCAGGGAGTTTTAATTATTAAAACAAATTTCATAACACACAGCCGCCACTTAAAACATGCAGCCTTTGGTAATAACAACCTGCCGGTAGTTACGACTTTGGTGATTTCCTAAAAAAAGCTATGGGATGATTTGGTCTGGAAAATCACTATTGCTTTGTGGATCGAGAACAACGTAAATGAAAACAAAATATAGCTCGTTTTCAATGGCACTACTCAGCGTCTGATAATTCACATCTCTTTTTCTGCAAATTCCTTTCTCTTTTATACTCGTTTTATATTTTAGGCCGCTCACTCAATAATTATGCTGGTAGCAAATTATATTACAAGAATACCGAAAAAAGGATACCGAAACAAAACAACGAATTACAAGCCCCCTTGAAGCCATGTTCAAACTTTTTTCGCTCTGGTGGTGTTAACAAGTCAATTTCAATGCTCAGCGTTTATCATACTGGGTAAACTATTGGGTCGTTACAGAATCGGTCCAGGTTCGATTCCAGTGGGGGTCATAATGTCAAAGACCACAGAACTTCCTACCGCTACACCAATTCAGCCTTCCATCCTACGGACTTCAGTGAATGAGTACCGTAAAGCTGGAACAAGTATTGCGTCCGTCGGTGTTCCAGTACTGTTTAGTGTAACTGTCCGCTGAAAAGTCTAATCCGGGGTGAAAAGATGTTCCATGTGTCATTATAATACGGAACGGTTCAGTAGCTGGTTGGTTCAGTAGTTAGTTGGTGTTTATCATTCACCATATAATATTTAATATATATTATATTTTATATATAATAATATTTCTTTCCGCATACGTAAAAATATCTTGTCAGTAATTATAAAATTGTGAGAATTAATGACGCAACAAATATGGCAAATAACAATTGAATCAGTAACTATTATTACCTTATAAAATCTAGAGTGTAAATTAATAATTTTCGCCGGAAAAGAGTTTTAGTAGTTCTGAAATAACGATAAAAACGTTTACCGAAATAATTAACTGCGATAAACAGCTAATTTCGCTGCTGTTGTTACCGTATACATACTGATGCCAGGCTATCCGAAGCAGAATTATAAGCATATTATAATAACAATTTCATAAATCTGGCTTGGACGGTTACGTTCAGGGAAAAAAATCCAATTAACTAAATTTTTCCCTGATTTATTTTTACCCGAAAATGCTAGTTAGGGAAAAGTGGCTAATATATTTACGGTGACCAAATTTTTCCCCAACTTCCTCCTGATTTTTTCTCCGACAAGTACTTTACCTTATTGCTTGAAATATAGTAAAGTTGTGTCAAAAGCCAGTTTAATGTAATTTTTGATGGGAAAAAGTGTCCATATATAAGCATGTCAACATTTTTACCCAAAATCAAAAGAGAGATGCTTATACAACATTCTTTATAAACTTATCATGTACTGACAATATCCCCTTATAAAGTCAACCCTGTTCTGTGTTTCCACTTCATGTTGTGTTCGTATTTCTCATATTATACAACTGGGTTCGACGTGTTTTCAAAGTTTTTATTTTGTTTGACATTATGCAAGATTATCATGTGTTTATATTTGTGCGCACTTAAACTTGTAAAGATATTGTGAAAAAGAAAGATTTTACACACATGTGCATTTGCTTTATTTTTGCAAAGCACGTAATAGGAAGAAAAAATATACAATAAAGATATCTGTTGTTGTTATGCAGATTTTAGTAAAAATCAAATCTTTTATGCTTTTTTGTAATCTCTACCAATTATATTTTAAATGTTAAAACACTCGTATCTCGAGAAAAATTTTTTCGTTATTTTCTATATTAAATTGACTCCTGTCTCAGAAATATTTGTCTTGTTGCCACGGTAACAACTTTACCAAGTACCGGCATATCTCAGCTCTAAATCGGTATCACATATTTTTTTAAATCGTTTTGTTCAGAAATTAACCTCCGTGAAGTTTAAAAAAATGTTAAAGAAAGTTTATACCACTAAACTTCCTAATGCGGAGGTTTGAAACAAGTAAATAAAAAACTGTGATACCGATTGTTAGATTAATATGTACTGAATACGATGGCGTGTTTTGCAATTTTATTGGATCTGTCTTAGGCGTTTGACTGTATTTCACACGAATTACTAAGAGAACAATGTACTCGCATAAATAATTTATATAATTTATTAGATTTAATTATATCTGGCGTTAATCAAGGGTCCATATTAGGGCCTATTTTGTTTAATATTTTTATTAACGATTTATTTTATTTTATAAAAAATATATAATTATGTTGATGATAATACGATTTCAAGTTTTTCAAATTCCCCTTCGGATTTGATAAAAACTTAGAGATGGAAACAAATATTGCTATTTCATGGTTAACAAATAATCACTGTTAGCTAACCCTGATAAATTTCATACCTAATTATATCCAAAGATAAATCTGATAATTCCGGCTGAGTCAAAAGTAAAGTTATTGGGGATTACGATTGATGATAAGCTAAATTTTGACAATCACTTTGCAAATATATGTAAAGTTGCATCTGTACAGTTAAATGCTTTGAGAAGGTGAAAAAAATTTCAACTTCAAAGTCTTAAGCAAAGATCGAAAATATCCATTAAAGAGCCGTACGTTTCCTCCTTCATAATTACGACAGCATATACGAAGATCTGCTTAACAAGGCAAATATTTTTTTTCCCACCTGGTATATAATAAGAAAAACAAACTTGCATTAAATATGAAATAATATGAGCAAGTTCTTAAGGTGTCCTTAATATTTGGACAATCAAATCTCAGCTTATGCGTTATTTTTCATTTTATTTGGAAGATAATTTCGTAAACATCGCTGTAACGTTATTTATGTAAAAATATTTCGTCGGATTACCTCTCTCCAAGATTGCGGTGGCACCATAAATGCTATGATATCTGCCGTTAAAAATTTAAAACAGAAACGTACTTTGTGTTGACCGTCATGGCCACTCGTTTAAGAAGAAAATGAAAAGTTTAAGAAAAAGAAAAAATAATTCTTTACTTGAGAATTGCAATAGTTGGATACATGGATGTCTGGTTCACACTCAGTTTTTAATAAAAACAACAATTCCTTTTACTGTTCTTTTAATCTCTATAAATAATATAACATTGAGTTTTGGAATATTTATACACTACACGATCTATAACAAAAATATATTAAATAAAAATGCACGAAAACCCGATAAAATGTATAAAAAGGAAAAACGGTTTACAACATTTACACTGTGCAACTAGGATTGTTACTTTCCTCAAAATATAAATCACTTGGGAGAAAAAGAAGTTCACAAAAAATAAAGAAGAAAAACGTAAGAAAAACTATTACCCTAACATTTTCAAAAGAACAGATTGACCCACGCAAAAAAATAGGACTCACGAAATAACATTTGTGGCCCACGGAAAAATAAGTTTAACCCGCGGTCACTATGTAAGTGAACGTAAGAGTCAAGCTTTACCTCATTCTTTCAGACGATTTTAAGAAACTTTTTAATATACAAGAAGAACGGGTATGATTTGTACAATTACTTATAAAGAGCATCATTGATCTTTAAGGAATCATTAAACCTATCAAACTCTGTTCGTTTAAAGTTCAGTGAGCTGTATTTTCACGGGGCCTCAAACAAAAGCTTGAACTTATGAAACAGGTTTCCCAAAATGTATAAAGCTACGATAAGGTAACGTCTGGAAGGCACTATCTTTAAGCTGGTTGTACACGGTCACAAGGGCGTATCATTCTTAATACTGTTTTTCTAATTTTTGTATGATTAAAAAAATATAACAGTGGATTAATGGATGAGTTACACTGAAACATCATCTGACCACAAGCTTTAAATGTGTGTTGGTGGTAAATAAACCATTGCATCCGTTCCGGGAAGTAAAATGCCATTCCAATTAGGAATCTATTAACAAATATACCAATAGTAGATGCAACCAAGATAATCGATAGTATTAGCAATAATTTTAATGCTCTTTTGTTTTTCAAATAAAGTTTGCTGTTCATATTTGGTAATTGATTCTTCAGAATTCTACTGAGTTTCAAATAACTTATCACAAATGTAGAATACCCAAGTACATAAAAGGCCAAAATTAACCATGTTAATGCTTTTTGTCCGAAAAATCTAACCAACAACAAAACTAGTGGAGAAACCCATGGTACCACATGCAACAAATATTTTCGATACTTCATGAACCTTTGATAATCAAGTCCTTTTGTGATGTGAAAGTAACGATTAATGGCGATCATGACTATAACTAAACCTGATATTGAAATGAGAACAAGAAAATAGCCGAAGTGTTTTGTTAAGCAGTTTTGATGATTGAATGCTTGATATGCATTGGCAGGAGAAAGGAACATTCCAACCATGAGATCTCCAATTGCCAACGACAGAAAATGTAAATCAGACGAATTTCGAAGTGATAGATTTATTACAAATGATAACAAAACAATGAAATTCTCGATAGTTGCGAATACTCCATTGATTCCATAGATCACAGTGAAGTACATTCGCTGATCATCAGGAAGCCATGTTACGGCTAATGTACAACTGGACGAATTAAGATTTTTGCCTGAATCTAACAACATCTTTACGAAATAGCAACACGAAAATGCGTGTTGAAAATCATCGAGAGAAATTTGATTATATAGGAAAACAAGAAAATCGGGCGGTTATGAGTCTGGTGAACTGCATTGTTTCATTCTCGCAAAAACGAACAAATGTGCATTTATTGTGGAATTCTCTAAAATAAATCAAATGAAAAACACTAATAAATTACAAAGGAAGGCTTATTAAGGGCAAACATTGCCTGGCGTTGAATATTACCGATTTTATTTCTCTTCTAAAGAACAGAAAATTCCTGATCGAATTTTGCAAAATCGATATATACTCGCATTGATGTATCAACGTGGCTGCTAAATGGCGTGCCCACGTGCCCTACATGTACGATTTTAGTCGATATGAAAAATACAGCTTGATGATCATTTATGTCAGTAGTTATTAATATAAAACTAGAAGCCGGGGGCTTGAAGGTCAGCGCGTTTAGACCTGTCAAGTTTAAACAAGACAATTTTCTTATAACTTTTGGGACACTGGGTTCTAGGTTGCTATAAACTCATCGGTACGGACCAAGTTGATTCGCGTTCAGCTAATATATGTTTTAACGTAATCTTCCGCATGTTTAAACGAATTGAATTTCATCGACACAGACACACCATTATGATCTGGTAAACCTGTATTTGAATCGCGAGCGTGTGAGTCAAAAATGTAAGTAACTCCGTTAACTGAAAATGTTGATGTAGAGAAGCCACTTGCGATAAATATTGTTCTTTTAACGTTTTCATAGTGAAGACAATGGAGGAAGTTCTCGGTATTAGAATTTAATATTCCTGTTATCTCCCTATACCTAGTTAGTGTCAGGCCTTCACCCTTTAATCTTACTCGGTCCGGAAGGTCATCAAAAGACAAGTACCTTGAAAAGCCCAACGTTTCGTATAGTCCATTTCCCAGTGTTAATATGCAGTCTAAATCCCATTGCGACCAAAAACGCAAATTCTTTATAACTGAATAGCAAATGGACCATAATGCATTGCATGCGCACCGTTTCCCAGCAGATTCATCCAAACGAATATTGACTTGACTAAATGATCCGCAAACTATTTTTGCAGGAAGAAAAGGGCCAGGATTCAATTCAATATCGCCGGCCATAATCAAAATAATACTGACACAATGAAGTAAAGTATGAAACATTGGAATACCACAAGCCATCCTCGAATTCCCTGCATAATTACTAAAAAACTTTGTATTAGAAACCTGGCAGATTTTAGTAGCATAATAACTACCAATTGCTACGCGATATGCTTCAATGGAGATCATTGCTAGGAGGGAGGAAATAATAAGGAGACAATAAAAACAACTGACCGTTTATCGTTTATTAATATCTTTGATCACACTATTTATTTAAGTTTCGAGCTTTGAGCTTTGAGTTAAGAGTTTTTAGCTACGCGTTACGAGTTTGAGCTAAGCTTTGGTGTTCACCTCAGTGAACATTAGTTTCCACCAAATAAGGTGGCCCTCCCTCAAAGGAGGTGGCGGTTCTTTGCCAGGTTCCTAAAAATAAATGCAATAATTAGGTAAAAACAGTGTTATTTCAACACATTGATGTCATCATAAATCTCACTAAAAACAATAAAAAATGCAAGCTGGTGAAGTACAATCAGAGCAAAATAACATGCAAATTTTAAGGTTGTTTTCCAAGATTTTTCGAAATTTATTTTTGCGATCAGTGTCTTTGATTGTGTTTATTCTGTGTTATTATTGGTCACGAGCGAGTTTAAGTCTTTTTTTGATATTGATAATATATCTCAAACTTTTCAAAAAGTTTTCGTTTTCGTGAAACACATTGACAATATTTTCTTTCGTTATGAAATGAAAATAACAAAAAGAGAACTGCTATGCTACGCATCTTTCACTTTTCTGTATGAAGGCCTACACAAACTTCACAAACTTCTTTTTGTGTACATGTGATTGATTGACGTACATTATTAAAGTTCAATATTGTACGTCTTCCACCTTGGTATACCATATTTAAACACATTAATTGCCGGTTGCCGAATTTGATTAAAAACTTTAATTTCACAATGTGTAACCAGGGTCCTAAAATTCGATCTACGTTTTGATTGAATTTGAATCCGAAAGAAATGTCTTCTAAAATTTACGTTCAGAATTTTTAAAGGTTTACAATCCTATTTATACTTTGCAGTTTGTTTGTTTCTTCTGTTTTAAATAACTCACCCGTGGAAGGTTTTTGAAAGTTTAAAAAGTAAAAAATGTATATTGTATTTGACATAATATAATAAATCTTTATTTTGTTGATATAATCTCACTTCCCATAAAATTTTATTTTCCTAAAATAAAAATGGTAACTCAGTTGTTTGACTTCGAAGATGAGAGCTATTGTTGTTTATTTCATTTGTATCGAAAATAGAAGCTATGTTTTTTTACTGAAAATTATGTAGTCTCACAGTTTTACCTGTACTTTGACGTACAGAGGGACTGGAAATTTTGTACGAGTGTTGCCTAAAACAGAATTGGCAAGCCCTATACGTTTTACCTGCTTAGAGTATATAAACACCAAATATATTTACATGTTTTCAAAATCAGTATTTTAAAATGAATCCATAAAGATTATTAGTTGATAACTGTCGTTGCTACATCTTATCAATTGGATGATGATAGATTTATAGATGGATTTTTAAAATTTTATATAGCTATACGATGAAATTTAAGATATTATATTTTTCTCCTGCTATAAAACTTATATTTTTCATCTTCTCTTTGATGTCACGATGGGTGTAACGATATAGCATATTCGGTTAATACTGTTAGTCAAAGAAAAACATCATAGGTTATTTTTTGTACTATTTTATTTTGGGCAAGTATGATTATATCTTATATGAATTTTCAAAAATATCATACGATGGAAGTTTAAAAATCAGAAAATTTCTGCTCTGATGTTCTCCAGTTCTGTTAAGTATTTGACAGTAAAAATAATTAAAAAATTTGATCAGTTTATCACTACAATATGAACAACTAATGTACTTGCCTGGCCAATTCTTTCTTGGATGCAATCGTTCTCGTCAGTCCCTTTATTACCAATATTCGTGACGTAAAAAATTATACCAAAAAAGAGACTGAAAAATATTTGAAGAAGTATACTTGTATAGAAGTATACTTGTATGGAAGTAAACTTGTCAGCTTTTATACCTTAATAACGATTAATGAATGTTGGATTTCACCAAACCAAACGACAACTGTTTACACGTGAAGAAACTGGAAGGTTGATCCCAAAATGCACTGCGTTTAAATATGGGGTGAAGGGGCGTGTTGGAAAGAATAAATGGTTCTAATACTAACACTAATCATATACTAACAAATTAGATATTAAATCTTTAATAGGCAGCAGAGAAGTTGATTTTTAATTATCGAGAAACGTGCTTAAAAGTTTTTTTTTTGAATTGGAAACATGAAAGTGTTGAGGGCGTATCACATGGGCGCAGAGAACTGCGGCATTACCGAATGACCGACAGACAGACACGGGTAAATAAAAGATCAGTTTCCTCGCGGCCCTGAACAATAAAACGGCGTATGCGCAACGGAAAAATCCTTGATAAGGCCTAAGTGGACTGACCTAATTGGATCAACTAGATGAGATAAACTAGTGAGCATTGAAAGCATTTTGCTGCTCTCAAACACAGGATTTCACGATTCTTATATCCTTCTCTTCTCTTTTTCAAAAATTCTATTTTCAAAATGCTTGGAGGAGAAGAAATGAAAATAAATTGAAGAATTTTTTTTATAAACTAAACAAACAAACAATTTTAAGAAATCAAATAGGAAAATGCTTCTTTCCTTTGTTATCACTGTTGATATTGTTGGCCCAAACATACACTTTCAATAGATTCTATATTAACAGTTCACTTTAAGGAAAATAGACGGGCGGAATATTTACTTTATCAGTACTGGCTGAACTTTATTTTATTTATTTATTTATTTATTTATTTATTTATTTATTTATTTATTTATTTATTTATTTATTTATTTATTTATTTATTTATTTATTTATTTATTTATTTATTTATTTATTTATTTATTTATTTATTTATTTATTTATTTATTAATTAAAAATATATTTATATAGGGTAGCTACCGTCAATTTTAAAATAAAACTGCTATCAATGGAGGCCCTTCGCTGATTTTGTCTGCCCCCCTCTAGTTGACACAGACGAGCAACTGTTATTATGAAGTTGGGATAAATAAATGGTCTACAAAATACTTACAAATAAAATCATATGCATGCGAGTTTTTCAACATTTGTGATACCAGGGTGAAATTCCCTTACTTAACACTACGAAAGATTGTAAATACAACAATTATCACTTGACATGTTACAAAATCCTTCCAGAGTTTTCAGATTACACACAAAGTTTAGCGAAAATGCGCCATTTTTAAAAGTTGATGTTCGAAGAAAACTGGGTTCCAGTGCAAACTAGCGAACAAAAGGGTAAACAATAACACACTTTGAATCACCAGAATATCTCCTTTTCTTATGATAAAATAAAACTTTAAAATGTACTAAAGAAAATTTTGCTTGTTTCTTCGTGAAATATATTTTTCCAACTAACAATTTTTTCTTATACCAAAAAATACACACTTGCATAAAACAATAGGAACTAACAAACCAATGAATGGCGAAACCATCATATAATGAGAATATTTCATTAAGCCAACAAAAATAAACACGTGAACTATGCGTGGTGTGTGAATGTGTGTTAAAAAGCACAACCTAGTACCTACGCTTTCCCATTGAACTTTTCAGGTTGAAACAAAAGGTAACAACTTATCTAATAACCTCAATTTACTTTCACCATAACTGCGTTGGCAGGAAATTAGTGTTATAATAGAACTTCTGTAATAACTCATGCAACTGTTTTTAATTATTAATGGGAGACAAAATATGAAAGCTAAATTTTCCAATTTTCATCTTTTAAGATCTCTTATGCAATTTGTTGGGAGAGTGAAAATGAGCCACTTTCTCAATTTTAGACCATTCAATGAAAATAGGAAACCAAAATTCGTTAATTTTTATGAAAATACTGGTCAGGGAAATTCAGAGGAGAAAATAAGAAAATTCCCCTTACCACTACGATTAAGTAAAACATGAATTCAGAGATAATGCAACCATTATGGATTTTGATGTTTTTGATAACATTTCTAGGGCATATTTCACTTGATTTTCTATTTTTACATAAAAGAAGTAAGGCCTGTCATTACTTGACTGTTGATTTTCTTCTTGTTGTTGTACCTATTTTTATTCTAGACTATTTAGGAGATCTTTCTTCATTTTGGTCGGGACTTTTTGGAAGAAAAACAAAACTTTTTAATCAATTTTCCTATATTATCAGGCAAAGCCGGATTTCAACTTTCCCGAGAAATTGTGTATTACTAAGCGGCCGTGTTACGATGGTGATGAGAATTAAAATACCCCGTTTCATTTTTCGTCCAGTCCCGACGAAAGGCTAGTGTTCCTCAAGACTTCTTGCTGTCATATAAGACAACCGCGTGGACATAAGTCTTCAAAATATTTGAAATTGCCACCTCCAAAGATATGCATGCTGGGTAATAATTTTTTATCACAGTTTGTTCATCAAATGAAAATAAAACATAAAGATAATATTCATGTCATATATCTTTCAGATTTGTAAGTGATGTAACCAACTTTCGCAATTTGGTCCAAATTGTGCCCAAATTTCCCCAAAAATAAAAACAATTGACAAATTTGAAACCAGCATTATTGAATTGTGCTGCATGGATGAAAACTGAGGCACTTCCGAAATCAGAATTGTAATATGAGAAGGAAGAGAATTTTTGCATGTGAAAATTGTGGTGTAAAGCGTCTTGATTCGATTTCGTATCCTTTAAAGGTGTGTTGCTGCATTGTTTATCATTTTCAATAAGAATTACTATCTTATTTCGCAGATTTAGCGAGACTTAATTTTCGCGAATTGACCGAAGTTAAAGATTTAGCGAGAATTTATTTTCACGAATGAGCAAAAACGAAATAAAAATTCAAGAATTTAATTTTCCGAATGATGGAATTTATTTTATATAAGTAAGAAAGTAAGTTAGTAAGTGAGTGAGTAAGTAAGTTTTTTTTGCTCTCATGTAAAAAATTGGAGCCCTAGTGTAAACATTTGTGCCCTCATGTAAACAAAAACGGAGATATGCCCTCATGTTAACTTTAATTTTTACATGAGGGCATTTGCGCCTTCATGTAAACTTGTGTTGTTCACATGAGAGTAAATGCGCCTTCATGTAAAAAACAAGAACTTACTTATCTTGCAATAACTTTTCAAAACAAACCGTGGTCAATGCCGTAAATGATAATGACAGCCTCACTGCGTTCACGTGTTTACCACGGTCACTGCTTTTTCAGTTGACACGATGAGTTGGAGAAAGGTCCTTGCTTGTGAAAATCAGAACAGAAAGGAGCCGCAGATAAACGATTTTTATTTTTTGATGAGCGTTACAAAATTCAATTTTGAGTGGAGTTTGTCTCTTCAAATCTGAAGAACCAAGATTACCAATTAGTTAATGTAACAAGATGCGATCATAAAATTTTCGGTGAAATCTTTCTTATTTCTGATGGTTTGGATTACGTCACGCCTCGTTCTTTCAAATAAAACAAGAGACTTTTTACGGAAACGTTTTATGATCGAGTCTTGTTACATTAACACACTCTTATAGTTTGCTGTTGTAAGCTTCCATTTTATTTACTTCGTTTAAAGAAAACAAAATTCAAATAAAAAAGTAATACAGTGGAATCTGTCTAAAGCGGACACGGTATAAAGCGGACATCTGTTTAAAGCGGACGCAATCTCGTGGAACGGAATGATTTACGGTCAAATTCTCATAAAAAAATCTCTATAAAGCGGACAGTTATAAAGCGGACAGTACTAAAGCGGACACTTTTTTTCTTCACCAAATGAAGGTTTCCCCTAAAAAATCTCGGCATAAAGCGGACACAAAGTAACACAATATATCTTTCATCAATTTGTACATTTTTCAACTTTTTTGTTTACAATTTCAAGTAGGATTATTGTAAAATACTTTTCATGTTAGATATTTGTTCTCTAGCTGCATTTAAAGTGCCTGTTTTTGTTCCGTTGTTGTTGTTGTTTTATAGCCTGAGAACGAAGTGAACCATACACGAGATAAAAATACAGCTTTTAATAACTTTGGACCATAAAAATCAGTTTTAGGAAAACTCTCTATAAAGCAGACATCTATCTGAAGCGGACACTTTCTTTCGCACCAATGGTGTCCGCTTTAGACAGATTCCACTGTAACAATTTTCTCTCGTGAACTTTTCCAACCTCCCAATACAGTTCCCGAATTCATGCTTATATGTTATATTCTGACTAAGTTTTCCATACTGTCATCGTTACGAAGAACTGATAACCTCTCTTAAATTAGGGTTACAATGTTATTCCCATACCTTTTCTTCTCGTATAACAAAACCGATTGAAGGCCAACGTCAGTTTAATGTCGTGATTATTCTCCTTGGAATACCCTAAAAACATAGTTTTTACAAATAATCTTTCCGGGGGCTTTATCGAGTATTTAAGGTATAAAGTTGTATTTTGCTTGTCCAACTGCTTCAACATGTCAGAACTGGGTAAAGATATTATCTAGTACTCAAGTTGCTTAACTCGTAGTCTTCTTCGACCATCACTCTCCTTGGTTGTCCTCACTTTAATACTTCAAATATATACTGAGTCGAAAATGAAAAAAAAAACATCGATGTCCTCCTCCACGTTGCTTGAGAATAAGTGCTCAGAAAAATAATGATAGTAGATTAAGTAGATCAATGATGGCGAACATGGAAAACGTGTCTACAAGAGGGGAAACACGCCAAAGAACAAATCCGAATGATACTTGTCTTACTGATGTCCTCGTAGAAAAAGACGAACTAAGTATTGATTTAGCAACGAATGAACATGTAACCGTGATTAATCACAAGGAAACGAAGGAGGAAAACTTTGTTGTTGACAACCAATTTTTTGAGAGCCGCTTGGAAATGTTTAAAATGGACATTTTATAGGATGTAAATAAATGTATGTTTAAGCAAAAGGATCCTATCGAATATTTGGAAGAATCGAATCGACTAACACGCGAGGAAACTTTGTTAGCGTCTTCAGAATCCTTTTGTAGTGAATTACGGAAATTACCTTCTCTTAAGTGCATTTGTCGTCTGTGTGCGAACTTCGTACCTAGTCTTGGTTTTTTGGGTCCATCACAGTTACAATTTTTTTATATATATATAATTTTATGTTTTTTAAAGTCGATGTTAATTAGCCCTTTGTGCTACCTACTTTCCTTTCTAATATCCAATTGTCAATTACTCAACGTTTGGAGATTGGGAAGGAAATGGTAATTAGAATTTTAACTATATAATTTTATTTTATAATTCAAACCCTTTTATTATAAATCGACTATAAATAAAGAATACATAACATAACAAGTGTTTAACACTGTTATGATGTAAACTTTGCGGAATGAAAATTCTGGACTAAATTATTTCAGATACTAGAGAGACGAGGGAAATAAAATTCACTACTATGTACTCTCATGTAAACAGATATTCGGCCAGTGGCTATATCTCCATAATCATTCACAATATTCATATAAAAATGATGTGAAAGTTTCGCTACTAACATAGTTATCTCCCGGCAACTGGAATACCGGTTAACTCGAACTTTTACTAAACTCTAGCTATTTTTTTCGGACCCTTGAATCTTACGTAATACTTCCGTAGGCTCAAAATTACCAAAAGAATACCTAAGAATCATTCTCAGGCTGGAGTAAAATGTATAGGAACAGTTCTTCTCGAAATTGTTTTTCTTACTTAAGTTTCATTTCAGGCATAAGTGTGCCCTCATGTAGACCGATTGTAAGTTTTTTCTGCACCCCCGAAACAGCATTGTCATACATTGTTGAATACCTATTAATGCATTTTAATTCCAAACAGGCTCAGCGAATGTAATGTAATTCTTTGTTAAAGGATTTTACTAGTTTTTGCCCATTATCATCAAAATGTAGAAAAAATTTGTACATGAGGGTACAATGCCTGTATCTCTGGTCCTGAAAATGCTGTGAAATTAATGGTCACGCCCTAAACTACCTGCATTCGACCCTTCAAGATGCCATCATTCGTTTTCCTTAATGGCCCCTTTCTGCTTAACTTACCCTTACGTAGCTAAAATTTTGGAATCTGGACATTTAGTTCAACTATTACACTACGACACAGAGTATCAGAGCTGAATGTCAAAAATGTAACTTAAAAAGAGTAAGTGAGTAAGTAAGTAAGTATCTTTATTTTGAGTTGGACACATTACAATAGTATTTAAAAAAAAACTAATTAAATCTAACTATATTAAACAAACTAAAAACATGCATATAAAACTGAAAATAATAGTTAAAGAACTAAAATAATAAAATAATCTTATTCCTTATCCACAGATCTTGCACTGACAATAGAGTCTCTGAGTTTTACCGATACCCAACTTGAATGACGAAAGGGTTTCAGCTTGTTTTAGCTCCGTTGGAAGATTGTTTCATGCAAGGACAGCCCTGAAAACTAAGGTGTCACGAGCGCATTCCCTTTTGTCTGGAAGTGCTAAAAGGTTCCTACGCCTCAGGACCATTGTGTTAAACTTTGGAGTGAATAGATCCCACATACATGATGGGTTTAACTCATGCAGGGATTTGTACACTTCTACAAGAAGTAGCCGTAAGTTTTTCACATGGATCGGGTTTTCGTGGTAGCCCTTCAGCATTTGTTCCTCGGGAGTCAAGAAATCACTGTGAACAACCCTCAAGGTCCTGACGAAGGTGTCTTCAACTTTAGAGGACGTTGGTTTGGAACAAAACATCTAGATAACAGACAGTAGCCAAAACAGGACAAAATATAGGCGTTAGCCAACAGAGAAGCTCTACAGTCATCAAGAAAAGATCTTATCCTCAATAGTGAATTGATTTTTGCTGTTAGCTCTAGAACAGAGTTTCTCAACATAGGCATTAAAGTTTACCTTGCTATCGAGAGCGACACCTAGGAGCTTCACAGAGGAAGAGCTAACCAGTGACAATTCCTCGACATCAAGCGTAATATTTTCCGGCAAGTTTCGTCCCAAAAATATAACCTGAAACTTAGCTGGATTAACCACCATTTCGTTCACCTTGAACCAGTTCATGACCTTTGGAAGATCTACTGACAACTTTTGCAAGACACCCTCTAAGGTATCTGCCGATGCATATAGCGAATTGTCGTCAGCAAAGTTACAGCTCTGGGAGGTAAGATTACAGAAAAACGGATCATTAATGAATATGTTGAAAAGCAGCTGGCCCAAAATAGATCCCTGAGGCACCCCAATGTTGATTTTACACCAGCTGCTAAACGCTGATCCCAACTTAACACGCATATTTCGGTCCCTTAAATAAGAGGCCAGCAAACGGGTGCTATGATTGCTCAGCCTATATGCATTGAGTTTTGCCAAAAGAAGGTCGTGTGGCAGACAGTCGAATGCCTTAGATAAATCCATTAGGACAGCATCAATGTTTCCTCTATTTGAAAGGGTTTTTTGCCAGTTGTGCAATAAATTCAAGAGGGCATATTGAGTTGAATAACCCTTGCGAAAACCTAAGATATTTTGAGAGCTTGCCCTAGACGAACTGTAAAAGTTGATTGCAAAGCAGTCTCTCAAAAATGATAGAAACAATTGGCAGTAAGCTAATCGGTTTGTAATTGGATTTATCAGTAGAGCTACCCTTCTTATGGGCAGGGACAATGTCAGCCATTTTGAGCAAGTTAGGATAGATGATGTAACACCCTCATTGAAGCAGTGTGTGATGAAAGGTGTAACAATATCCACAGTAGAGATCAAAAACTTTACTGGGATGTCTCCACTACCCTTCTTGGTGGGATCCAAATGCAAAATTATGTCTGCCACCTCACACTCATCCAAAGTATGGAGATTAAAAGTTTCGGAAATTCCCACGTTGTTCTGCATGGACAGGGTACTGGGGTGGTGTCCAAACTTATCTGTGATGACGATAACTTGGTCCTCGTCATCACTCGGAACAACGTTTGCGCTCCACCTATGGATTTCCAATGAGTCAGTTATTGATGCGAAGTGAGCATTAAAGACTAAAGCGATTTTGCTGTCATCAGACACTATTTTGCCGCTGTCAACTAAGACGACTTTACTTCACAACCATTCGATTTATCTGAAAAATAAGGCTTGCAAGATTCCTAGAATTTCTTGCTATGCTCGCTCGGGTTGTATTTATTGGAGAAAGCCTTCTTAGATTTTCTGTTCAAATTTACGACTAAATTTCTTTGCTACTTATAATTTACCACATCGATAGGCTGGTTAGTGCGATTGGCTATGTTTTTCAGCCTGCTCCGTTTCATAATTGCCTCCCTTAAGGCCTTATTTACATGTGGTTTTTCATTAGCGCGAAGAAATCTAGTTTGACTGGCGCCATTGAGTCCAGTGTGGAACAGAACACGTCGTTTAAGCTTTCAAACGAACTATCATAATTTGAATTTACTTAGCAGCTCAGCAAATCTATCATAATTAAAATTTCTATAACAGCGGTATTCGAATTTCCTAGGCCCTAATTTAGGCACATGGACTCTCAGCATGGAGTAGAGGAGTGAATGGAAGTCACTTATGGCATTTTCCAAGACACCAGAGCATTTAAGACTGTACTTTTTGTTGGGAAGTGACAAATCCATACAAGTACCATTTGTAGATTTCCAACAATTTTTCGTCTTTATGTGATTATAAAAGCCATGTCTGTCTAGGAACTCTTTAAGAACAGGTGTATCTGGCTCAGCATTAAAGTCAACCATCACAATGAAATTCGAATACTTACTGGAATAGAATCGTAGAAATCAAGAATCGTAGATAAACTATCGGTAAATGACTTTAAGGTCTGTTTAGGATTCGGAGGATCCGGCTACACACTATGCACCTTTTTCGTGGTGTGATCGATAGGGAAATTTATGTTATACAGTGAAGACCAGGCCATAGTTATTTCAATTCATTTTACTATTGAAAAAATCCAATAGAACTTGAACAAAAGAATGGGTTCCGGTGCAGGTTGGGCACATCCAATACATATCCATGGGCACAGCTTTTATTTGTTAAAATTGGAATATTCTTCGTTTGATAATGATACAGGAAAGTTATTGAAACCGTCTCCATTTTTGCTTCCTTTAATTAACTTCAACGGGAACAATTTGCAGATCAGCATCGATCTTTATCCCCTCTACCAGTCGCGAGGGAACATGCTGCTTAACATTGGAATAGCCGTTCAAGTTGAATTCATTTTTCATTCATGTTTGCTTTGTCACATTAATTTGTATATTTTTTGGAATTGACCGGTATAAGACGAAAGATGGTTAACGTTCAACATATCTTTAACTAATTTGAACATTTACCAAATTTCAATTATAATTACTCCTCATTAAAGATATAAAATATCTTCGTCGTCATCATTTTCGCCAGAATTTACTTTCGCGAATCTCCGAAAAAAGACTTTTTTCGCGAGAATTTATTTTCGTGAATCGAAGAAAAATGGGTTTTTTGAGGGGTAGGGGGTTTAATTTCCAACCTCGGATGTTTATTCGAGAAAATTTCGGACATTAAAGTACCAGTTTTACTTTTGATAAATAGTAAAAATATAAACAATTTATTGGGTATAAAATAAAATAAAATAAAATAAATTTTTATTACCCACTAAACATATCAGGTTTCCGTAGTTCACCTCCGTGTGGTAATCTGGAATTATCGTATCTTGTGATTGAACATCATCTTTACCGGTGAAATATATTTTTGTAGATTCCAAAATAACGGTAGTAACACCCTTAACATTTTGGAGCAGTGTAGTCTATCCATAAATCATTATTTGTATGCCGGACTTTCGAAGAATTAATTTTTTGACTGTTTGCTTGTTTATAGCATTAAACGTAGATAAGTATAGAATGTTTATTGCAGAACCCACGGTTGCTGAGTAATTAGAACTTTCTACAATCAATAACAATCTACGAAGACATTCATTTCACCCCTACATTGACACTTGCAGAATTTATAGTTTACGCCAAAACGCTAGAAGATATGGATCTACAAGCTGAAACAGTGGAAAGAAATATTTTACCAAGGTCTGCCGCAGTGCAAGTTTTAGACAACTACCAAATCGTGATAAGTTCCGACGAAACTTCGCTAGATATCACCGAACCTTAAACCAAATTCAGCGCCCGTACTAAATATCAATGAATTTGTAGTTCCTGCGAAAATTGAGAAAGTCCCCGTCGACATTTGAATAGACTCTGTTACGGTGCTGAGTATATTAAAATAGCCCGTTTTTTTGTCATCCAGCTCTAATGAAAGGCTAGCGTTCCTCCTCTAGACTCCTTTCCGTTGTATAATGGCTATTCCATAGCGACAACCGCGTGATATAAGTTTTCAAAAAAATTGGAATATTATGTGCCACCTCCAAGGATATTATTTGCGAGGGAATTCTTTTATCACAGTTTGTTCATCAGATGAAAATAAAACATAAAGATAATATATTCATGTCATATATCTTTCAAATTTGCAACTTAATGCTGATTTTATTTCAACAACATAGCTGTGGCTGTAAACCAGATTCAGAGAGAAAAGAAACACACTCAGTCAGCAGTCAATGTCAATTAAAAAAAAATCTTTTTGGGAGCAGAAAAACAACAAAATCGCCAGTAAAAATTTGCAACATCAAGTGTTGAATGAACTTTGTCGATCATGTTATAACAGATTTTGGAGTTTTATGTTCGTTCATTTTTATATCATTTCTCTGAAAAGAATACGGTGAAGAGAAGTGTGTCGAACTACCTACCTCAATGAAATCGTGTCTGTATCGAGAAGTCATATCCCTAGCTAACTTTATCACACCATCACACAAAATGCACCATCTCTTCAACTACCGTATTCAACTATAATTTTACGGAGCTCTGCTTATAATTCCCGTTTCAACGTGTTTTTATTCAAAGATATTGAAATGGTGTAGGCCATTATTACCGCACGAGTGATTCTTCACACTGATAATTGATGTTCATTCAATTCTGATTCATTAACATTTTAGTATTTGTGGCGATTTTGTTGAGTATGGATGTATATTTTGTTAACCAGAAAGGTCTGTTTATTACTTGCGTTCGGTATTAGGAAGGCTGTCCGGAATTAGGCACATTGACGGTACATATATATATATATATATATATATATATATATATAGGTTGCAGAGGAAATCATATATATATATAATAATAACTTTGTTTGAACACATGATTGATGAAATCATTCTTTCACAGTAAAGCCTTATGCGTTTGCAAAGGAATTTAGATAAAACACAAAGCATTTTGTTTACTGTATAGTTTTATCTGTGACATGTTTTCGACGTGATTTTAATGAAATCTTAAATGATAAACACAAGACCGTTAACTTCTGAAGATGGAGACTCTTCATGAAAGATATTTTTATCTTATTTTTTCGTGTAAGATAAAATTACTTCCGGAAATAGTCGCCATCTTTAGAAGTTGTTTATCTAACATAAGATTTCAAAAAAAAATCGTGATGAAAGCATTGATTTCACGTAACAAATAAAACTTTAATCTTCTGTATTTTTATGTCATTCATTCCTTTGCAGAAGTGTAAAGTTTTTTTTGGGCTGTACTGTAATATTTATGCGGAATTAATTTTTGCGAATTTCGAATTGTGGGTGATGATTGTGGAATTTTGTTTCACATTTGAAGGGTCTCAGATTTGTTTTACAAAAGGGTTGAAGGAAATAGGTAAAACGATTTAAAGTTATGAAGTTTATCAAAAATAAACTAAACTTATGTTTTGTTGACAGAGAATCTCCCTAAATTTTTTAAAATTTTGTGCAATAAATTTTTGCGATTCATAATGATAGAAAAAACATTGTGGAAATTTATTTTCGCGATTGATTGAATTTGCCGCACAAAAAATATCCAGCAAAAATTATTTCTCCAATAAGTAAAGCCTTGAAATATTAATGCTATCCAGGTAATGCTTTTACTGCACTTTCACTTCCAAATCGGATATAGGAAAAGTTGTACTCATTGGAATAACAATAATTAGCAGGGCCAACCAGACCAGACCTTGGACTGTTTTTCTAAATGGTACCTTTGCCGTGATAAGACAGTGCATTGTGTGAATATAGTTTCTAATATATACACTGCATCACACTGGTTCCATTATCAGTTGTGTTTGTTGCACTTGTGCCAAAAGAGAATTCTTTCTGATCTCAAGCATTATTTTTTAGAATTTATTTTTTATTGCCAAAATTCCTGTTATTACTTGTTTTATGAAAAACAATTGTTGTATTGACACAGATTCTCTTTATATAAACTTTTTATAAAGTATTTATTTAAGGGAACAATTTTCACAACTCCATATCCACTCCGTGAACATATTTGAATCTACAAATCTACTGTATAGTTAAATAAGCTAAAGAATAATTGCTAATTTTTCCGGCATTGTCGCTGAGTTCGCAGCTCCAGGCTGCATTTTTGTCTTTTTATTTCGACGTCAGTGTTACCTCCATAAGAGCACTTTTGAGTTTGCTGTTTAAATTTAATGAAATATTGTTGAACACTTTCGTCGTCGCGTAACTTGTATTTGTTTGTGAATTAAAGTAATTATCAAATTATTTGAGTGCATTTTCGTAATTCCAGGAACTAGTAAGCTATTAGAAATGTTCATTTACATCTTCTCCGCACACTATCCTGCCAACGTAAACTTTATGTACGCCATACTCTATTGTTTTGCTATTAGTAACAAAGGGGCCATTAGGTGGTAATATAGAATTCAAAACAGGAGAATCTCCAAGGAGTCTTGCAAAAATTTGATGGTGTAAAAGTGGTCCGAAAGCAAAATGTAAACATGAGATTCATCTATTGTCCAAAACAATAAAATAATCTATTTTTCATGACTTTCCCCAACAATAACGCTATTTTATGTTTCTCATCAGTAACATTTAGCACGACACATAAATTTCTAAAACGTTTCTTATACTTTGTCCAATGACTTCCAACCGTAGTTATATCGTCCGTACCGAATGAAGGAAAGCATCGCATGTTCAAGGTACTCACATCCATCTTGTAATTTGAAGTAAATATAACGTATAGCCATCTTCTTTTAAGTGTAATGTAAAAAAGAGGCCTTAAGACTTGACGGTCAGCGCTAACTTAGACCTTGTTTGTGTATGATTTGAAATTGAATAGACCCTGTGATCTCACTGAAGACGATCTTTGCATTAAAATAATTTACGACGCTACCATCACAGACCATGGCTAAACGGTTCTGGCACTTTCTAGAGGGAGAGCAGTTATACATCATTTTATCATTTAGGTGGAATGTTATTGAAGATGAATCCGCACTAAAAAGAAAAATAACTGTTCTGGATATCAACTCTATATTTTCATTTGGATATCAAATTTCGGACTGAAAAGTTTCAAACAAAGTATTCCAAAAGTCCTCCAAAAGTCCGCCAAAAATTTCGGATAAGACACGGATAAGACTTCATATATTCATATGTACATAAAACAAAAAGGTAAATTTTGCTCAATATTTCGACACTACTTACATGTCTTTCTCAAGATCATTTAATTCATGTAATGGAAGAACCTTCAGCAAAAAAGAGCTAAAGATCTTTCAGAGATGGATTATGATCGACAGATAGATGGATAATATGTGATCAATTATTAGTACACGGATAGCTACAGAATTCAATTAGCTATAATCATTATGTTTAGCCACAATTTTACAGAACCACTGAAAAGTGTTAAAAATTATGATGAAATGTATAGATATAGCTTTATATAATATTATGAAAAATCAACACTCATCAAATCAATTCTACAATTGCTCTTCGTTCGGTGGGGAAGCTGTGCTCCGTTTTCTCACTTTTAATTTATATCTATAATAATCTTTCCATCATCATCACAAAAAAGTATACACAAAAAACTTGCCTAATGCATTGAAAATTGTATTCATACATATCATTTGTAAAAAACATGGATGGCAGATATTGGCTAAGAATATTTGCAAATAAATCAAAGCATTTATTACCTTTCAAAAAGTGAGCTTGTTCACTTCAACGCATCTTCGCTTTAGGAACGTTATTCAAAAAACGGAACTTCCACGCCATTATTTAAACCAGTTTGCTTCAGCAAACCAATTATAGATCGAATTGATAGGCAGGCGTTGAGGAAACGGGCAAGAAAGAATACCAATATTTTAGGAGGGTGTTACGAACAGGCACTATGAACACTGACTGTCGGACAGACATGGGGAAATGAAAGATCAGCTGCCTCACGGCGCTGACCAAAAATATATCTGTATTTTTTCTGGCACATAAAAATAGCCACGTTGGCACGTCAAAGTTTTTGGCACGTATGACACGCATGAGACGTTGACACGTCAACAAAATTTAGTACGTAAGACGCACACTGCACACGAAAATCCTAAACATGTGATTTTATCAGTTGTCCGACCTCTATAACATGGTACCACTCTCAGTTCGTTATTCTATAATTTTATAATTTTCATGAGTAATAGCACTGCTGATGTTTTTAAAACTTGATGTTTTTAACCCCTGGTTAAATTCCCCTGGAGGATTACCCCCGGTATAATTAGCCCCCACACAATTGCCCCCCCTCCTTTGGTAGGAAAATCTCCCCCCGGAAAATCCCCCCCCCCCCCCCCCTAATATTATTCAAAGCAATAACAGATAATATTTCTATCCAATAGATTAAACAATTGCGAAACATTTTTGGGCTATTTCAACATCTATCTGAGGTTTTTTTCTGACTGACTGCAATGACTGACTTGTCGTTGATTTTAAAATAGAAACCCTCTCAATATTGTCAAAAAATGAAATGCGAAAGTTTTGAGAAAGTTTTCCAGATGATATTTATGTCTTGCTAGCCCTCTGTTCGCCACAAGCGTTCCAAAAGCAAATAAGCATAAATATAAGCAGGCTTTATACTCGCGTTGATCGTGCGCCCTTTGCCTTTTAGGCGCAATGATATAGTTGCGTCTTTTGGTGCAATATGTTCCACCAAATCGTTTTTTTCGTTTCTGAAGTCATTGACGGGCTTGAAAAGCTCTCGAAAAGCTCTCGAAATTTCTGTTATTTTTTTTTAAACTTAAATTTCTCAGAAGTTGTATTTCTGAATCCCTGGCCATGATATCTCATGAAATATGCAATTGAGTTGCTACTTTGCAGAAATTTTAGAGGATTTGCTGTTATGAAATGAGCGAAACGATTTTGCTAGGCTCGATTATCCAGCCACACGGGTCGTCAAATCTTCCCAAAATTGACCAATTTCAACAATTTCTAAAATTCATAGTCCTAATTTTCTTAAAATGGATTTTTGGGCAAATTTTCGTCGCTCATTTCACGCTCCGGCCTCTTATGCTTCATTTAAATTCGAGACAACGCCCTTCAAACAACGCCTCTCTTCCAGAAAATGGCCATCGAGAGCGACTTTCTGTTAAGAAAGTCATAGTTTGGAGGACATTAATTATTCATCAGATGCATTACGAATAATATAGACACAAATAACTCATCCATCCGAGTTTTAAACTTTGTAAGGCATACTTGAGTTGTAACCATGGATACATATCTTATTTTAAATTTTTTTTTTTTTTAAATATATAAGAGCCAAAAGAGAGAAAAAAAACGAAACAAACGAAAACAACAACAACAACAACAACAACAACAACAACAACAACAACAACAACAACAACAACAAAAACGCCTTCTTCGAAAAAATATTTTTAACATAAAAACGAAAAATCCATCCGAAATACTGCGTGTTAAACTTTGACAAACAAAATCAACCAATAAGATATATGTTTTCGTGAATAATTGGTAAAATACTTATTGAATGTTTTGATAAGGTTTTGAAAATGCCTAGCCGGTGTTCGTTCATTACAATTTATATAGTTTCGTAAAGGAAATTTCGAAGTGTCTGAAGCGTAGACTAAACTGCCATTTCAGCCTGAGTAGAAGTAGTCCAAGGATGTTTTAATACGATATTCGCTTTCGCTGCTTTGGTAAAAAAAAAGCATTTGTGTCCATTTTAAAATTTTTAGGGGGTATCCACGTAACCGTCAACAAACATGAATTGTTTGAAAATATTTAACGGTGCTGCCAAATACATATGCCAAATGGTTTGAAAACATTTCACATTTCTAAAAACACTCCTTCATTATCTTTCTTTGATAGTGACCAATTATTTATTCAAAGAAATGTTTTTATTTTGTTTCCGTGACTACTACAGTTGCTTATCAATTTTTCTGTTAAAAAACTTTGGGGCAACTTCAAAAGAGTGTGTTCATAGAAAAGAGTTATTACAAAGCCTCATTCATCTAACTTGAATAAGGACATGAATAATGTGATTGTTGTGTTTGTTTACTTTTTTTTTTTACCGTCAGCCATTATTATTATCGCATCTCTTGCCCCAAATTTATTTTTGGTGATGCACCATAAATCTTAAGATCACGGGATTCGTGTCGTAGTCCCGTTAACGGTAAGAACTTAGTCAGAAAAGTTTTTGCTTCGACGAGGTATATTATATGTGATAAGGAAATTAGAAATTGAGACGAGAGTTACCAAGAAAGTTAAAATCAAAATATTTAAAATATTTTTAAATACTGTTTGCTATAACATAAAATGGTAACACAATGAATATCATCCAAATGTTTGTTTTGAAATGTACACCCGCCCCGCTGAACACTGCATATATATTTATTTATTTATTTTGGGGGCAATTGTCCGTGGGGGAATTATCCGGGGGTAATGCTCCAGGTGGAAGTATACGAGAGGATATCATCCGGGGGCAATTTTCCAGGGGCCTTTATCCTGACACCCTTGCGAACATAGTGGCCTCTAGCTGACCGACGGCCGGCTGCTATTGATATTTCGCTTGATATTGATCTATCATTGAATGAACCTGAGGGATATTCTTTGTATTCTTAAAATCGTTCACCTAGTGAGTGCAAATGAACGGTGGTCTTTTGTACAAAAGCTAATGAAACATGCTTATAATATAATTCTGCAAATAGATATGCAGGCGCCCCTGGGTTTATAGGAATAAGTCAAACTTGTCTTGATTATCCAGATGAGAGCGTGAGTCTACTTTCGCGCGTGCGGGAAGATTAACGAAATGGTGGAGGTTTTCATTCCATGTGCTATACGGCAGTGTGTGAACTAGCTTTCTACACCCTGGAGGGTATGCAAGAAATTGGATCAACATGCCGTTCTTGTCATCGGTTTGTTTTCATGTCATAATGTTTACTCGATTCTTTTATAAGATGACAATACTGTTTTTTCTTTAAGGATACTAAATTAAATCATCTCCCGCGAAGCGAAAAGCAAGAATAAAAAGAAAAGATGGACCTAGAAAAATAGTCTAGCTAGATACATACAACTGTGCGAGCGTCCAGTTTTTTGTAAGCTAGAAATAAAAGGTCAGTTATTAGTATATAGCATACTGGATCAGTTATTATTTCAGTTTATATAATAATATCCTTCTTCTGTATTATTTTATAAGCCAACTGCGCCGCTCCACCTGCTAGGTGGTTTGTATTTTATAGACTGAATTTTTTTGCGTTCGGAATTAGGAAGACTCTTCGAGATTAGGCAGTCTGATGGTACATTTCTCTGAGTGAATCACCTGAGCTTTAATCCCACGAAAATTAGAACTAAAAAAATAATGAGTTCAAATAGCTGTTCAAAAAATAAAACCACTCATCTTAAAACAAAAATACGATTCCTCTGGATAAATAAAATAATAAACCAGAGACATGGTCATTAAAGGGATCCTACCATCCAAAATGAAAATTTGTTATTTGTTTATAAACCAGGAAAAAACAAGATTGCCATCTGACTTTTTTGACAGAAGCGAATCACTGCTATGCAACACTGCAAAAACGTTCGCAAAATACAGCCGCCATTACAGCCTTTCGCTTCGCTCCTTCGATCCAAAATTCAGTTATAGCGTCCAGTCCCCACGCGCCATGTGACGATGAGTGGACTAACGAATATAGAAAGACTGTACTCACCCAGTGGAGATCCACTTGTTCTGACCTTTTTAAGGCTCGTTAAACACATTTATCTATACCATGATCAACCACAAGTATAATATATATATGGGGGCTACTCCGAAGTTTGTCTTGATGAGGAAGAAGCGAATTCTCGGAAAGACGGTACAATATTAAAAAATAATTTGGCTGATAATCGACCCTTGCGGTTTTTTTATACCTTTTAAGATATGGGGATGTTTTATTTATGGTCTGAGGAAGTGTTTTACAGAATATTGTTTTAGATGGTAGGATCCCTTTAAAGGGCCGTTGACAATTGATTTTAATTTTTTTTAACAGCATTTGGTGGCCCTAAAGTTTTTGACCCCCTCCTCTGCTTAATGACCAAGTTTCCAATAAAAGAAGTTTGAATCCCTTAGCAGCATTTAGTGTTAATTCAGTTTAGTTGTAAAATCCGTGGCATGATTGCAGAGATATGGAAAATGTATACAAATATAGCGGACCAGATAAATGTTTTTGAGATTTGATTGGAGAAGATACTTACAAACGGAGTGAAGTTAAAAGTGTCACCAGTAAATTAGCAATATGAAGGATAAATAATAGCAAATTTAACTCCTAAAAGAAATACAGATAGATGCTAGGTTGCAGTCTACTATATGTGCTTCTACTGTATTAGAGGATTTTAGTGGAAAAAGTCCCTGATAAATATTGTCTGGTGCCACAGATCAAAGAGTAAGGAATCCATTCAATACGTTTTTTTACTATAGATCTTGTCCTATTTTGGAAAAAGTACGGAAGAAATTGATAAAGAGTCCAAGATGCATCCTGAAATTCAACCTAGAAAATCACAGAGACAGGTAAAATGAATTTGTAACTAGCATTCAAAACACTGTATTAAAATTTCACAGAAAGTACTAAAAGCTATGAAATCTTGAAAATTAATCAAATTTGTTTGAGTGTGTCCGAAAGTTCATCACACCAAATGTTTTGCACTTTTTCTTATATTCTGGCAGGTGTGACTAATTAATGTCCCTAAAAGTATGCTTGAATTGACTTATGCTAGAATCATGAAGAACTTTTTCATGCTGATGTTTGCGAACTGAAGTATGTCATGGTCATTTGTGGGAAAATTAATTATTGCAAAATATAATTATTTTTTGTGCAAAAAAAAACATCGCCATTTGTTAATTCAGTTTGTTTCTTTTTACCGATTCGTTGATTATTTGTACTTTTTAAGTCTTGTCTAGATTTCAGAAAGATTTCCCCACAGCACAATAAACCCTTTTTATCAAAGTTTTCCAAAACTTCATCGTTCTAAGTTTTTTTTGCCAAAACTTTATTCACAGAAATGTTTTGTTCTGTAAGTTGAGAGATTTGTAGTTTAAGATTTCCTTTATGAGTTACTTTTTCAGAGTGGAAACAAGACAAGTAAGTATTAACGACACAACTTTAAAATTTCTTCTTTTGTTTTCCAGATAAGAAGGTGTAGTAGTGGCAAAGAGAATACTAACGAATTCAAAAAGCATTCAGAAAGTGAGTGTGACTCTGATAGTAAATTTTCAATACAGGATGCAGCAATTAATAGAATGACATTGGACAATTCAGCCATTTCTAATGATAAAAATACAGAATTAATGATAGCAGAAGTTTCTGTTATAATGCAGGAGGTTTTGACCAAAGTTGAACATATCCTACAAAACGACAAGGATGCTTCCGAATATGTTCTTAAAGGAAGTGAGAACTCTACCACCTCCCCGTGTGGGGTGAACGGCACTTTTCCAACTGTGAATGAAACTAAAAATTGTATGAACCACCAACAAATTAAAGCTGAGAAGGAGGAGGACGCTATACAAAATACCATCCAGAGTACTTCAAAAACAGTTAATGATCTAAAAAACGATGGTAAAGATACAACAACAAATCCTGAAGTAACAATGACCTCAAATTGTTCTGGGGACATCATTACTAAGTCCATGATTGATGAAGAAGAAAGATTTCAGGCTGAGATGCAAGCCAGCCTTGATGAGGTCAGAGAGCGGGTAAGTTCCTAATTTGTTGATTATAAAATGTGTTTTCTGTATTCCATTTGATTTTGTGAAATATGTTTTAGTTATAATTAAATTGTTTTCCACAATTCCATTTGATTTGTGGACATTTCATTGTGTTCTGATTCCAATCAATCTAAATTGTTATATTACCATCTGTGATGACTTAATGTTTTAATTGCTTTGTTTCTAATTGAAGGCACAAAAAGAATTGGCTCGTACTGGTAAAAAACAGCGCTATGATCGTCTGCAACTTTTACTGGATCAATCTCAGCTGTATTCTACATACATATTGCAAAGGATGAAGTCACGTCAGAAGACTGATGAAAAACGACAAGAAAGGCTGGCACGGTTGAGACAGAAGCAATTAGAAAAAAAAGAGGTAATGAGATACAATTTTTGCTTGCCTTTAGGTATCACGTGATGATTTTGGTGTTTTCAAGTTTGGGTGAATGTTTTGTAGCCAACTCAACACCATCCTTTTCTTTGTCTTAGGTGTCAACACAACGAAGGGGTTCACGAATCAGAAAGCCCAAAACATTTGCTGATGAAACAAACACCAAATCAAATAGCACCACGGTCAGTATAATAGTGTTTTATTCTGATATTTTGACGTGTGCATTGAAATATGTTTTAGTTATAATTAAATTGTTTTCCACAATTTCCAGAGTCAAGAAGAGCATGTTGAATTGAAGAAAAGTCAGAAAAAAAGAAAGGCAGAAGCAGAGGAACTAAAAGTAAGTGTCCAATCAATACATGATGATTTTGAAGATCTACTTTCTTAATTTGTTTCGTGAGTAAGGAAGTAACCTCAAGTATTTAGTCTTTGGATTTTTTTCCTCGCCACTGTCTTGCAACTTACCACCAGATGGCTCCAAATGGGCTGATACTCTGCTTTCAAACCCCATTGGAGTGAAGTATCGAAATGCAATATGACTGAGACTCAAACACAGGCCTCAAAGGTGCTGTCCACTACACCATCACTGCACTACACTATTTTTGTCTTGTTTCTTCTTTTGAGTTCTTTTGAGTTTTTTTATAAATGTGCTGCGAGATTGGTGACACTGGCCTCTGAATTGCTTTTTTTCGGACCTTGTTAATAGGAGAAAAAGAACAAACGACAAAGGAAAGGTAGTACAGACAACAAAAATGGCGGGAAAAAAAGTAATGAGGATGATGAAGACATTGAGGTATGTTTCAGACAATTGTTTTGTTAGCAAGAAAGTCTGACCTGCGATCTGATTTTTCTATGAAATTCTATGATCTTTTTTCAAGATAAGATCTTGTGATCTAATTTTGAGCTCACAGAATTAAGAAAATTCTGTTTCAATTGGATGTTGGTTACATGCAATGATGAGAAACATATTCTATAAAAGACATGGTAGCATTTTGTTGACCATGCATGAGATATATTAATCTTCTCTCTGAGCATGAAAGACATTGTTCAAATTGGAAATTGAAAAATAAAGAAGATTGAAATTATGCCCACAAAAATGTTTCCCTGTTAAAAGTAACTTTTATTTGTTAGTGGAGTTTTAGTTTTACGAAGCGACTTTTTTGATCGAAATATTTCATAGGATGTTTACAAAACAATAGAATATCTGGCAAATACAAAATAGTCTCAGAAGAATATTTTAAAGCTTTTCATAAGATGTGAAACTATGCTGTAGTATTAAGACATCGAGTAAACATGCATTTCTTCGAATTTGATTGGCTTCCTTTTTCCACAGAGAACTAGTTGCATTTAGGCGAATTTGTCAAAGGCAAAGCATTGAAATTTTAATATTTCATGGTAACGAAACAAAGGTTCCGTATTAAGCAGGTTCAGAGAACCTATTTTCAAAATAGGTTCCCCAAGAAAAAGGTTGCCTGAAAAGTGGTACAAGTCTAAAGAATTACCGATTCATATGTCAAGTTTTGGGGTTTTAGACCACAATATGAAAAATGCTTCTGAAAATACTACTTACACATTTTCGATTTTAATTCTCGATTTTTATTAATTTCCACATAAATTAAGCCAAAATTTAAACACAAACAGCTGTTAATATGCTTAATATGCTTTACACATATTTTTGAGTCTAATTTTCATGTCGGCATAAACGTGAATTATGTCGCCAATTCAGGTTTTGTAGAATTCAACTTTTAAAATGTAATTTTTAAACATTTCTTCTTTCTTCTCATTTATGTAAGTATTGGCTAAAAACCTTACCATAAAGTATTCTTCACCTCTATTATTTTAACAATAACATAAGTTACTTATTTCATATTTTTATATTCATTCTTTTTATTATTATTTTCTTGTTCGTAAAAAAAAATAATTTGTTAATGATATTTTGTTACAATTATTAACATATCATTTATCTCTCAATTGATTGATGTTGCTCATTTTATTTATAAATTTTTTTTCGTGTCTCGCTGTTTATATCAAGAATGGGTGGCATATTTAAAGGAACTTTTAAGCACCATTTTTTTTATAAATGTTATTAAGAAAAAATGAGCAATCAACTCTCGAAAGTGATTGTGAACATCTGCATCTTTGCGAGTTTGTTTTGTTTCACTCTTGCAGTCCAACATCAGCTAAGAAGACTGACTAGCTGTAAATAACTACTTATGGTTGCTACTATTCAGTCTAGTATTTAATGCTTCACATATTTCTTCTTTTACTGCACCAAAGAAAACTCATCAGCACTTTTTTGCTGGACGTGTAAGGGGAATTTTCCAAAACACATCGACAATCCATACATACGTAGTTTTAACTGTGGGTCCACAACACAGGCAATGATGACATTTTGATGTGATGCAGCTGCACAAGAGCAGTGTGCTCTTAAACGAGTATCAGTTCCTTCATGGTCACCAAAAATTAAAGAGTAATTAGCGAAGTCTGATGATAATGGTGGCCATCCATGTTTAATACCGCTTGCATATTGTTTTTCGATCACCAATAAAAATAAATTAGAAAAACACTCTTTTAAAACAACAAAACTAACAAAGAAACGAACAAAAACTTGATATTACAATAAAGTTACAATATTATATATTATATTATATTACATAATAATATAATAAAGTACAAGCGGTATTTGCCAGATTTTATCACTAATTTGTTCAATACGAATCAATGTTTAGTGATTTTTAATTCTTACTTGATACGAATTAGAATCAGAAAATAATATTCAGTGATTGGATGTTAGAAATTATTCAAATTATATGATACCACCTGTAAGGACAATACTGTCATATATCGTAAAGTATATAACCGGAAAACGAACTGGAATGACAAACATAAATGCAGATGGTGGTCAGGGACTAGAGGTTTGGAAGACACTATTGAGAAACTTTTTAACCAAGCAAGCTATGCAAGTCCTATCTATCCCATCGATATGAAAAAATCCAGAATTAGGAAGCTCAAAATGAAAAATCCACAACAGTATCATCATCCTTGCAACTGATAATCAATTCAAGTTTTTTTTAAATTATGATAAAAGCGATATTTTATCATTAATTTTTAGCACTGTCGTTTTTGCAATATTATTATTGATGAAAAATGATAATTATCATTTATTTGTTGATAATTGGTAATCATTGGTTTTTCCTACTTTAGTGGCAAGAACTGTTTGTGGTATTTTCTGTGGTGAAAGAGAAATTAGTTATCCTGCAACATTTCCTTTCACGATTCAACCAAAATACGATCTTTTCAACATTCTAAATATGAAGTATACCATATTTTCTTGAAAATAAGCTGCTGTTTATTTTTATTTTTTTTCAATTAAAATTTTTTGAATTGATTTATTTCTGAGTATTGTCAACTAAAGAAATGGATTCTCTTGTGTCATGTTTGAGTGCACTGTTCATTCAAGAATGGCCTCCATCTGATATGCTCACGCTTCTAGCCAAATGACGACCAAGAAATTTCTTCAAGGAAATAAGTCTACTTAACTCCTGAGAATGACTGCGTCTTGGCTTATTTTTGAGGTTGGCTTATTTTTCCTGTATCAACTAAAATGTCTCTGCCTACTTACAAATCAGCTAATTTTCAAAGATTGGCCTATTTTCAAGGAAATATGGTTTAAATCTATATTGAGTTTGCAGTAGTTTTAGAATTTCAATGAAAACACATGGCCAATAATAAAAGGTTTGTCATTAAGGTTTCATTAAATAGTTGTTCCAATATTTTTGTGTATGAATTTTTCGGGTTTTTTTGTGACATTTTAGTTTGTAACTTCTTCCTTCTAATTTTTAGACAGATCTTCGTGAGTTTCTGTATAAAATTTGCTTTTATAAAATTGTAGTATTAATGAATGATATGAGAGATAAAATGACCTAACTTTTGCAAATATGAAATATATATGTTTTACTTTTACTGAGTTTAACATTTTTTAACAGTAACTTTAGTTGTGTCAAAGGCAGTCTAATCCAATTTTTGATGTGAAAAACGTTCCTGTATAAGCTCATGACCTTTTTGGCCCAAAATTAATAATGGTATGTAAAAAGAATAAATGATTAATTATATTAAAACGGTAGTTGGTCATTGATTTTTTTTTCATGCATGACCTTCTCAGAACATTAGGAAATAGAGTATGTATAATGTATTTTTCATCGATTTGTTTTTATTTCCTTTGATGTCCAGATAAAAATATGGAATTGATATCTAGAATGGAATATTGTATTTCCTTTACACCACCTCCTCTTCAATAAATGCCCACCTAAATGATAAAATCATGGATAACTCATTAAGTACCAAAACCGTCATGCAATAGAAGGGAAATAGCAATTAGTTTGTTATATTGAGAGTTATAAGATTATAAGATGGTTGTTAAGAGGGTTTGTTAAGGGAGAGGAATGAAAACGAAAAAGTTTGTTATATTGGGGGTTCACTGTATGCTGATGGAAAAATCTTCCTCAATGTGAACGCAGGGCCTATCCTATATCAAATTACATAATCATTAGAAAATTCCCTGGTCTGGAAGTCTATTGTTAAGTTATACTGTCGTTATTTTTAACTTAAACTGTAGTTTGTTTTGCATTCACTTTGATCTCATGATAGAAAATAATTACTGTACATTGGTTGTAATATGTCATGTGATCAAAGTGAGTGCATGATTAAATTTGCCTATTGAAAAGATCAAATAAAAAAGAACAATAAGTTGTTATAATAGGTTTCCAGACAATAGAATTTTCTAATGACTATGTAAATTATAAGGTCTAAGTTCAAAGTCTAAGTGAGCTTCAAGTCATAAGGCTCTTGTTTAAAATCATTCAATGCAGAAAAGGGTTAGAAAAAGAAATTTACTTGTAAAAGTTGAAAGTCAGACTTTGTGTTGCATATTATATTTTATATGTTGTGTATTCCTTTTAGTAAAAGTTTATTAAGTTACTAGAATTTAATTTTGTGATTGTTTGTATCCTATCAACTTTTTTAAGCCTGCTGGAATACGATATCAAATTTTGATGATATGCTGGAAAATAATACCCTTTTAGCATAAAATTTGCTGGGAAAAATACTGTTCTCAATATAAAATTGCTGAATTTTTAAGTTCAAAATAGGGTTAGACGTTCAGGGAACCAAAACCATTGTTACTGCGAAATTTTGAGGCTTGAAAGGAAATAGATCTTTTAATAAATTCTACTGTGCCTGTGTGTTTCCTAAAAAAATTATTGTTCAAAATAGATTAAAGTGATTAAAAGAACTTTTCTCACTCCTAGAATCTTCTTTGCATCCCTGAAATTCGCTACATAAATGGGGAGAGAATACCTGATCGACAGCCAGTGCTTTTAACTGGAGGTGTTATGCGAAACTATCAACTTGATGGCGTTGATTGGCTGCGTGGTCTTTTTGAGAACGGAATAAATGGTATTCTTGCAGATGAAATGGGTCTTGGAAAAACTATTCAATCCATTGCTTTGGTCTGCGCATTGATTGAAAATGGAGTTTATGGTCCATATTTGATTGCAGCACCTTTGTCTACTTTGCCAAATTGGATCTCGGAATTTAAGAAATTTGCACCAGAGGTAAGTTTTTCAAGGAAATGAAGGGTTTTCACTGACCTGTCAATTTTCAGCATGTGGTCTTACCAATATCCTAAAATAAAAATGAACCACCGGAAGCTGCGTTTTTATTTTACACTGCATCTCCGCATCACTTCCTTTGCATATTTAAAAATGTTGAGTACATCGATGTTTTTCTCACAGTAATTTTCTGTTGGATGTGTTTGCGTTTTGCATCGAAATGTGCTTGTTTTCTGTCTTCAGCTTCACACAATATTGTATCACGGTAATCAGAAAGAACGTGCTCACATTCGCAGAAAGATGATGCGTATCAAGCGATACAGCTATGGCTTGGCAAGTTTACCTGTTGTTGTATCTTCGTATGAAATACTTATGAGAGATCGACCGTTGTTAGAGAATTATAACATAGAATGGAAATACTTAATTGTCGATGAAGGGCATCGACTCAAGAACCTAAATTGCAGATTGATCAGGTGAATTATTTTTAATTCCATTTCTTCTTTCTTTCAACTTATAACATCTTGAATTTCACACACAAATATCTGCTTGTTAAGTTGACTCTAACATGATCCACTTGATTGATTAAGTTCAGCTCCTTTGTTTTCATAGAGAACTTAAGCAATACAGATGTTCAAATAGGTTGCTACTGACTGGCACACCATTACAAAATAACCTCTCTGAATTATGGTCACTTTTGAATTTCTTGTTACCAGACATTTTTGATGACTTGAACAGGTATGTTTCTTGACATTATTTTAAGGAATTTAAAACAAATTAGCAACACACATAACTATGCTGCAAGTCATTAAAGCTTAATTTACACAGAAAATGAAAGAACAGCTGCACAGCACCACACATTGTAGCATGGCATTTTTTGCTTACATTAAAGATGAAAGATTAACATTTCAGCTTCTGTTTTTTAAAAATATCTTCGAAAAGAAATATCGTAAATTAAAAACAAGGAAAATAGATCTGCCACAAATTTGTATTGACATCCAACTTGCCCTGTTGTATTAAAATGATATGCATTTGAGCTTAATGATAATAATTATGGGGTTGTCATCGGCCTGAAAAAAGATAGTAAAGATATCTTTTATGTTTTGTTCTACAAAAGCTTCCAGTCTTGGTTCGACTTCAGTGCGATTGCTGATAATGAAAAGCTGATTGCACAGGAGCAGGAAACCAAAGTTTTGAAGACCATTCATTCTGTAAGTATCAGTACATAGTGGGTTAACCTTGGTATTCTTACAGCACACGGAACCTTATCTGCCTGGTGTTGTCTCAGATACTAAAGGTTAATCCACAACTGTAATGTGTGTAACATGTCCTGTCGCAAATCTCTTTTGATTTTTGTTTTCTGTTATAAACAATGTTTTTTTCACTGGAATCTATAACCTTACCAGTGAGTTCACAATATCCTCTAAAAGATAAAAAAGAAATTTTTTTGCATAACAGGTACTCACACCATTTTTGTTGCGTCGTTTAAAGACCGATGTTGACTTGTCAATTCCACCGAAGAAAGAAGTGCTAGTATATGCTCCATTAACTGAGAAGCAGCAAATATTTTACAAGTCAACACTTGACCGAACCATACTGGATATGATTAGTCCAAAGAATGTAAGTCATGTCCTGAGAGTGCTGCGATAATTTTAACCGTTATTTTGGTTCATTAATTTTTGTAGTGTTGATTTGAAGATTTTCGTCAGTTCTTCTGTAAGGTTTAAAACAATGATTTGTCTTGACATATTCAAACAACATTGTACAGTCACTTTTCACAAGTAGATTTGCTAAAGTAATTAGCCAGATGAAAGTACAATGGAACCTCAATATAATTATCACACTGAAGGGAGACAGAAATCAGTTCGTTAAACAGAGAGGATTTAAGAAGGTTTGTTAAGGGAGGAGAATAAGGGTTCGTTATAACGAGATTTCACTGTAATGTGTTACACCAAATTTCTTTTAAAACAAGTTGTTGGTCTTTCAATATTTTGTACTACAACAAAATGTGAAAACCTTGAAACAAACTAAGTCTCCTGTATTCTTGTGTGGCAATTGTAGGTTGTAGAAGTCAAGCTAGAACTAACACCATCTGGAAGGCCGAAGAGAAAGTCAACAGCAGTTGCAAAATATAAAGAAGTTGAAAATTCAGATGATGAATTTGATTTAGATCAGCTGGTGCAGGAAGTGGAAATGCAGGAGAAAAGGTGAGTTAATGGCTTCATATGCAGGGAAGTGGTTCTAGTGACAAGTTAAATAATACTCTGTATTCTTAGTCAAAAATGTTTTCACAGATCCTGATCAAATAGGGTTAAGACAAGACCTGGAGGTCCTGAAAAACCTGGAAAAACTATTCTTCTGGGAAAAATTGGGGAGAGCCTGGAGAAATCAGGGAGAAATTTCTTAAATTTTTTATTTTGAATATTAGGAAAGAAGAAACTGAAGCTGTCCTTCAACAAGAAAAGATGAACAGAAAAGCGATAGTGAATGTTCGCCTTCAGAATATCATGATGCAGTTGCGAAAGTGTTGCAATCATCCGTACTTGTTAGAGTATCCTTTTGATCCGAAAACGGAGGAGTTAATCATTGATGAACGTTTGGTACAATGTTCAGGGAAAATGTTGATGTTAGACAGAATGCTCCCTGCTTTACGAAAGCTTGGCCATAAGGTTTGTTTGTTTGTTTGTTTGATTGTTTGTTTGTTTGTTTGTTTGTTTGTTTTGAGGGTATTGATATTAGAAAAAGTCCATTCATTAATGGGCTCGTGTTTCTTGCACCTGTTATGGCAATGCTTTCACATAGCTGATAACTTGAGACAGGATTGTTTCTTCTTTTTTTCTCTAAACTTACGTAAATCTATTATAGTATTACTTTCATAGGTAAACAGTATGCGTTTCTATAATTTACAAAAGTAATTTCATAGGTAAACAGTATGCGTTTCTATAATTTACAAAAGTAATTTCGCAATTTTGTCAATAAAAGCCTATTGTCTCTGAAGATATTTTCTTGCACCATGCTGCAGAACTGTTTGTTTTTAGATAAAACATTTGATAAGTTAATTTATCTTGCTGTTTCAGATTCTTCTTTTCTCACAAATGACACAGATGTTAGACATACTTGGCGACTACTGCCGCATGAGAGATTATCGATACTCCCGGATTGATGGCACAATGAGTGTCCAAGAGCGACAAGAAAATGTGAGTATCCTATTGTTAAATTGTTGGGTTTTCAGGGGGTTTTGTTTTTCAAGCGGATCAAGATATAAAACAAAATTCATTAACCTTTTGATCCGCTGCTGCCGATAACCTAAGCACGAAAGGAAAGAGTCAACGTCGACTGGTCATGTGATTATCAGTAACAGGGAAGTAAGAAATGGGGAGGGTCCTTGGTCTTCCATCCATAGTGGTTGACTTTCTGCCCGCGGACCACTAGGAAGTGTACTTATCGCCAGAGATACGTATAGCATTGCTCTAACTTGCACGAAGGCCAGTGTGCAGTTAGTCAATTGCTCAAAATGGGCTGATACGCTGCTTTTAAAGTGCATCGGAGTGAAGTATCGAAATGCGACATGACTGAGGCTCGAACACGGCCCTCAGCTATCGCATTCGAAGGCACTATCCACTACACCATCGCTGCACGTCGCTGTCAAAGTAATCTGTAATCGAAACCTTTAAGACTATGATTGTGTTGACATTTGACGACGGGGGAAAATGAAATATTTTGATGAAATAAGTTCAGATAGTTTAAAAGAAACTGATGTCTTAAACAACGATAGAGAGCAATACAGCGAATTGTAGAATTCCAACCAATCCGCAGTAGTGTTTTACCATCATGTGATCCAAAAGTGCACAAAACAAATTACAGTTAGCTAGTTCTGGAATACTTCTGGACTTCGCACCGTTTAATGAATTTGCAATCTGACAACAGTCCTCATCACTGGTGTATTGCTTCCATGAAACTCCAAGTAATGATTGAACTCGTTGATTTGACATCAAGGCTACTAATAATGAGCCAGTACCTCAGGTTTCAGCCATCGTTATATTCATATCTATGTAGTGAACTGTTAAAAATTGGAGCTTGATGATATAAAACCATACTGTGTATTTACTTTGTTAGTTCCATTTTCAAAGGACTAACGCAATGCAACTAAGAATGGAGAAAGCAGCTCGTGAAAAAATCACTAACAAACTTATTTCAGTAGAGCCCTTTATCTTGTAAATGAACTGTTACAAACGTCTTATTTATTGCTTGTGCCTTTATTGATACGTTAAGAGTTACATTGAGTATAGGGGACGGCCCCTTTTCCGATTAGCGGTTATTTTTCGCATGTACCTCATGTGGATTAATCATCCACGAAATTAAATCCGCGCAAAAATTAATCCAATTAAGGTAATCGGGGAATGTTAATTTTCAATGTATAATTGCGTTTCAGATCGAAAAATTCAGATGCGATCCAGACAACTTCATCTTCCTGCTAAGCACAAGATCTGGAGGTTTGGGCCTGAATCTCATGATGGCAGACACATGCATAATATATGACAGTGATTGGGTGAGAAGAATTCTTTGATTTTGAATACTTATTGGATGAACAGCAATTCATGTTCGTGGAAAACACTCGTTCTCTTTTTATTATAAGGATAAAGGCTACCCAGCAGGCAAAATCTTTAAAAAGTCTCTATGGAGGAATGTTTTTTCAGGCGATATTGCTTGCCATTTCTATAGAAAACACACCTCCACAGATTTTGCCCACTGGCTATAAGCATATGCAGGCTCACATTGCTAAAAAAAAATGCAAATCCCATGGCTGAATAAATATGGTTACCCCTATATTAACTGGTTACGAGGGCATTACTTTTTATCAATTTTTAAGGGCATAATAGCGTTCTAGTTATAATAGTGATAACGCTTTGATATGCTACCTGCTATCCTTTTTTTCACCGGCCCAAAGTTAACGGTTGTCGTTTTTACGATTCATGAAATTATGATATTTGTACCATTCCATTTTTTTAGAATCCGCAAGTGGACTTGCAAGCGCAGGATCGTTGTCACCGAATCGGACAAACGAAACCTGTAGTAATATACCGATTAGTTACAGGTAACACTGTTGACCAGAAAATCATCGAAAGAGCTGCCAACAAACGGAAACTCGAGAAAATGGTTATTCACAAGAGTAAGTTTAAGGTCATATTGAAGAGGTCGTATTGAGGAGGCCATATAGAGGAGGTCGTATTGAGGAGGCCATATTGAGGAGGCCATGTAGAGGAGGTCGTATTGAGTAGGCCATATTGAGAAGGTCATATTGAGGAGGTCGTATTGAGAAGGCCGTATTGAGGAGGCCATGTTGAAGAGCAGTAGAAATCAGTTTATTATATGAGGAGGTCATATTGAAGTCAAAGTCAAATATATTACGAAACCCTGATAATAACGAAAATCTCTTCCATGAAATATCTCGATTTAACGAACTCCTCACATAACAAACTGATTTCTACTGCTCTTCAGTGTTCGTTATGTGGAGGTTCTACGGTATTGAGATTTTAACATGTTTCTTTAGTTAAACTTTTTCGATATTAAGCTGAGCAAATAATGCCATTAGTTTCTTGGGGATCAAGGAAACCGTCCTGAATCACACATCGCACGCTTTGTTGAGATATGAATTTACCAATAATTTACTAACTATAGATTTTTTTCTAACAAGACTCGATCATCAATAGTTTGCTGTCAAAACTTTTCTATTTCTGTCTGGGTTAACGAGAACATTTTAGCGTGATCCCGTGTTCTTTCAAACGATATCCTTGTTTGTTCTCCTTTGCTTAGAAAACTTTAAAGGGCGTGGATTTGCTTCCGCCATTACCCCGCAGGAACTGGTGGAACTACTGGAATCCACGGACACGGTCTCATCAGTGAACTTAGAAAACATTATAACAGAGGAACATTTACGGCAGTTACTCGATCGAAGTGATATGGATGGTTGGGATAAGCCGAAAAAAGACGAAATAACAACTGCTACGGGAAAGAAAGACAACAAATCTAACGTAAATTCGAACGATTGTCGTGAATTAGGGGGTCATGATGGCAGTGAAAAACATAAGAACGTGCAAGTAGATTCGAAAAACATGGGTGAGAAGTTTTACAAAGTAGTAGGTGTTAGCGCAGACGATAATATAATGTTTTAGTAGATATTTTCATGTTTGTTTTTTACGTTTCTTGTTTACGTTATGTTTCGGTTGTTCGCTGTTTCGTAGATATCGCAATTTCTACGTGTTATAAATAAACTTGTTCATTTTTCGGAATGTCATTATATTTACTGTATATAGTGTATAGTATACAGAGTCTTCTTAAACGTTCCGTTTCTGCGATGAAAGCAATATGGTTCCTATTTTTTTATCTCCTCGAGGTTGCCTCTGGAGCATGTTTGCTGACAGTTTACAGAAGTCTTAAGAAAATATTTTTTGAGAAGTTTTAATTTTTCACTTTCCTTATGTAACATAATATCAAAATATTTTTATGATGTATAATATTTATGAGAATGTATGGCTAAAAAATTTCTTACAGGGCGGCATGGTGAAGCACTTCATGTGGCAACTTTATTCTACTTGCCCTAACTGCAACACAACACAGTGTTTGCACGACAATATGGTGTTACGACATGAAGCATTTACCAGGGGATAGGGTGGTAGTTGTTTTAAAATGTTAATGGTTTAGTTACGAGATAGATTTAGAACATAAGTTGTTGAGAAAATTTTATGAAGTTGCTGTTTCTGCTTAACCAGAATACCCGAAAGATGAACAGATGTTCATCACTCCTACATTTTCGAACATAAGTGAATTTAAAGTGTTGTCCCACACTTGAATCCAGTGGAGCCAGTGTTCATTTTCATGGACACTGCAAAGAAAAGTCAAAATATGGTTGTCCAGATTTTTGTTCTTCATTTTTTCGGAGTCATTCAAATGAAAAATAGTAGGTATAATAGGTTCTTTAAGAATTTATAAAAAATAAAACTTGGAAGTAAAATGGCAGTATTTAGTACAATAAGGAACCTTCCACCTTTGCTTGAAAGGCAGATACCACCGAATACCGTAAAACTTATGCACTTGAAATTTTCCTATTTCTGGCTTGTGCGATTTGTTTCGATTTTGGTAATTTTGTCTGATGTATCTGAATGTTGCGTATGCCTGTCCTAAAAAAGTTAAAAAAAGTGTCTCTGTTGCACTCCTTACGTTAGGTATGTATTGTGTATGAGACCTTTCTCCAGCTTACCTCCGAACGCTATCTCAAATCCAAAAAGATGTGTTGTTGTAAACGCCAATCAAAGGGTCTTTAAGAATTTATAAAAATTCCAACAGGGTAACTTAACTGCAGCGGGTACAATATATTATAATAAGTAAATTAGAAAAAGGAGTTGATTGATAAAACGAAGAAGTCTTAAGGTATTATTAACATTCTTTACATCTTTCCTGAATTCATGTTTATGTGGCGCTTCCTGACCTCAGTTGTCCATACGAGCCTCGTTTTGGTGCTTTACATTGTTTCACGATAATTATTTTGTTATATAATTTCCTCATTAGCAAACATTTTTGTTAATTTTCAACACAGGATCGAGGCTCGTATGGACAAATGAGTCCGGATGCGACATATAAACATGAATTCGGAAAAGTGTATTGAAGTTATCAGACAAATATTTGCTGAATTAATAGTTTCGTTTCCACACAACAGGGACCTTAAAGGCAATAAACGAATATAAGTATCGATAAATAGCTGCCCAAAGAAGAAAAAAATGTAACCGTTCGCGATCCCTGCCAGTGGCTGCGGAGTCAGCAGAGTACTGGCAGTCTCTGCTTATGCTCTCATTTATTGCCTTTAAACGAATACGAAGACAACGGGGACGGCGACAATGCATGAACTAAAATAACCGTTACTGTATTCGTTTTCAACTGATGATTGAGTGAGCAAAAACTAATAGTTTTGAAAATATCAGTCTCGCTATTTGAGTGGAGATTGTTCTACTATAGGTAACGAGCACTTCAATAATAAAAAAAAAACTTTTAGAAGATATTTTTATCCAGGTACGTCCACTCTTAATAGGATGTATAACATAAGTTAAACGATATTGTTGTTCATATCCATTTCGCATGTCACGTATTCCTCAGTTTCAATGAGTGGGAGAGATACGGGCTCCTTCAAGTAACGTGCTTCCGATAAATCCAATGTTATTTTGTTTGTCAATGAATTGTTTCCATTTGTCGGGTCAATAGCGATTTGATTTTTCTATTTACTACATCTTCTGTGATCTACAATATAATTATCCGATTGTTGGAATCGTTGCGCTCTTATCATGATTCAAATATTTCTTTTGTCAAGTTGAATATCATGAGGTTGTGATTGGTCTACAGTGAGTGTTAGCCCTAATGTGCTCCTCCGTTCTATTCTGTTACCTCTGGTGGAGTTTGGAAACGGTTTGTACTTGACATTTTCCTAAACTTCTGCGACTTGCTCTGTTGCAATAGTTAATTTGTTACCTACAATAATTATATTTGACTGAGATAACCACAAACGGTATTTACTCATTGTGAGCTGCTTGATAAGTTACCTCATTGGAATACATTACCTCTTGGAATGATTGCTCTTTTGATATTGTTCCATTTTTATGGTGCTGAGGAGACGGTCCATCGTCTGCATGAGCACGATGAGCATATTTTTATCCTACAAAGTCATATTTCGTCATATTGTTTTTTATCAGATTTTCTATTTTCTAACATCCGTGTATCAAAAAGCACATGTATCTAATGTTTTTTCGAAAAAAAAAAAAAAAAAAACAGTTTCCAGTGCTAAACGAAGATTTTCGTAATTGGTGCTGTTGACAACTTCCGGGAATGTATTTTCCCAACAAGTCCTTAAGTTTAGTTTAAATTTTAATTTTAAAATTATGTTCCTGTAAAGTATTTTGATCGATGTGCGGTGCTAAAATATTGTAACTTTATTTAATGTTAATGTTAGACATAACCTAGTTAAAAACTGATACACCCCAACAGGTTAATTGGAAGTAAACAGCGTAAAAATATTAAAGTAAGAATGTTTAACACTTGCAGTAAATAAGTTAAATTCTGTTAACGTCTAGTTTGAACGACTTCTAGAGCTTCCTTCAAGACTGAAGAGTTTGTTTTTTACTTTCAGTTTTGCGGAGAATGTTGAAAATCATACCAGATATAGTTTTTATTTTGTGTGTGTGTTGAAATAAATCTCATAAGAACTCTGAAATGAATTTATGTATCGATTTGCACACTTCAGTCAAAAGTCTCACCAATCTAATACCTTTCTAGATTGTTCAATAGATTAACCATCACTTCTTCTTCTTCTTCTTCTTCTTCTTCTTCTTCTTCTTCTTCTTCTTCTTCTTCTTCTTCTTCTTCTTCTTCTTCATATGATATTTATTTAAACGTAAGAACAGGTTTTTCCTTTTTATCAAACGGTTGCTTAACCTTAAAACCTTCTTCTTATTTAGTAAATAAAGCGTTCAGCAAAGGTTATGTAATCCAAAATGTACAGAAGATAAACACAACGTTTACATGCATTTATGGAAGACAATTCAAATGGCTTTGAAATCTGCGTTTGCATACATTTTCAGCAACCTTTATAAACTCAACATTTACATACGTAGATAGCTAATAACCAAGAAAGGGAGCAACAAAATTAACAAATAACAATTTTGTGTTGTTTATAATAATAAATTTGAATAACGTTTCCTCGAAAGTTTCGGTCGGATTCTATCGCACGTCTTCATAAAATTGTTATTCAGACGCATTTTCAAAATGTAATGTCCCCAGAAACACTAAACACTGCGTTTACATGAATTTTCATGGAACGTACATGAGGTAGCCTTAAAAGCCGCGTTATCATCCATTTTCATTCACTGTTGCATATTGTCCGCACAAGCACATTTTGGTCACTAAACATGTAATTTTACTAATTTTTCATTCAGGTTTAGTGTTTTTCAAACATTACATACGTTACTACGTTTTAATATAATTTTCGACGCAGTCCAACGAATCACTACAATAAAGGTTTGCGTAAGCAAAAGCTTGTTGCAAAGTAAGCCAAATATTGAAGGCTTAGAGAAGCAGGAGAAAGTATGGAAATGAAACGCAATTACATTTCCCTGAGTGAATCACCTGTGCTTTATTTATATATATATATATACCGCTCCACACGTTGAGCACTATTTGAGAAGTGTGTAGTAGATTATATTGACCCCGTAGATAATATTGACCCCCCATGGTCTTCACGTATATCTTTTAGCGTAACACATATCTGGTAATCCATTTCTGACGAATACGCTCAAGCGTACCAGTTCAGTACCTATGTTGAAATCTGTTGGAACAAGGTAAGTAAAGTAAAGATACCCTTACCGACCCTCCCCTTTTTACCCGTTACCCTTACGTGTTTTTTCTTCTTTCTGCCTATATATAGCTCTTGAACATTAAATTTTGACCGTGAAAATTTTATTCTAGACATTCTTGATACGGTTTGGAAGCAAACCCTTGAAATTGATTCTTGTGATGATATCAACCTTCTTTTTGAAAAGTTTTTCAACGGGGTAGAGGGCTGGATGCACCTATAAGGGTACTGACTAAGCGTCAAAAAAGCGTGATTCAAATCCTTGGATCGCTAAAGATCATTATTAATATTATTTATAAAGGCTAAAGATCCATTGATTAAATCTACTCTCAATAATTTATATAAGCATTATCGCAATATAATTGTAACTTTGTGCAGGTTGAGTAAAAGGATTTTTTATATAAACTATTTTAGAAATAGCCTCAACATAAGGTTTGGAAAGGCATCAATTCTATCATGTCTACTAAAAGTCAAAGTCATCTTTTCCTACCTGCCTAAATCTTTGTAATTTTAATATGACTGACCCTCTCATTATATCCAATGCCTGCGATGATTATTTCTCCTTTATTGCGGATACTATACGATCTAAAATTCCTTTCACTTCCAAGCACTTCTCTCAATTTCTTCAAAACAGTAATCCAGCTTCTATGTTTCTCTCACCAACTGATACTGATGAAATAATCTCATGCATTTCCTCACTAAATTGCAATAAAGCATCTGGCCCTTTCAGTATTCCTAGTCATCTATTATCTTTTCTCAAATTTGAATTTGCCAAGCCACTCTCATTACTGATCAATCTGGTGATTTTCCATCCCAACTAAAATTTGCAAAGGTTATTCCTATATTTAAAAAAGGCTCCAAAGTTGATTGTTGAAACTACGGACCAATCTCACTGTTATCAAATATTTCGAAAAACTGACCGTGTATCAGTTTTTATTGCAACACAAAGTTAAAGCATGAACTCCGGAAATAAAATACAAGATCGTCACAGTTTTCAAATATACCATGTAAGAAAAACACAAAATAGTCAGTTCTTAAGTCAGTTCTTACTATAAAATCTAGGTTGAATTTGTGACCTAGTGTATTATTACATACCATTTTGCGAACACAAAACCTAATGGTTATAAGTCTTGTGTTTTCGTTTGAAAGAACGAGGTAAGAATGTTCTCATTAACCCAGACAGAAATAACAGAAATAGAAATAAAGAAGTTGTACATGTAAATTAGTTTTGCACTACCTAGTGGTTTCTGATTTGGAATGCTAACCTACTGTGGGACACCCAACTAAAAAATCCTTAGGCATTCATAAATTTTAAGTCTTCATTGTAACACTGATGCATCCAAGAAAACAAATACCTTATCGACCAAGACTTGACACAAGAAACAACAAAAGAATATAAACAATAAAATAAAACAACGCCACTTTATTGGTGCGTATTTTGTCATGGAATAACTAGTTATTTTTTCTTCCTACACTTTAAACATTCATATTTTAATCTTGTTTGAATTTGCTTCATTTCATATTTCTGCAATTTTCATTTTCCAATTGCACTTTTGTCGAGCGCTTGATGGATCCTAGTTTGTGAAATTGGCCCTGAACAGAAAATGTCAGAACAATTTTCAATAACTAGTATCCCGGGTAAAAACATTTTACTGGATCACTTTCTCCAAGAGTTTTCCTTTCAATATAGGGATGACCGAAAATAAAATAACACAATCCAAAAGGTTAAGTATCATTAAGTTGTAAAGCTCCAAAAGCTGATCAAAAAAATGTATCGGATCATCTGTGTACGATGTACCGTTACGGAGATATCCTCGATCATAGAATCTAATGATGTCACACCCAATCCCAAAAAGTTTTAGACCCAAATTTTTTTTCATCACCCCATGGCCAATATCGCGAAACCAAAAAACGTCAGTTATTCTCATTGGTTCAGGAGATATTTGCCCCAAAACGTCACGTTCCATTGGGGATGCAATGCAATGATCCCCTTGCAAAAAATCAGACGTCACGTCGTCATTTCAACTACTATACTATTAATGAAAAAATGCTTCTCACAGCATCGTGGTTTTACGCGCTCCTCCTGAGAAAATGACCGTGAAATTTTTAAAAATGTATCACTCTTTAAAATAAAAGTGGGATGCACACCTTGCTATTAGTATATAAAATTGTTTTTGCTCCTACTTCCGTAAACAGTTTCGCTTTTCCAATTAATCCAGGCTCTCCATCCGAATTACTTGATGAATCATGGGGGTCGTAGCTACTATTGTCATCAAAGTCTATACTTTCCAAATAAACTATAAAAGATTTTCAACAGAGAAACAACAAATAATTAATAATTCATGTCTTTCGGTAGATTTGGCCATAGTAATTTTGCATCCACATTCAGATGGAGGAATGACAGATGCCGACTTGCTGTCCATAGCATACTTTGATATAGCCCTGGATTCTTACTTTTTCCATAAAAGGAAACAAACACATTATCCAGATCACACTGGATCTGGCTTAGGATCTTGTCGTTGAAAATCAGCATACGGCGATATTTGCCGGCTGAGCTGTTGAATCTGAGTGGTATCATTGTATGACTTGCTCCAACGTGCAACACTCACATTCATTCTCGGTATGTCCTCCGACGTTACTGCTGGAAGGCTGATTTCCTCTGTCAATATAAAATCATAAAAATCCACAAGAGAGAGCAAATATCTTTTATTTGTCAAGGCTTTGTATCACTTCTTTTTTTCCGCATATTCCGCCAGAAATACATCTCATATTTTATATTTCTTAACCAAATCACTGGGTTTAGTGGTTTCAAGAGCTAACATTATGCCCCTTTATTCTTGCTTCACCTGAACTGCTGTCTTCATGGAACTTTTGCCAACATCTACCGAAAGTTTATATGCTTCAAAATGGTCGAGCATTTTCAAGAAATCGTCAGAATGATGATGCTTTTCACTATCAATGTCAGTTTCTGTGACATCATCAGGTTGCTCGTTCGTTTCTTTAAGACTTGATGTTTGACATGGTAGAGCCGTCATAAGCAAGTTGTAATAACAATGGCGTTCCCTTCTCAATCTTATGCACTTGTGACATTTGCATGTTCCGACACTTTCTCATTTTGTGATAGTTTTTAAACTTGGGATTCCCATCTGGTAAAGTATCTTTACAGTTTTTTGCTTTTGCGTTCTTTTTTCTCAATCCAAAAGCGTTGACAGCATATTTAGCTCTTTTTTTGTGGCCAGTGATGTACCTATATCAAATGGCAGGATAAATTGACAGTTTCACTAATACAAGACGGTAATGGGCATGGTTTTCAGTTTGAGCTTTTGTAAAAAAAGTACTAATGGTTACGGCGGTTGCAATATTCTACTCAAATATTATCTATAAAATACGACTTCATCTTGTGTGGTTGAGGCAGGAGACATTTTTTGTTTCTCTAATTCAGCAATTTTCTTCTTAAGTAGGATGTTTTCGTGGACCAGGCTAAAGCATTGAAAATACTACTACTTATTGTTATAAATCAGAAAGAATAGGAACTGATGTGAAACGACAATACCATTTTAAAAATGGAACATTGGAAATTTTTCAGTTAGTAACGGTATTTTTAAACAAAATTTACCTTTAGTAAGAGTCATCTTTCTAAAAGGTATTAATAAAACATTTATTATTGAAATTTCAATCATTCATAATACTATAGCTTCTGCCCAATGTCACAGTCGGTATTATTTTGTAACCTCCGTAATTTTCGTAACCGTAACAGTCTTAAAAGAATGGAAAAAAATTGAAATATATAAAATAATGTTAAAATGTATAAAATTATCTGTCAACAACAAATTCAAATTTAGGCATACATATTGCAATTGGGGCTTCATTGGGTATCAGCAATTTGTCACATGCCTCAGTATTTTTTTTTCTCAGAAGTTTCATTAGTTTTTGTAACCTGAACACTCTTAAATAATCGGAAAAAAAATTGATAATACAGATATGTTTCCTGTCAATACCTTACACTCGCCTATACAGTAACTACCATCAGGCTTCCTGTAAGTAATAGTGGAACTAGCAGTGACACAACATCCATAAGCTTATCCAATGTCTCTAGACTGTACGTTTTCCAAAATTCATCTATTGCAACCATAACATCATCTGACAGTGGTTGGACTAAGAAAAGTAAATTACTTCAATATGTATAATTATCAGATGTAACAGAAGTAATCTTCACAACATAAATCAAAAAGGAAATCAAACTGCATATACCATCAAGGCAGTTCTGGAGATTTTGAATTTTTGAATGATGCTATCAGCTGAGAAAGAAAAATACATATTTTATGAAAGGAAAATAATTAATAAACTATAATAACAAAGTCAAAGGAAAAATCTAATATGATGTACTTTTGGAAAACACTGGAGTCCCTGTGATGAATGTTTCAAAGCCCTAGAGTAATAAATGAAGAATATGAAAAAATGTCAAGTGTAATCTTTGATAAAACATTTGTCAACAAATTATTTTTATTGTATAATGTACCTCAATTGGGGTCATATCAGGTACTGACATATATTTACCACACTTTATGGTGTCTAAAGTGGAACTATTTGTAAGAGATTACCTGAGAAGAACAAAATAAGTCGTCATTAAGATGTGAATATTTTATTGGTTTCGTCCCCTAAGCTTGGACCTGTGATCGAGTCATTTCGACGAGATATAGGCGCATGCGCCATGACCCGGATATAGGCGCATTGCGCCTATAACCGGGGTGCGCTTATATGCGGGGCAATAGGGTAGTAATATTTTTTGGAAAACAGAAGAATCAATCAATTAATCAATCCAGAAAAAGTCTATACCTTTCGCCAAGACATGCCAGTAATACTATAATTCTAACGTAGCTCTGTACCCTTGGACAAATCACACAAGGCAAATAAACACAAAGAAACCTCGTTACCAATATCCATTGGCTTTATAACACAATTTGCATGCTTAGACGAGTGATTGACATATTTTCCATAATGCTCTTCAAAAGTTGCATCAACGCTGCATCAAAAGTAAAGAAACAGACAAAGAAACACTCACATTACGTTTCTGTAATAATATATTGAAAGAAATGACTCCATATTACCAGTATTTTCCATAAAAAAACAAGTATGATCCGTAGGATGCTGGGTATGCTGGGTATGCTGGGGATGCTGGTCCATTATTATTATTATTATTATCATTAATGTTTACCCAGGATAGCCTCTTCAGTTCTGATAGAACTGTTATCAATGAGGGTCCTGCGAAGGAGGTCCCAGAGCATTTAAAGCCCCCATTTGGGCTACGGAAGCCGCAAGTATGCTTCTACCGCTCAACCAGACAACCCCCTTAGATATCAATCCCGCTCTCAAGCTGAGTGCTAAGCTGAGTGGATCGATTCACACTGTTATAGTCGCTGGCATGACTCGGCCAGGATTTGAACCCTGACCTCCCGCACTGAAGGCGAGCACTCTACCACAAGGCCACCAGTCGGTCTCTTCCTTTTTGTGCAGATAGAAGTGGTATTCATATAAAAAAATTTAAAATCAACTGAACAAAATACACCAAAGCCTAAATGTAAATTACATGAAAAATAATATAATTCCAAAATCTTCTTTTTCATAACAAATGTAAGATTGAAATTGAGTAAGATTGAGTGTAATGATTATAGTCAAGAATATCTAATTAACTTTTATGCATGTAGACCTCAACTACTAAAGAGCCATAGACATATAAAAACATAAACAGAACAAAAAGCTATCATTTATAGGGACAAACCTATAAATTCATCCAACCAACATTTTATTAAGCCTGGGGGGTCTTTTCTTTCTCTGACATAATAGAGAGCAACATCTAATGGGTCCGATAGGTCTTTATTGTGACTGTTTGATTTTTTCTATAAAGAATAAAAAAGAGTTTATTTTTTTTAGTGTTTACAAATAAAAAAACACACAAGTTTCGCAACATATTTTGGCTGCCTTCATCTTCATGCCTTAATCAATTTAGAAAGCAGTGTTTATTATGTAACCCCAACATGCTGAATACTTACTAGTATGGACCTGTTTCTCATCGATGAAGCAACAATGGTTTTCTCTCACATTTTCCATGCTGTTGGTCGATTACTTCGTGGTATTTGAGCACCGTGACTTCAAAATTCGTAATATACTGGTAAAGCCTGATGGTAGTTACTGTATAGGCGATTTTGGACTTGCTTGTTCGTTTTTTGATGGTCATGGAAGTGAAAAATCAAGGTTACAGGTATTACGATAACAATTTTATGTATCATGAAATGTTCGATTACATTTCAAATTGTATATTAAAACGTATTTTTAGAGTATCTGGGGGTTTCCCTTGATTAAAAATTCATAGCAAATTATAAATATTAACAAAAGTTATTATTAGCTGATTATTACAAATGCCTTCTGAAGGCAAGAAAACTTCTCTCTGTCTCCTCTCTTCTAACATTTTATTTTCAAATAGACTGCTATACATCTCAAAGTCACTTGTTTCATGTGAGAACAAAGAGGTACATGGCACCTGAAGTTTTACGAGAGGCTGTTGGCTTCCAAACAGAATCATTTCTAAGCATCGATGCCTACCTCTTAGCTGTTGTTATGTGGGAGTGCTTGACACGTAATGCCACTGGTAAGTTGATTGAATTCATTACATTTCTTTTTTGTCCAAGTCGGAAAAAGAAAATTCACATTTCTATGTAATCCTAGGCACGGTTGATACTTTTCGTGTTGTGTTTGAAAATGAAGTCGGTCAGCACCCAACCATCGATGATATGCGTGCCTGTGTCGTGGACAGACATTTTCGGCCGATCATCAAACACGAGTGGCAAGAGAATGTGATTTTAGATTGTATATTGGATGCTGATAAGATTATTTTCCAGTCAAATGGGTGGCATGATTTTACGTGAATAATAAACAAAATCTCTCGTTCTGGATTATCATTTTTTTGTTGGAACGGTATAATTTCTTAAAACCCTTTTATCTTTCAGATACTGTAACTAATTTGTACCAAACTGTAGACTGCTGGGATGACCAAACTGTAGACTGCTGGGAAGACCAAACTGTAGACTGCTGGGATGACGATGCAGACGCACGCTTTTCCGCCCCGTGCGTTTTCGAGAGACTCTTCTCTTTATACAACGTGTATAGAAGTGAAGAATACGTTCTAGTTGATACTAAAAATCAGCCGATTCTTACATCGGGTGTCTGAACAGGTATCTTCTTGTTCATAATCGCGTTTGAAAAAATTGAAACTAGTGACAATGAGAGTATGATTGTTAATTAAAATTTTCTTGAATTCCAACGGGAATTTGGATTTGTGAAAACTCTCCACATAATGAACCTTGAATGGACACAAAATATCGAGTTCGTTGTATGGATGATTCTTAACATGGTTTGCAAATTCGATCGCTGAAGTAAACGTACCTTCGGATGTTAACATAAGAGCTAATATATATCACTAATATATATTACTAATATATATCAATTTTGTTGAAACATGTTTTATGTTGTTTATTTTATGTCAATTTGTTACTTTCCCCTTCACAGATTGCAGCAAAGCTTTGTTCCATCTGTCTATTGTTAACATAGGTTCAATACCAACAAAATTAGAAACTTCCGTAACGGTGCTATTATCAACCCACTTTACAACAATAAGACCAGAATTACTATCAGTGTGATGATCAACAGCTCCTGGACCTTCCTACTCCAAGTGTTTGTTGGAACTTAGGGGCGTTTATGAAGTCTGTTTGATATAATAGTTCCAACAGCAAGAGGTCCTTCTTTTCTCAAGAATTGCATGAGCTCTAACGTTGCAAACCAAATATCAAAAAAATCTTTATGCCCCATGTTTGATGCAAATCCTTGCAGAACTTGGAAACCACTTGTGCACATTTTTGAAGACCAGAGCGCTTGGGATCAGGTTCATCTTTTCCAGCATACAGGTAGAAATCATACATAAAACCAGACATCCTACCTCGAACAAGATTTTCTGAAACCACATTTTCCGGGTTTTTTGGGCTTGTACTGACGGATTTTCAAACGACGTGTGTTCGAAGGTATGACTGCTCATCTATGGAATGAAAGTCTTCAGGGTCTACTTTGAAACACTCATTTCGAACAACCTCTATTAATGGTTAAATTGTTATCAACAACATGCAAGCTTCCCTTCAATGGCTCAAAGCGTTTACGGGGTCTAAAATCAGCTATTGGTGCATACGTCAAGTTTTTTTAACAATACAGTGTGTAATAGGTCAAGTTTAACACCCTATTCTCTTTATTTTCTATTTATTCGCTAATGTCACCGTTATTCCACTTTTCGTCCCGGCAAAGTGACTGCCGATAAATCAACAGCATATATGTGGTCCCGATAGCGATTTTCGTTCGTTAAATTTGGTCCAATTCCGGCACTTTATGAAAGGGAAAACATGTATTGAACGGTGTTTATTTAGGTTAATGGCCGGTCCTAATAACATTCAAATATAGCCCTCCATAAATTCCATAAGTAATCTACGGTCTCGATAATTATGCGTTGTTGAATGGTTCCGATGATATATCTTATGTTCTTGATATTCTTATGTATGATAAACTTGATAAACTTGAAAGAGAATGTTACGTGACAAAAAATTACCAAATTACTACAAGGATAACCTCACAGGGTAGGGTTGCCAGAGTCCTGGAAAATCCTGGAATTTCAGGGAAAAAATAAAATTGTCCTGGAAAATCCTGGAATTTGAATAACATCCATTATAATTTTTTGGATCAGTGATTGACTACTGTCCTTTCCAGGTTTTGCTATTGACCTTTAGATTACACTTAGCTTTTGTTTTAGACTAGTAGAATTGTCTCATTTTAAGAGCTGGTCTTTCCCTGTTTCTTTTTATAAGATTGATTTTAACATTGTTTTTTTATAGTGTAGTAATAACAATGCCTATTGCAAGTATTGTTGCAAAGACATAGAGAATAGACAATATGGGAGAACCAGCCCTGAAATCTCATCTTACTGCCAAACGTCACATTGAATGGTCTCCATCTACAAGTAACAACTCTGCTAGGAATATTCGGTGCTTCTTACAAGAAAGACAAAGTTCAGGAAAATCGAGCAAAAAAGAGTCACAGCAGAAAAAAGAATCTCCAGTTCACCTTTCAAAGTCGTTTTCAAATTCTGCTGTAATTATGGCAGAAGTTCGTTGGGTATTGAATCTCGTTTGCAGATAGCGACATTGCAAAGCGCTTTCAACGTGGACGTACAAAGGCTGGCTATGTTGCCCATTTTGGTCTTGCACCATACTTCAAAGACAATATACTTTCTCAACTATTGTTGTCCTTATTATTCAGTGTCATTTAATGAATCTCTGAATGATGTTGTACAGAAGGGTCAACTGGATCTTAATATTCGATATTGGGATGATGATGCTAATCAAATCGCTACTCGTTATCTTGGTTCAGAATTCATGGGTAAATCGACTGCAGAAGACGTTCTTGAGACTTTTTTAACTGGTGTGAAGGACCTTGACCAATCGAAAATCTTGCAGGTTGCGTCGGATAGTCCAAATGTTAACCTCCTATTTTTAGGCACATGTGGTCTCCATGCCATCCATGGTAGTTTCAAAACTGGTGCCAAAAAGGGAACTGGTTGGGAACTTCAGAAACTTTTGAAGTCCATGTGGCAACTTTTACATAATGCGTCCCCAAGAAGGGCCATTTATGAAAATATTACTGAATCATTAGACTACCCAGCGAAGTTTTGTGATCACAGATGGGTTAAAAATGAAGATTGTGCTGCAAAAGCTGTCTCTTTATTGGGTAGGTATCGAAAGTTTGTAACACATCTCTGCAGCCTGAATAAAAGCCAGCAACCTGACCGTAAAAACAAAAGTTTCACACCGCTTAAAAGCATGATACATGATCCTTTGTTCCCGGCAAAGTTAAAGTTTTTTGAGATGGTTGCAGGTAAACTGAATTCGTTTTTGTGGGGATTTCAAATAGATGCTCCAATGATTCCATTCATGGCTGATACTATTGGTGATCTGGTGAGGGATTTTTTAAGCCGAATTATCTTGAAATGTTATTAAGAAAACTCCTAGCTGGTAAAACCTGATTCAGCTCGATCCATTAGATAAGATCATAAGGAAACCGCCAGAACATGTTGATGTTGGGTTTGAAACGAAGAAAATGTTGGAAGGAGTGACATCGTCATCGAAAAAATTGGAATTCAAAAAAGAGGCAGGAGACTTCCTGGGACATCTTCTATCTCACCTTATATAAAAATCTCCACTGAAGTATGCCATCGTTCGCAGTGCTTAAACCCACTCTATATGGGAAATCAATCAAAGAGAAATTCCTGTGAAACTCATGGGAATGGTAATAATCCTTCAAAAGCTTGTTTCCATTGGGAGAATTTCCGGTAAGTTTGCTGAATCAGTAAAGAAACAGTGCATCAAGTTCTTCGAGGTTGTTGATCAAAACCTACAACCATTTCATGTTTCAATCCATCACAGGATAGAGTTGACACGTTCTTCTCCAACTTGATGAGATCTTCGAAGCTTTATGAAAAACCTTTGGGAATTCATCAAAATGTTTCTGGTGCTCTACCACAGCCAAGCAGCCATCGAAAAAGGTTTCAGCATTTGCTTATAGAAAATCTGAAACCTAAGTCTTTGGTTCCGATTCGAACAATTGTAGACCACATGAGGTATTCAGAGCTAACTCCTGAAACCATTAGAATTCCAAACAAAATGATTCTAGGTGCAAAGGAAGCTCATTCTCGTTACCAATCTGAACTTTCAAAGCAGAGAGTAGAGAAGGAAAACAGCAACGAATCGTTGATACGTAAAATCGTTACCGATGAAATCAAAGCAGTAAGGGAAAAGAAACTCAAACTGTCCAACGAAATCACTACTTTATGTGTAGATGCAGATTTATTGGCAACAAAAGCTGAAAAACTCATGAACTTGGAATTTTTGGAACAGTCAAATGAAAAGAGAGAAGAACCGCGGATAACAAGAAACGGGTTTTAACAATTTGTTTTTCCTTGGTAATTCTTTGAGTTAAAGGAATCAAAATCATAATTTAAAAATGTTGTGGAATCTGAATCTATGTTTGAACGAATAAGTAAGGACCCATTCTTTTTGTAATCCACAAGGTTTTTGGCTTTGGATTTTTGTACATAAATTTGCATGTTGCATCATTTGCATTATTGAAATGACTGAAACCCCTAGATTGCCACATTTGATGAAAAAACTGCAACAATACTCTCCGATAATCAGGTGAATTTAACTCTAATCCATACTACTTGTCTCTTGTTGCTATGCATAATTTTAGTGCTAGTTTTATTTAAATTGCTAAAGATTTGCTCATATATGAGTAATTTAATACTAAACAATTTAATGCATTGGTCATGATATTTTCCAGTATGAAAAACTTTGAACAGCTTAATTATAAACAATTCTTCATTTTTTCGTTGTTTTTTTTTTTTGTTTTTTTTCACTTTTATTTTTTTTTTCCTTTTTTTATAGCCGACCTAAGTATGCAAAATTTGACTTGGTCGACCTAAACTTGATTTTTGCAAATTCATTTGTGAGATTGTGGAATATTATACCGCCCCCAAAATATTCCAAGGATATCCTCAGAATTACCATTGGTTTCTCGCGATGAATAAAAATGTTTTGATTGTTTGATTATTCTTCTCTCATCTATAAATATTTGGCGGCATTGTCTTTCTTTTTTAAATGACATTATCTAGTGGAAACTGGTTAAAGTCACCGGGCTTCTAGTTAGAGCATTGAAATAGCGATTGAAAAAAGTAACAAGAGGCCCTGGGGCCTGAAGGTCAGCGAGGTTGGGCATACCAGAAAAGTAGTACACATTACGAAGGAAAACTAGAACACTTCAGATAACCTTCCGCGTGTTTTTTATAAATTTCACAGCCTTTCTCATGCGGCGGCAAGAACTACATTTTAGAAAGAAAATTTGGGCCAAACAAAGAATTTTATTCCGAATTTGATATCCTTTATAACTTTCGATTTTCAACCTGAAATCCTTGTACTGGAGTATTGAATACAATTTATCATCATGTATTATGAACTCAATCTATTATAAAAAAATGTTTAGTACAATGTAACAAAATATGTGCCAAAGTAAAAACTGAAGAATGTATGAAGACAACTGAAGAATATATACTTCTCACGTGACAAAAATAGCTATGCAAAATTGAACAATGGAAATCATTTTTTGGAAATATCTGGAAGTAAAAAATCATGTCAAGTTCAGATAAGGCCGACAAGTTCAAAGACTTCGGACAAGTCCAGGTATTTCTGACAAGGTCAAGTTTTGAGGAGGAGTTCTGGCAGCAGATAGGAGATGATGCCACCAACAAAGGACCTAAAAAATAAATTATATAAATGCTATACAATCTTAGATTCATTAGTGATGAATTTCTAACTAATTTTCACAAGTATTTTTAGAGATTTTAGTGGGAAGAATTAATGTAATTTTGTTTTCATTTTAACCAGAAAAAACAACGTAAATTGATTTTAATATAAAAAGAAATTCTGCAATATCCCATATTTTGATAATCTCCCAAAAGTTAATGGGCAAAAATTCACAAATTTGAGGTCAAAAGGAAGTGTCGTAGGACTATTCGGCTTAGTTGAAGCTCACTCCTGGAACGATTATCTTGTCCTGCAAAAATGAGTCATAATGAATCATTATTTGGAACCATTACAGGTCAATGTCTGATCCATAGTAACAGTTTTCGTGCAAATTTAATTTCGCGAATTGAGATAAAATAAACTTTTCCCAGGAATTTAATTTTGTTAATTTCACAAATAATTAGTTTTCTTATTTTTTAAAAATTAAATATTACCATGCATATGTTGACAGGCATTGAGGCAAAAAGTATTCTTTCCTTTCACAAGAATTTAATTTTAAGAATACGTGAAATCCAGTTTTTTCCAGTGAAATTTTCTTACCACCTTGAAGTATATATTTGGTATATATACAATAAAGCCTGAAAGAAATTGACGCACCTGTGAAGGAATGAATTTTTACATAAAAATGCAAAAGATTTGTAAAGTCTGTTACATGAAGTCATTGTCTTCAACACGATTTGATAGGGAACGTTAACAAACAATGTAAAGTTTCTTTCTTTCTTTCGGATCATTTTTATCAAAATAAAATGATAAAAAGTCTTTTATTCTCGGATTTGCTCTGACAAGTTCAATAGAATCTCCATCACAGTGTCATATTTTTGTGGGTGAAATTTATAAAAGCATATTAGGAAAAAATAGAATTTTTAGTGCATAAACGAATCGGTTAATACACCAATATAGTCAAAACAACGAAAACCTTCAAAGAAAAATAGAAGAAAAGATTGGCACGGGAAAGAGATTACCCAATATCAAGTTTCATATCAATATCAATTATTTTCTTTGATTTATTTGATATTATTATTTGACTGTAAATATTAGTCAAAATTGTAAGTAGGTTTTTTTTGCTGCTGTTTAAGTTTAATTTTTGTCGTCTCCCAACAACCGCCATTATACACTATGTAAATTTTAATTCAAAGGGTTTTTTTGTATTTAAAATAAAATGAAGAGAGTAAACTTTAAAGGGATCCTACCATCTAAAACAATATTCTGTAAAACACATCTTCAGACCATAAATAAAACATTCCCATATCTTAAAAGAGATAAAAAAAACGCAAGGGTCGATAGTCAGCCAAATTATTATTCAATATTGTACCGTCTTTCCGAGAATTCGCTTCTTCCTAATCAAGACAAACTTCGGAGTAGTCCCCAGTCCCTAATGATAAACACCAAGTTGATCTATCATACCAGAGAGTTCAGTTTGGTGAAAATAACAAAGAAACAAGCGTGGTGCGTACTTCAATTCAAGTCTTAATTGCTAATTTGGTTTGGACCTTTTCATTTGACTGGTAAAGACGAAAGTTTATTTTGATTTTGCTTCTGGGAAATGGCCGAAAAGTCGACTCTTGGGAAATTCGAGTAAAATGTTGTTTTCTATCCCCCTGCAATCTAACCCGCCCCAACATCTGTTACCTCTACATACGTTTCAGACGTGCTCGAATGAAGAATACCAACGTCATGGATGCGTTAAGGGAAGTCGAAAATCATTTCATTACAGGAATCAGCCGAGGGGGGCATTATTATCTAAGGCTGAATTTCTTAGATTATTTTGACCCCCCCCCCCCTGCCATCTAACCCGCCCCAACATCTGTTACCTCTACATAAATTTCAGACGTGCTCGAATGAAGAATACCAACGTCATGGATGCGTTAAGGGAAGTCGAAAATCATTTCATTACAGGAATCAGCCGAGGGGGGCATTATTATCTAAGGCTGAACTTCTTAGATTATTTTGACCCCCCCTGCAATCTAACCCGCCCCAACATCTATTACCTCTACATATGTTTCAGACGTGCTCGAATGAAAAATATCAACGTCATTGATGCGTTAAGGGAAGTCGAAAATCATTTCTCCAGAGGAATCAGCCGAGGGGGCATTATTATCTAAGGCTGAATTTCTTAGATTATTTTGACCCCCCCCTGCAATCTAACCCGCCCCAACATCTGTTACCTCTACATACGTTTCAAACGTGCTCGAATGAAGAATACCAACGTCATGGATGCGTTAAGGGAAGTCGAAAATCATTTCATTACAGGAATCAGCCGAGGGGGGCATTATTATCTAAGGCTGAATTTCTTAGATTATTTTGACCCCCCCACCCCACCCCCCCCCCTGCAATCCAACCGGCACAAACATCTATTACCTCTACATATGTTTCAGACGTGCTCGAATGAAGAATACCAACGTCATGGATGCGTTAAGGGAAGTCGAAAATCATTTCTCCAGAGGAATCAGCCGAGGGGGCATTATTATCTAAGGCTGAATTTCTTAGATTAATTTTACCCCCCCCCTGCAATCTAACCCGCCCCAACATCTGTTACCTCTACATACGTTTCAAACGTGCTCGAATGAAGAATACCAAAGTCATGGATGCGTTAAGGGAAGTCGAAAATCATTTCATTACAGGAATCAGCCGAGGGGGGCATTATTATCTAAGGCTGAATTTCTTAGATTATTTTGACACCCCCACCCCCCCCTGCAATCCAACCGGCACAAACATCTATTACCTCTACATATGTTTCAGACGTGCTCGAATGAAGAATACCAACGTCTTGGATGCGTTAAGGGAAGTCGAAAATCAACTCTCCGCAGGAATCAGCCGAAGGGGCATTATTATCTAAGGCTGAATTTCTTAGATTATTTTGACCCCCCCTGCAATCTAACCCGACGAAACATCTGTTACCTCTACTTATGTTTCAGACGCCTTGTAATGAGGAATACCAACTGCATGGATGCGTTAATGGCAGTTGAAATTCATTTCTCTACAGGAAACCGCCGAGGGGGCATTATTATCTAAGGCAGAATTTCTTAGATTATTTTGACCCCCCACCCCCTGCAATCCAACCGGCCCAAACATCTATTACCTCTACATATGTTTCAGACGTGCTCGAATGAAGAATACCAACGTCATGGATGCGTTAAGGGAAGTCGAAAATCATTTCTCCACAGGAATCAGCCGAGGGGGCATTATTATCTAAGGCTGAATTTCTTAGATTATTTTGACCCCCCCCCCTGCAATCTAACCCGCCCCAACATCTGTTACCTCTACATACGTTTCAGACGTGCTCGAATGAAGAATACCAACGTCATGGATGCGTTAAGGGAAGTCGAAAATCATTTCATTACAGGAATCAGCCGAGGGGGCATTATTATCTAAGGCTGAATTTCTTAGATTATTTTGACCCCCCCCCCCCCCCTGCAATCTAACCCGCCCAAACATCTGTTACCTCTACATATGTTTCAGACGTGCTCGAATGAAGAATACCAACGTCATGGATGCGTTAAGGGAAGTCGAAAATCATTCTCCTCAGGAATCAGCCGAGGGGGCATTATTATCTAAGGCTGAATTTCTTAGATTATTTTGACCCCCCCCCTGCAATCTAACCCGGCCCCAACATCTGTTACCTCTACATATGTTTCAGACGTGCTCGAATGAAGAATACCAACGTCATGGATGCGTTAAGGGAAGTCGAAAATCATTTCTCTACAGGAAACAGCCGAGGGGGCATTATTATCTAAGGCTGAATTTCTTAGATTATTTTGACCCCCCCTGCAATCCAACCGGCACAAACATCTATTACCTCTACATATGTTTCAGACGTGCTCGAATGAAGAATACCAACGTCATGGATGCGTTAAGGGAAGTCGAAAATCATCTCTCACAGGAATCAGCCGAGGGGGCATTATTATCTAAGGCTGAATTTCTTAGATTATTTTGACCCCCCCCTGCAATCTAACCCGCCCAAACATCTGTTACCTCTACTTATGTTTCAGACGGCCTTGAATGAAGAATACCAACGTCATGGATGCGTTAAGGGAAGTTGAAATTCATTTCTCTACAGGAAACCGCCGAGGGGGCATTAATATCTAAGGCTGAATTTCTTAGATTATTTTGACCCCCCCACCCCCCTGCAATCCAACCGGCCCAAACATCTATTACCTCTACATATGTTTCAGACGTGCTCGAATGAAGAATACCAACGTCATGGATGCGTTATGGGAAGTCGAAAATCATTTCTCCACAGGAATCAGCCGAGGGGGCATTATTATCTAAGGCTGAATTTCTTAGATTATTTTGACCCCCCCCCTGCAATCTAACCCGCCCCAACATCTGTTACCTCTACATACGTTTCAGACGTGCTTGAATGAAGAATACCAACGTCATGGATGTGTTAAGGGAAGTCGAAAATCATTTCATTACAGGAATCAGCCGAGGGGGGCATTATTATCTAAGGCTGAATTTCTTAGATTATTTTGACCCCCCCCCCCCACCCCCCCTGCAATCCAACAGGCACAAACATCTATTACCTCTACATATGTTTCAGACGTGCTCGAATGAAGAATACCAACGTCATGGATGCGTTAAAGGAAGTCGAAAATCATTTCTCACAGGAATCAGCCGAGGGGGCATTATTATCTAAGGCTGAATTTCTTAGATTATTTTGACCCCCCCCCCTGCAATCTAACCCGCCCCAACATCTGTTACCTCTACATATGTTTCAGACGTGCTCGAATGAAGAATACCAACGTCATGGATGCGTTAAGGGAAGTCGAAAATCATTTCTCACAGGAAACAGCCGAGGGGGCATTATTATCTAAGGCTGAATTTCTTAGATTATTTTGACCCCCCCCCCCCCTGCAATCTAACCGCCCAAACATCTGTTACCTCTACATATGTTTCAGACGTGCTCGAATGAAGAATACCAACGTCATGGATGCGTTAAGGGAAGTCGAAAATCATTTCATCTACAGGAATCAGCCGAGGGGGGCATTATTATCTAAGGCTGAATTTCTTAGATTATTTTGACCCCCCCCACCCCCCCTGCAATCCAACCGGCACAAACATCTATTACCTCTACATATGTTTCAGACGTGCTCGAATGAAGAATACCAACGTCATGGATGCGTTAATGGAAGTCGAAAATCATTTCTCTACAGGAATCAGCCGAGGGGGCATTATTATCTAAGGCTGAATTTCTTAGATTATTTTGACCCCCCCTGCAATCCAACCGGCCCAAACATCTATTACCTCTACATATGTTTCAGACGTGCTCGAATGAAGAATACCAACGTCATGGATGCGTTAAGGGAAGTCGAAAATCATTCTCCGCAGGAATCAGCCGAGGGGGCATTATTATCTAAGGCTGAATTTCTTAGATTATTTTGACCCCCCCTGCAATCTAACCCGCCCCAACATCTGTTACCTCTACATACGTTTCAGACGTGCTCGAATGAAGAATACCAACGTCATGGATGCGTTAAGGGAAGTCGAAAATCATTTCATTACAGGAATCAGCCGAGGGGGGCATTATTATCTAAGGCTGAATTTCTTAGATTATTTTGACCCCCCCCCCCACCCCCCTGCAATCCAACCGGCACAAACATCTATTACCTCTACATATGTTTCAGACGTGCTCGAATGAAGAATACCAACGTCATGGATGCGTTAAGGGAAGTCGAAAATCATTTCTCTACAGGAATCAGCCGAGGGGGCATTATTATCTAAGGCTGAATTTCTTAGATTATTTTGACCCCCCACCCCCCTGCAATCCAACCGGCCCAAACATCTATTACCTCTACATATGTTTCAGACGTGCTCGAATGAAGAATACCAACGTCATGGATGCGTTAAGGGAAGTCGAAAATCATTTCTCCACAGGAATCAGCCGAGGGGGCATTATTATCTAAGGCTGAATTTCTTAGATTATTTTGACCCCCCACCCCCCTGCAATCTAACCCGCCCCAACATCTGTTACCTCTACATATGTTTCAGACGTGCTCGAATGAAGAATACCAACGTCATGGATGCGTTAAGGGAAGTCGAAAATCATTTCTCTACAGGAATCAGCCGAGGGGGCATTATTATCTAAGGCTGAATTTCTTAGATTATTTTGACCCCCCCCACCCCCCTGCAATCCAACCGGCACAAACATCTATTACCTCTACATATGTTTCAGACGTGCTCGAATGAAGAATACCAACGTCATGGATGCGTTAAGGGAAGTCGAAAATCAACTCTCCGCAGGAATCAGCCGAGGGGGCATTATTATCTAAGGCTGAATTTCTTAGATTATTTTGACCCCCCCCTGCAATCTAACCCGCCCCAACATCTGTTACCTCTACATACGTTTCAGACGTGCTCGAATGAAGAATACCAACGTCATGGATGCGTTAAGGGAAGTCGAAAATCATTTCATTACAGGAATCAGCCGAGGGGGCATTATTATCTAAGGCTGAATTTCTTAGATTATTTTGACCCCCCCACCCCCCCTGCAATCCAACCGGCACAAACATCTATTACCTCTACATATGTTTCAGACGTGCTCGAATGAAGAATACCAACGTCATGGATGCGTTAAGGGAAGTCGAAAATCAATTCTCCACAGGAATCAGCCGAGGGGGCATTATTATCTAAGGCTGAATTTCTTAGATTATTTTGACCCCCCCCTGCAATCTAACCCGCCCCAACATCTGTTACCTCTACATACGTTTCAGACGTGCTCGAATGAAGAATACCAACGTCATGGATGCGTTAAGGGAAGTCGAAAATCATTTCTCTACAGGAAACAGCCGAGGGGGCATTATTATCTAAGGCTGAAATTCTTAGATTATTTTGACCCCCCCACCCCCCTGCAATCCAACCGGCCCAAACATCTATTACCTCTACATATGTTTCAGACGTGCTCGAATGAAGAATACCAACGTCATGGATGCGTTAAGGGAAGTCGAAAATCATTTCTCCACAGGAATCAGCCGAGGGGGCATTATTATCTAAGGCTGAATTTCTTAGATTATTTTGACCCCCCCCCCCCCTGCAATCTAACCCGCCCCAACATCTGTTACCTCTACATACGTTTCAGACGTGCTCGAATGAAGAATACCAACGTCATGGATGCGTTAAGGGAAGTCGAAAATCATTTCATTACAGGAATCAGCCGAGGGGGCATTATTATCTAAGGCTGAATTTCTTAGATTATTTTGACCCCCCCCACCCCCCCTGCAATCCAACCGGCACAAACATCTATTACCTCTACATATGTTTCAGACGTGCTCGAATGAAGAATACCAACGTCATGGATGCGTTAAGGGAAGTCGAAAATCAACTCTCCGCAGGAATCAGCCGAGGGGGCATTATTATCTAAGGCTGAATTTCTTAGATTATTTTGACCCCCCCTGCAATCTAACCCGCCCAAACATCTGTTACCTCTACTTATGTTTCAGACGCCTTGTAATGAGGAATACCAACTGCATGGATGCGTTAATGGAAGTTGAAATTCATTTCTCTACAGGAAACCGCCGAGGGGGCATTATTATCTAAGGCTGAATTTCTTAGATTATTTTGACCCCCCCACCCCCCTGCAATCCAACCGGCCCAAACATCTATTACCTCTACATATGTTTCAGACGTGCTCGAATGAAGAATACCAACGTCATGGATGCGTTAAGGGAAGTCGAAAATCATTTCTCCACAGGAATCAGCCGAGGGGGCATTATTATCTAAGGCTGAATTTCTTAGATTATTTTGACCCCCCCCCCCCCTGCAATCTAACCCGCCCCAACATCTGTTACCTCTACATACGTTTCAGACGTGCTCGAATGAAGAATACCAACGTCATGGATGCGTTAAGGGAAGTCGAAAATCATTTCATTACAGGAATCAGCCGAGGGGGGCATTATTATCTAAGGCTGAATTTCTTAGATTATTTTGACCCCCCCCCACCCCCCCTGCAATCCAACCGGCACAAACATCTATTACCTCTACATATGTTTCAGACGTGCTCGAATGAAGAATACCAACGTCATGGATGCGTTAAGGGAAGTCGAAAATCATTCTCCAGCAGGAATCAGCCGAGGGGGCATTATTATCTAAGGCTGAATTTCTTAGATTATTTTGACCCCCCCTGCAATCTAACCCGCCCCAACATCTGTTACCTCTACATACGTTTCAGACGTGCTCGAATGAAGAATACCAACGTCATGGATGCGTTAAGGGAAGTCGAAAATCATTTCATTACAGGAATCAGCCGAGGGGGGCATTATTATCTAAGGCTGAATTTCTTAGATTATTTTGACCCCCCCACCCCCCCTGCAATCCAACCGGCACAAACATCTATTACCTCTACATATGTTTCAGACGTGCTCGAATGAAGAATACCAACGTCATGGATGCGTTAAGGGAAGTCGAAAATCAACTCTCCGCAGGAATCAGCCGAGGGGGCATTATTATCTAAGGCTGAATTTCTTAGATTATTTTGACCCCCCCTGCAATCTAACCCGCCCAAACATCTGTTACCTCTACTGATGTTTCAGACGCCTTTTAATGAGGAATACCAACTGCATGGATGCGTTAATGGAAGTTGAAATTCATTTCTCTACAGGAAACCGCCGAGGGGGCATTAATATCTAAGGCTGAATTTCTTAGATTATTTTGACCCCCCACCCCCCTGCAATCCAACCGGCCCAAACATCTATTACCTCTACATATGTTTCAGACGTGCTCGAATGAAGAATACCAACGTCATGGATGCGTTATGGGAAGTCGAAAATCATTTCTCCACAGGAATCAGCCGAGGGGGCATTATTATCTAAGGCTGAATTTCTTAGATTATTTTGACCCCCCCTGCAATCTAACCCGCCCCAACATCTGTTACCTCTACATACGTTTCAGACGTGCTCGAATGAAGAATACCAACTGCATGGATGCATGAATCTACCTCGGAAAACACCTGTGGATCATCATTTAATTGAAGTGGATCGGTGGCGCTCATAGTTAACTCGCGCTTTTGGTACTGCTCTCGTTATGTTCTATTGAATCTTATTGCTTTTGGTCATAACCGTAAACCACGGGGGGTCAATATTATCTAGAAGGTCAGTATAATCTACTACAAACGCCGTTTGCTCAAAATGTGATATTTCGCTGCGCTACATCATATAGAAGTAATTTACCAGGTATAAACAAATATGGTAGAACTCAGAGGTGCGATCTGCCACGTTTCTTTGGTACAAAATTTAATATAAAACTTTAAAATACCATTGTATTATATTATATGTGTATCTTGGATACACATTTTAACAAGCAATCATGATGAATGCTGAGGAAGATATAGGAGACCTTTCAGAAGAGATAGTAGCCATGAATCTCACATCAGAATTCACCACCACAAACGCAGCAGCAACAGATCTGATTATTGATGGAAAACTATCTTCTGCCTCGCTGTCACCACTTCCAAGTCAATTTTCTAGTAAATCTTCATCGCTATCATATGATTTAAAAGCTGAAAACTCTGTATCAGGACCTAATAGTATTGGTGGTGGAAATGGTAAGACAAAACTAACTAATCTCTTGTTTATTATATCGAGCTGGTGTTTGGCACACAGTCAGAGGGTAAATTCTTAATTTGGCGGCACAGCCTAGTTTATAGGAGAATTACAATTGTTAAACTTGGAGAACCAAAGCTAAATTAAGCGAAAACGTTATTTAAACTTTATTTTTTTGGTTTTCAACACAACATAATCACAGTCTGAAAACACCAGATATTCTGCAACAAGACTCGTACTCCTTTGCGCAATAACTATCTCATCTGTTTGTTTGTGGAATCTAATGTTATTAACTTAAATGACAGTTTACTCCTAATTAGGTGATTGCTTTTAGACATTCTATGGTTTAACAAACCTCCAAAAAACATTATATTTTTTCAAACTGAGAGTATTAGTAAAATATTATAGCTATAGTAAAACATTCATTTTAATACCACATGTGGCTTGATTTTGAAAATATGAAACCTTTTTATATTGCTTCTTATAACACGAGCTATTACATTTTGAAACCCTTTTGAATAGCAGACTTTTAGGATAATTAGGAAAATATTATAATATACTATAAGGTAGTTTCATCTAAATTTGACAAAACAACTTTACAATCCAATAAATGAAAAAGGAAACCTAATTTACGTCCAAAAGGATGTAAGATATGAAATACGATATCCAAACAACATTAGTAATAAAAAGATAAAGACATTTCTTAACTTTGAAGATAGATAAACGGAGGAGAAAAGGAACGGGAGGATACGTCCGTGTTCAACCATATATTCTTTATTCGACAAAACAATTTTCAAAACAATTTAGAGATAAAACACGGAACAGTGGAATAACAAATGAGATATCGTAAAAACTACGTGCCAAAATAATCCCAAAGGAAACACTAGAGGTGATATTTCTTTTCTTTACCTCTAATTACCCTTCAAGATACTCGTAACATTTTCATAACTATTACATCACGATGCAAACAAACTCTGATAATCAGCTGGTTATTAAGCATGTCGAAAACAAAATATCGCACCGGGGAAGGGAAAACCTCCCCTATATGGAAATCTGCTTTCAAAACGGAGATTTAAAAGTCATGATTTGAAGAACCATGGCCATTCTTTCTGTTCCAGTAATAAACAAGATGTAGCGATAACAGCACGCGTGAATATCAACAACTTTATTTCGTTCGTGTTTTTTGTGTTTGGAATTGTTTAAAGAGGTTTCAGACTCATCTTGAATTTACCCCCAATTATTAAGCGACATTTCAAATTTAAACTATTGGGAAGAAATAATGATACTATATAGAAGCATGTCGAACTTAGATGAAACTACCTTATATTAATATTACATCTTTATACTGAATGCGTGAATCAATTCTCACCAAATTTTCACCAGACACTTTGATAAAGATTATGTTTCACTTTCATAAAAAAATTAATAACCCCTCTCCTTGATTGAGTACCCTGTTTTGATCTTTCAAAAATAAAGCCTGAGCACCCCATAGGATAGGATAGGAAATCCATGATAAATGATATATAGGTTTGAAAATGCCATAAGTGAGGGCCATAAAAAAGGAAGGAGGTCTTAGCTGAGTTCGTAGGAGATCAAAAATCTTCTTAATAAACCTCTAAACAAAAAACTAAAATTTTACAGATTATATCGCAAGCAGAAACAAATAGTAGATTGAACTTAATTAAAAGTTTTGAAAAACTTTATTGTGTAACCGAAGAACAGTAAAGTTTATGGTCTACATTTTTATGTGGTCAAATTTCACTTGGGAATTCGTGAAAATTTTGAAGCACAAGACCTTAATGTTGTAAGGCCACTACTAAGTACATCGAAAGTTTTTTGTCCAAGAGTCCCCTAAAAGTAAAACAGAAAATGTGTATAAAATGTTACGTAAGGAGAGAAATTATTTGCTGGATAAATCCCTTCAAAAAATCCTCGGAGGACTGATTCGTGAAAATAAATCCATGCAAAACATATAAAAATTATCGTTACTTTGTAATATATATGCAGGCTTTTGTCAATTTGAGGTGACTCATGGACCATTAGTTAAACACGCCACCCTGTCTAAAAAGGGTAAAAAGAAAGAAATTGGCCGAAATGGGTTAAATAAAATATTTCTAAAAAGTAAAATTCGCAGAAATAAATCCTCAGAGAACAAATTCGTGAAAATAAATCCATGGGAAATGTAAGAAAAAATAACTCACAAATTTTTTTCTTTAAGGTATTTATAATTTTTAGGAAAATATGTCTCTCAATAGTATTAATTATAATTTTATTTTAGAGTTATGATATAAATGAATGAAAAACTAAAATGCTTACATGAACCACAAAACAAAGATTTGACATATCACACAACAGACTTTTTCAGTGATGTGATCTCTGAATGTTTTATACAAACATTATTATGTTATTGAATGTTTCATGTTATTCGCCAAACGATTGCAATATTTTTTATGAATGTTGCACCAAATGTTGTGTCAAATGTTACGCTCGTTTGACCAACACTTAAAATGAATGAGCTACAATAAGTGTACCATTTTAGACTAATAAATAAAAGACATCACAAAAAATGGCATTGTGTTTCAGGTAAATGGTTAAAGGAATAGCTGTTGAAATCTAGATATTAACACACACTATCACATAATTAATGGTTTTTAGTTTGTCTTTTGTTCTTGCCAACAAATTTTCACATCAATGTGTTTTTTAAAGAAACACAAGAAAAAGAATTTCATCTTTCATCTTACTTATTGGTATTTTGTTACACCTGTATGCACCTGTTTTAAAATTATAATAAAAGAGTTATAAATAATGATTTGAAGATAATATTAAGAACATTTAAATAGATGATATGTATTTTTGTTTATCATTATTTCTTTTAAAACATCTTCATATTTTATTCAACTTTAAGGACCATAAACAACAGCCTGTGCTACTTTTTTTAAAAAAACCTAAAAGACAGAAGGTGATCATTGTACATTGAGAAAAATAATGCTGATTCTATATATAATTACATGATCTGGTGCCATGAATGAGGAAAATGGCATATCACCAAATCACGAGTTAACTAAAGCTAAAAATAATATAATATTCATAGTAAACATCGTAAAAAGGGAAAGAGTGTCAATAAAAGTTATTTAAAGACTTTTTTAAGCATTGTTACTGTATTGTTACTGTATTGTATTGCAAGGTTCACTTTGTTGATTGATTCTGTTGTAATCATTTTGTCATTATAGATACACACACACCTGTCAAACTAGAAGCACATTCACAGAATGCTAGTGCACTGTTTGGAAATCAAAATCACAACCCATTTCCTGATTTAAGTAACAAATCCATAGCTTCATCATCATCGTTATTTTCAGCAGCAAGTGGACATGATGACTTTCTGAAAGTAGATTCTGCTACATCTCTAAACAATTCTTATGACTTTGTCAACAATGATAACTATGCTCAAACTTCTAGACTTCCCATTTCTAATCAAGAACAACCCCAACCATCAAATATAAACATACCTGCTGAAAGTATTGGTTTTACTGAACAATTTTCCAAAAACTATCATACACAGCAAACACATTCATCAGATTCATTTATAATGAGTACATCACTTAACAACACAACTCCTTCTGAAAAGCTCACACAGACTAGTGTCATTCAGAATCAGGCTAGTTATTATACAAACAATGCAAGAGCGAATGTCCAAGATACTTATCAAACAAGTACATTGATGACATCACCAACAGTGTATCAACCTTCACCAAGTAACCCAACATTTCCAATAACATCCAATGTCAATTCGAATCCTCCAACTCATTTATATAGCAATCAGAGTTACCCGACTCCCATCAAGTCCGAGGACACTTCTGGTAGTTCAGGACTCTTCATTCCGTCGATGTATGATAATCAATCGAATAACAGCCAGCAAACTAATTTCTTTGTTCCTGCACAACCAGAAGAGACGCCTCATCAGCAAAACACATTCACCAATCAACTTAACAATCAAAACTTTCAACAGCAATTTCAGCCGCAAAATTTTTATTCATCACAATCTCATATGGGTGGCCAACAGCTTTCCTCTGCCAGTTATTATGGTCAACCGTTTGAAGTTTCTCACGAGGGTAGTACGTATCAAATCCAAACAGGTGTTGATGAACAAGGGAAAGGTTAGTGTTTTGACTTTCCTACCATTGATAATAATATTTTTTGAAAGCATTAAAATTAATTATTCAGGCTCAGCATGACATACTGTTACCGAGATATAGTATATACTTCAACAGACAATTTCTCCTCACCTCAAGTTTTGTCTGGGTTAGTGAGGCTAGAGTTGAGGTTATGCCTTGTTCATTCAAATATTTTTTTTAAGACTTTTTCGTCATAAATTTATAGTGAGGACAAATTGTACTTACAGGCAATCAAAAGTTATGCTGAGTTATAGTTGTCATGACAACACTCTCCATTCCCTAAATGACTCTTAACACACGATCACAAGTCTTTATTTATCACTCTGTAAAGGAATAATCACAATTATTTTCTTCTAGTTTTCATTATATTACTAGGGATATGGGAATGGATAAAAAAAACTGTACACAAAGACTGGAGCGAGGGAGCCCAAAATATAAAGAAGCAAATCAAAAGTGCTACAGATTCCGTTCTCACTACACTAGATCCTGGAATGAAAACTTATTTAAGTAAGAAAAATTGCGTGTTCAATATTTACAATCCTGAGTAAAGCCAGTTATATAAATTCAAACTTGTTAAAGTCTCTGGATTGCAGATTTCATTTTCTTGTAACTTATGAACGTTTTTCTTCTCATTTTATAGATGCTGTTACTAATATTGGTGTAGGTTCTCAGAATACTTCCATTGTACTTGGTATCGAGCAAGGTTTCACTCAAGGTCAAAGTGTAGCAGTTATAAAGTCTCAGGATGTGTACAATAGCGCTTATCCAGTGTTGCCCATTGGATTTGACACAGCTATCAAATCAACTAATGAAATGTTGGAAACCCTTAGTACAATACAATTTGGTTTTACATCTGACTATATTGTCGTAACTGCACAAATATTTTTGACTGAACTTATCCCAACCCAGTAAGTTATTCTTTCAAACCTATCAGTAGCTTACTTTCACCCACATACCTGTCAATACCCACTTCAGAATTTTTTTCCACAAACTTCCAGCTATTATAATGGAAAAATTCCTGTTATTGATCGATGAAATAATTTTGAAGAAGCATATTAGAGACGTCGCTTTTTATCGGTGCAGCGAAAAGTAGAAATTGTTTCTACTTTCCGTTGCATGTACATATTCCCCCGCGACTTCCACTGCCAAAGTTCCCGCCTTAGTGGAGATTCGGCTGATGCGGGCATCCATTAGGAATGATTATCGCAGATTTTAAAGGAGTTATAACATGAATCACGTGATTTTGTGTTTGTTTACTTTTTTACCCAAATATTGTCGCATTCCTTGTTCCATTAAAAGTGGCAAGATCACTTGTGTTTGTAAATTACTTGGAGACCTTGAGAAATTGTACAAACTTTTAGAACCATAGGATTATAAGTTCTACTTTTTTTTACTCTGTTTTTCTTATAGATGGTCTGCCATGATTTGTGTCTGTCTGAAGGACCCTGCACGAAACATTCTGCTTCATTCCTTTTCACAAGCCATCTCTTTACCGACAGAATGTGTTACTATTGCTTACAATCGAACAACACGGGAACAAAAGGAAGGTTGCTATGGTTATGACATAAGCATTGACGAAGCCGTTCGGTTATATATTCCCTATAACTCATCGGAAGAAGATTGGTGCTCAGTTCTCACAGGTTGGTGTTCAACAATTCTTTCTTATATTAATTGTCACATCATAACAACTCCTGTGTAGGCCAAGGCCCATTCCTATATTTCTTCATTTCCTCTTTAGAAGGCAGCTTTAGATGGGGGTTAATAGTATTTTATCGCCCCTTTTTATACCGGCTCCCCTTAACACCTGTACTTTATTGGCGTTATTTTTTAAATGTCCACGGCCAAACCTTCACAGACAAACATCTTACACCCGTCCTTTTAACGCCAAGTCATGAAAATTAACACCATTAAGGGTTGCCAATAAGGTATATGATTTGAAGTTCGGAGGACTCACTGTTATTATGTAGTTGTTCTCTCTGTATCAAACTTACTATTATACTTTCCATACTCTCATTTTTGTAGTTATCGAGACAGTTGGATAAACCTGTTTTTCTGTTTTTCCATCTTTTAGGTATTCCTTTACAGAAAATTCTGGCAATAACTTCTCAATGCCTTGCTCAAGACTATAAACGACAGACCCTTAATATGACGTCACAGTATTTACCATATCAGCAATTATACAATAATTCAACTGCGAGTCACCAACAAAACTATTATTTGCCTCAAGGTGAAACGTCAGCTCATCAAAGTGCGGTTGCTTTCGATGGATTTTAATTACATCATACAACTTGGTTAGACATTTTTAGTAGAAGCTTTCATATAGGACCTTTCTGGGTAAAATCACTGTTATGATGCTGCACGCCAAAAATTATTAAAGATGGCGTAACAAATAAAATCTTCAGCTTATTTTGATATTACCTTTTATCCTTTTTAGCAATATTTTTCTTTTGTTTTAAAAACACATACATTCTCTCGAATACATACAGTGAAAGGCACATTTCAAAGGCGAATATTTCCAAAGGGAACCTATCAAACAGGTTTAACCAACGTGGGGCGTATAATTTTGAGTGTAATCACAGACGTAAGGAAAGATATGGGCGTAATGAAAAATTCTTGGAAGACCTTATTTAGAAATTTTTTTATATGGAAAGTTTATTTAATAGATATATAATTTTTATTTTCAATAAGATGTTTATAGCATTCATTTTGTTTTTCATTATCTGCGTATTCACATAAGAAAAAATGGTTACCGTATTTCCTTGACCTCGGGGTGGGAGGAGGGTATATATGAGAGAAATACGGTTGTTAGTGAAATCATGATATATATATATATATATATATATATATATATATAACAGAAAAAATAAATTTCAATCGCCAAACAGGCATTTTTTTTATAAGCGGCTCAGTCTCTGTGGGAAGACCAAATGTACGTACGTACGTGTTGTCTAGTGTATATGACCAACGCAGGTTTCTTTAAAGCAATTTAATTTTTAAAACAAGTTTCGTCAGCAAACTAAAATGTTTAATTTTTATAATTCTGGTTCTGTTTTCTTTCGTAGTTTTTCTTGCTGGGATATTTATTAGACAGTTGCTTGTTTTTGACAGGCTAAAGCCTCGTGTTGATTATAAAAAAAATCGTGTAATGAAAACGCGGAGACTCGCGTATTATCAGATCTATTCCAACTGAAATTTGAAAGAAAAATTGATTGGGAAAATTGTCTCAAAACACCAAAAAAGGAACCATCCTGCAAAGTTTTATCCTTTTACTCTTAACAGGCCCGTTTTTGTTACGTCGAGGTTTCTCCACTATTTCGTTTCGATCGCTGCAGGTAGATGGCGTTTGGGAGCGTTATTAACTGTTATTCGTCCGTTTTTCACCAAACTGAACATGATCTGGTGATGCTTGTACATATAGTTTACAATGGAAATTTATAAAAAAATAAAAAAAAACTTTGTAATCCCAGACAAACACAACAATC